>OU015769.1:14702585-14717982 GCA_907173295.1 Fagus sylvatica
ATTTGACACAATGCTGAAGTTTCAATCTTAAATTGGCTAAAAACAAAGTACAGGGATCTAAGTGCAACTATCTTAAGGCTTCAGTCTTAAACCTTCACAACACAACTTTGTATCTCGCACAACCTCCCTCTCACTCTCTCTCTGAATTGTGGTATCTCAATTGTCAAATCAATGAGTCGGCGACCCATCAACATCCATCACACCTTGCCAGTTAGCTTTTAATACATAATATTATGGTTTTTGTTAAAATCTATTATTTATTATTTAGATTATTGTTAAAGTGTTAGTTAGCAAGATCATTTAATTATCTATGGAAATCATTGTTTGTTATCTATTATTGCTTTTAAATTAATTTTAGATATGTTTTTAAAAAAATTTGTTGGTTGTTACTAATTTTTCTAACCTCAAATACATATAATATATGCCAAAAAAAATATAAAAATATACCCATAAATAATTTTTAATTAATTAAATAATTTTCGTGTACCTACCGAGTTGTGTTCTAGTTTTTCAAGAATTGACATGTCATCATGTCCCGTGCCGTGTCCGTGCTTCTTAGACTCTAACACAAATATATGACATGTCAATTCTTGAAAAACTAGAATATTAAGCCCTAAACCTTTTCTCTAATCCCTCTTTCTCCATTCTTCTCCTCTCCTTTCTTCTCTCCTAACTCTAAATTTTCATATTTTACACCTCAACTAAAGCATTGGCAATAAAGAAACCCATGATATTTTTTTAAATTGTTAACCATAAGAAAAGGGAACATGATAGGGAAAATGAATTCAGAGAGTTTGGTACTAAAGGCTTCAAATATCATACTTTGGAGATAAACTCCAAAATAAGAACTGTAGAGGTTAAAGTAAATTAAAATTCAAACCCAACAGCATAATTATATTATTGGTTCAGAGTCTTTAGAGACATTGGCAAAAGTCCTTGCTGCACTTCTTTACTTTTTTCAAAGTTAACTGCAGTTAGAATTATGGTTAAATGATTAAATTCATTATTTCCTAATAGTTTAAGATTTTGGGACAACTGGTAATTTATCAAGGTATCAGAGTAGGTGATCTTGAGTTCAAACCTTGTCTCTACTCCAGCTCCCATTTAAAAAGTTTAAATCCCACATGTAGGGCCTCACTTATTAAGAGGAAGTTTGAGCCCACACGACGTGAGGGGAAGTGTTAGAATTATGGTTATTAAATTCACCATTTCCTAACAGCTTAAGCTTTTGATACAACTAATATTTTTAAACAACATTAGCATTTCTAAAGTATGTTTATTATGTGTTTCAATGCAACACACTTTTTCACCATAATCACTCCAATGTACCCTTTCTTATAGTTTAAAACAACCAAATACATGTAATGTCTAATAGAGAACTTGATATGTATCTAGCTCTAATAAGTCATCAAGACGAGACTCACTTGGCACTCCCAGTGTTGGAATCATCAACTACTCTTAATGGTCGTTTTCTCTGTGGTCGACTTTCAATCTGAAATGGCATAAAGATTATGATTTATGGCCAAAGCTTCACTATAAAGCAATAGACTAATAAAAAGAAACTGTTTCTAAATACCTTTGTCAAATTTATGTCCCTCAGTGCAAACACTGCCAAGGCTTTAAACAATACTCCAGGGCCTTCTTCCAAAGTACATACAATGCTTGTCTGAAATCAAGGACAATGATATTCAACTATAATAGAACTCTTTAGCAAATACATAAAATAAAACCTCTATGGGTAAATGAATATCTTACCTTAAAGGGCTTATTAGTTCTTGGAATTATTGGATCCCTTGCAAGTACCAGATAACGAGTAATATTATTAAAGTCATCCTGTATAAGCCACGGAATAGAGGCAAAATCTGTGATGCAGGACAATAATTGGGAAATAGGATAAATGGGAAAGAAGGATAAAAACAGAACAAACCTAGGAATCACCACCTAAAATCTGCCTGCAAACCCTAGGCATCACCACCTAAGGGCTGTTTGGCATCACCACCAAACAAGGAAGAGAGACATATCTCTAATCAGAAACTTTTATTCATATTATTCAATGGTTGCCTTACACTTTTGCTGGAGCCTTTTTTTAATAGGCCTCTAGGATTACATCAATAAGGAAATGTCTAATCAACCATAATTAGATTCAACCACAATAAAAACTAAATTCAAAAATCAAAAATTCAAAATTCCAAATAGAAATCCAACAAAAAATATGCAATAAATTATGCCGCATCAATCTGTAGCATTTCTTATGACCAGAATAACATAATAACTAAGTAGCATTCGCTCTAAATGACTAGGACAGATAGTAATGTCTAATTGAGTGATTGTGTTGGGTTATCAATCAAGAACATTTATGGAGGTAACTCTTCAATGAGACAATCCTAAAAAACTGAATACTTCAAGAGAAACTGGTCCGAATTAAATTAAAATATGTAAGGTAGCTTAGGCATTCTGAATTTACAATACAGGGATCTTAAATCACATACATAGACTGCATTGGTGTGAATCCACTATCTAAGCTTTTGCGCCTCTCAAGAAAAATAACATCAATTAAAGGAGAGGTCACAATCATCATGAGACTGGGAATTTTTCAACAACAGGTAGTTTGTCGTCAACTAAACTGATGGGGTTATCAATCAAGAACTTTGATGGGGTGAATATTTCAATGAGGCAATTCTAAAAATACAAAATGAATACTTCAAAAGAAAATGGTCTAAACTAAATTCAAATATTTAAGGTAGCTTAGGCATTCTAGATTAACATTACAGGGATCTTAAATCACATATATAATAGACTGAAGAGATTTTTTTTTTTTTTTAAGTAAATAATTTTATTGAAAAAGAAAAGGGAAGGACACATACAAAAGATGTCAAGCAATCCCTTTCCGAAGAATACAATCAAAAGAATATAAAATCAACGAATAACAGCGAGGGGATGCTACCCATGGTAGTCATCCAATCATACAAGGACCTCAAAAGAACTCTTTAATTACAAAATTAGGTCTCCCAACACCATACAGGTATATAACAACGGATTAGTTAAGATTGGCCGCATGTATTCTTATCCGCCTTATTCTATTCGAAGTCACATTTTTTGTTATTTCCTTATTGACATGTCTTTTTTTTTTTTGTTGATGAATCAGATTTTAATTGAAACAAAAGCACCAATACAACAAGGCAAAAAGCCAGTACACAACTTACAAAGGAGAACCCACCACGCTAAAACAAATCTAACACCACAGACAAACAAACAAAGCTAAATACCTAAGGTACAAGCCTTAACAAGAATCTAAAACACTTCCAAGAGAAAGCCTCTCATATACAACAGAACCACAGCCAGCAAATCGGGAGCTCATCACAGCATTTTGAGCACAGAAACATGGCAGAGCAGAACATAGAGAAACCCAAGCTAAGTATCAACTGGGCACAATTTACCATCCAGCAAACCACATCATGATATTAACAGTTATCTTTAAAAAATTTTGAGGACTGAAGGGTTGATACCCCAATTACAGCATAAGGCTCGATTCAGAATAGAGCCAGGGAAGGGACCTTTAATCTTAATTCGAGCCTTAACATCCTTCTTAATAAAGTTGAGAATTTGCTCTTCAGTTTTAATCTGGCCATCATGAACTATAGCATTCCTTTGCAACCAGAGGTGATACACAGCAGCCCACCATGATAATTTGCAAATGGTGGATCTCAGCCCTACACTTAAAATATTTTTAATCCCCCACTCCACTATATCATTTTTGATTACTTCTATTATTTATTTATTTTTTGTCTTTTTTGTCTTCCTCTACCTTTTTTCATTCCCTCAACTTGAATCAACCTTCTCTCACTGTTGCATTAAATGCTCTCATCCGAACGTGACCAAACCATCTCAAGCAACAAAAACAGAAGACCAAATATCTGTTGCAAAAGAGCAATGAAGCAGCAAGCAATCAATTGATTCCCCCTCTTCTTTTACATATATAACACCAATCAACTATCAACAGGTGACTCTTATGGAGATTATCAATTATCAGAACTTTCCCTAAAGTTGCACTCTACACAAAAACACCACCTTTCATGGGACCCTAGCACCCCAAATGCTCTTCCATTGGAAGGAGTGGCTTGTGGAAACCCTAAGGGCATTATAATAAGAACGGACCTCAAATAACCCACTATTTGTTGGCATCCACAAAGCTCAATCTCCACCATGAGATGAAAGTAAATTTTCATTGAGCAACTCAAAGAGATTTTCCATTGATCCAATTCCCAATCCTAAAAAGGCCGAAAGAATTGAGGATTCCAATGTCTAACCTCACTGATGCATGACAACCCTAGGTTTCACCACCTAGAGCAACCCAATAGGCTTGGAATCACCACCAAGTGGAAATTTTTAAGGAGAAAATATTTTGTTTTTCTTTCAACAATAGTCTGATTAAAAAAAAAAAACACACAACCTCGAGCCTTTTTATAGAGCTTCTAGGAATACAAAGATAATTTGAAACCTAATCTAAAGGAATGGATAAACCTAATCTAAATGAATGGATAAACTTAATCCCTATATGAGAAATCTAAACTATAATCCTTAATGATCCCAATTTGAAAATTTGGAAATTTGAAAATGAAAAAAAAAAAAAATGAAATATGAGATTTCAAATAACAATAAAATAAGAAATAATAAATTCCAAATGAATTTTGGTTGTGTTCCCTGCATCATACTCCCCTAGTTGGAGAAAACTAGACCTCGAAGAAAAAGAACGTCAATTAAAGGACAATTAAAGGAGAGGTCACAATCATCATGACACTAGGAATCTTTTGACAACAGGTGGTTCATCGATTAAACTGATGATAAGCATAGTACTCTCACAAGATATGCTGTCTCTGTTGGGATCCTAGGAATACTAAACTATACAAGATAACATTTAAAATCTTACAATTTTTGCCCCAATTACACACAATTTAAATAATTTAAGTGTTAGCCAGTTATATGTCACTTCTAACTAAAAAAAAAAAATCTCTTTGTTCCACCGTTCTGCCCTATACAATGCATACATCACCAAAAACGACTGCAAAATGAGAGAGAATGAAAATATATACAATTTGAGTGTTCAATCTTTCATTAAAGGAGATACAAGAACTAGCATAGGTGGTCACACTGCTACCCCTACAGTAGCATTTCTTGCACCAACACCACCACAAACAGAAACATCACTAGCATCACTTGTGCACAACTTTATAAATTGATACATAGCTGCCTGCACTACCACACTCACCTATAGCACTGTCACCTACTTTCTTTCACTACATCCCATTTATTGGTTTTTTAAGGCCAATAGGATATATAAAAGTTGTGATCTCAAGGCTTCAGATGAGGGTCACCTAAAGTGGAGTGGGGGCAGGTTCAGTTGAGGCTAAACTTAGTTTTTTGTTCTGTAAGTTACCAACCAATAATAAAAAATGGGTAAGATCCAAGCTTTCTTCTCATCCTTTTTCTTGACAAAAAAGTGGAGGGGTAAAAGAAAACATAAATCAGAGAGACAAAACAAATGAAAAGGGAAGGGGGAACTGTACCTGGATTCTTTCAGCAAGTATGTTAAGCCCATAGATTTCTGCAGCTCGAGAACTTGCAATAACACCAGCGTCCCTCAGGCCATTTGAGGCTACATACTAAACCAAATTTGAGTGAGTTAAATTAAAATCATTCTATGGCATGAATAGTAAAGGTTGTAATAGGTATGAAAGAGCCATCTATCAATCACCTGAGCAGCCCCAGCAGTATCATCAACATTTTCCCAGGCAACACCTAACTTACTCAGGAGAATATTACTCAAGGAAAGTGCCTGCAAACAAGAACTATACAAATTTTAATGGCAAAAGGACAAACATTTGGATCATGCAGATTGGTTAACAAATGAGCTACATCAATATAACTAGTTTTAATATGGAGAAGGTCCTCCATCTCCTCCTTGCAGATATGGGAGAGAGAAAGAGAGAGAGGAAATAAAAGATTGACCTGTGTATGGCTTAGAACACGTTTCAAGTGCTCTGCTCTGACACCTGGCAGAGCCAGAAGGCAGAGATTACAATCCAACTGCACCTCACCTACAATGTGAAGCCTATGACGAAGGAGTAAATCGTAATTGCGGTGGATACTTCCACCTGAAGAATTCTCTATTGGAAGAACTGCTTTATCAGCCAGCCATAGTTCAACAGCCTGCAAACAAAATATAAAATTGAATGAAGCAAGAATTAGTATCAACTCATTATAGAAGGTGTTTGGACTATCCATGTTGTTGCCCAATGTTTCCTCAACAATTCCATATCTTGGGATTGAGTCATTACAAAGATGTTGGATCCACATGTTATGGTAATTAAAGTAGTGTTTTCAAAAGCTGTATAGGAAAATGTAGAGAATTGAGTTTCTATTTGATATTCTAAATTCAGCCTAAAACTTATTACATTATGTCACACTAAAACCTTAAATGCATCTTCAAAATCTTTGCAAGGAACTGTTTCACATTTAGGGTAGGGTTTCAATGCAGCATCCTCACTGTACGACCCTGCTGAACCCTGCACCATAAATTCAACCAGATAAGGAATAGCAACAGGCTTTTTCTTTTGATCTTAATGTTGGGATTAGAAACTAGCTTCTGCTAAATATATCCCCTACCTTGAATGATATGCGCACCTTCGAACCATCATCAGCAGCACCAGAAAGATCAGATACAGATAATGGTCCTGCGATTGTGAACATATAAGAAACATGAAGTTCCACAAACATAGCCAGTGTCAAGGTAAAACTTGTTAAAGATGAGAGGCAAATATTTAAGATCGATCATGAGTTCTAAAAACTCTAGTCTAAGCATTTACATCTATCAAAGTAAATAAAATAGGCTAAAATATACGTTTCGTCTCTAAAAATGGTACTAGGTTCTATTTTAGTCCTTGAAATTTGAAAAGTTCAATTTTAGTCCATGAAATTTATAAATTTTCTCTAAAATAGTCCTTTAGTCACTATTCCGTTAGAAACATGAATAGTCTAACGGAATATTTTGGAATATTCTGTCAACATCAATATATTTCTAACGAAATATTGACAGAATGACTATTTAGAGATACTTTATAAATTTCAGGGATTAAAATAGACCTCTTCAAATTACAAGGACTAGAATAAAAATTTTCAAATTTTTGGGACTAAAATAGAACCTGGTGCTAATTTCAAAGACAAGATGTATATTTTAGCCATAAATATATTAAAACTGAACCAATTCTCCTATGGTCTATGTTTCTAAAAATTAATCACCATCAAACATTTTTTGGATGATTGACCATCATAAGTTTGCTGAAGCTTAATATAATTTTGACAATCAACTAGCATGAATTCCTTCTGAAAGCTGAATTGCATCAAGTCTAGCAACTATTAGTATTATGTTCCACATGCTAGTTAAAATTCCAGCTTTACATAACTACATAAGAAGTACATTGAAAGGATAGTCAAACATATTTGTCCCACAAGTTGCCAATAAAATTAAGCCTCACTGCATCACAATATGTATATTCAAAGATTCTTAATTGCAGTATCAAGCAAACTGCAATGAAATAACCCACTTGAAACGAGCTCAAATCTTATCCAATCTTAATGCATATATCAATTCGAAACAAAATAAAATCCATAAATGAGATAAATTGCTATAAGCAAACCCACTTGGCAAGGAGTTCAAATCCTTCTGCAATCTCCTTGAAACATCGTTCTCCGTTTGATCAACTATTCGTTGCAACTTCGTGCCTTGGTTGGACGTGTTCTCGTTTTCCACAGACCCTATTGCCCGGCAAGCAGACAGACCCGGAAACCCACCAAAACGCATCCATTTGCACATTTTCTCCGACCCATTTACCCAATTCAATGCAAACCCAGATGGCTTAGGCCCCAAATCTTTCCACCCCAACTGAGAATTCGTGCCCCCCAACACAAACACAGTCTTTAAAGCCATCATAAGCTTCAAAACCAATATGTTTCCTCACAATGTTTGCTATATGTCAGAACCGTCAGAAATGGTTTTGAGAAGTAAAACAAAGGAATACGTTGCGTTTGAGTGGAAGTATTGGTTAAGGACTTTCGTCGAACAGGTGAGGAGCATTGTGCCTGAAGATTAGGTGAAGAAACGTGCACCAGCTACACGCTTCCGTGAATGAGACTTGTTCGTGTTTGTGAGTTTTGTTAAGCCAGTCAGAGACTTTGAAGTTTTAAAGAGGCAGAACGATTCAAAGGACCATAAATTTTTTTTTAAAATTTTATTCATTTATACATCCCAAGTTCTCGATCACGTTTTGTCCACCAATGGACCATGTCCTCCTATCGGAGAATTTTGGTAGGACCCACTAGGCCACTACGAATTACACGTGGATATCGGCATGTACACTTTTTTTTTTGGGAAATTATATTTTCACACCCTTTTTTTGTTATTTCTGCATTATTACTGCCCTTTTTTTCCATCTATTTTTAAATTTTCAAATATATATATATATACAGAGAGAGAGAGAGGATTTCAATACTACTTCCTAGGGGGGAAATATCTGCCTGACCCGCCCGACTCGATCATCCTTCCGCCTGCCCGTGAACACATATATGAACGGATACAGATATATATTTGAATTTTATTTGGATTTTGGACGAATTATGGATATTATATTTTTGGTCGGGTAACCACACGACCCGCCTGACCAAATAAATATTAAAAAAAAAAAAAAGGGAAATGTTTCTTTCACACCTTGTGTGAAATAGTAACTTTCACACCACCACTAAAGACAAACATCTTATTCCCGGTTTATTATTCCAATTTCCACTATTCCTATAACCAAACACTCATTTTTCTCATTTTTTCTGAAACTTTCTTTCTCCTCCCAAATATTCTGCTCTGCTTTCTGCTCCTGAATTTTTTGCTCCTCCTCTCCCCGATCTGTCCTCATGAAGCCATGGATCTCTCTCCCCCGAAGGTTTTTCCTTTATTGAAGTTTGAAGTTTGAAAAAGTTGGGGTTTGAAAGTGTTGATTTGAGATCTGATTTGGGTTTAAAGATTTGGATTTTATTTGGGTTTGAGAATAACAAAGTTTTGATGTTTGAAGTTGGGGTTTGATTGTATTTGTGAGGGTTTGGATGATTTTGTTAGGGTTTGGAAATAATAAAAGTTGAAGGTTTTGTTGGGTTTAATATTTTTTTGAGAGTTTGATTGATTTTGGTTGAGATTGAAAATAATAAAGTTTGATTTTTTTTTTTTTTTTTGAAGTGATTTTGGTTGGTGGAGATAAAAAAAATAATAAAATTGTTACAAAGATGCCAAGAAACATGTTTAATAGATGCCAAGAAACATTACCAATTCGTATGAACATGTTTAAATGTTCATACAATTTTCTGGAAAATGTGGACAAAAACATGAAATTATGGACAAAAAACATGAAAATATGGACAAAAACATGAAATACACTTTCTGGGTTCACTTGAATGTTCATGAATGTTCATAAGTAGACTCGAAATATTTGTCCATAATTTCATGTTTTTGTCCATAATTTCATGTTTTTGTCCACATTTTCCAGAAAATTATATGAACATTTCTGGGTTCACTTAAATGTTCATAAGTAGACTCAAAATTTTTGTCCATAATTTCATATTTTTGTCCATAATTTCATGTTTTTGTCCACATTTTCCAGAAAATTATATGAACATTTCTGGGTTCACTTAAATGTTCATAAGTAAACTCATGTTTTTGTCCAAATTTCATGTTTTTGTCCATAATTTCATGTTTTTGTCCACATTTTCCAGAAAATTGTATGAACATTTCTGGGTTCACTTACTCGAAATTTTTGTCCATACTTTCATGTTTTTGTCCATAATTTCATGTTTTTGTCCACATTTTTCAGAAAATTGTATGACCCAGAAAATACTTTCTGGAAATTTGAATGGGTCTTAGAGATGTTTTGAACTTTAAAACACAAATTTGCCTCATGGAAACCTGGAATCACGTTCAACTCCTTCGCTAATGCAATAAGAATCATGATGGAGTCAAAATTGTATTAAAGTAACCTGGATTTTTCCATCCAGCTAACTGGGTTATAAAATTTTAAAATCATGATTCAAGCAAAATTTATTGTCGAATTCTTTGGCAATCCACCTACAAAACATAAAACACATTCATAAAATATTCGTTAATTAGTTGTTTTCACTTAAAATAAATGCATTATCAAACAATTGCAGAGACTATGATTAACATTTCCTTCTTGCTTTCGAAAGCAAAATTGAATTAAGTTGAACTAAGTACTCCTAAGGAAGAGTTTAGGAGCCAATTTTAGCAAAAAAAAAAAAAAGAGTTTAGGAGCCAATAGGACCAAAGCAATACTGTTCAGTAGAATAAAATAAAAACCGACGTCGTTTAAGGTTGAGATTTCTCAAAGGGCAAATTCATGCACGTTTGTCACCATCTCTGCAATTTGCGAATTTCAAGTCCTAACTCACTGACTGAAGTGAACTGAACTAAGTCGACTCGGCCGACTCAAAATGGACACGCACTCCTCGCACCTCACAGCGCCGAACCGTTCCCGAAGCTCTGAGTCCCCATCTCTAATAAAACTGAAAGCAGTAAAGAAATTGAGAAAACTAATCTTTGGTGAAGAAGCTTAGAGCTTATTTCTTTTCTCATTAAAATAAATGATTACAAAGATTAAATATTTATATAGCTTAATCTTACTTAAAGAATCTACAAGTTGATTACAAAGAAGATGCAGAAAATAGAATTAACAAACTCTATTATTAGATAACTAATTCCACTTACTAATGCCCAATCAACAAGTTACATGTGTGATGCAGAAAAACAGAAAACAAAGAAGCTTCATCATGGTTCCAGCCACACATATTGAAGAAACTGAAGAGATAAAGTTTCGGTCAAGGCAGAAACTCTAGAGAGTTCTCTGCCTTGACCGAAACTCTAGAGAGCAGAAAAACAGAAAACAAAGAAGCTTCATCATGGTTCCAGCCACACATATTGAAGAAACTGAAGAGATAAAGTTTCGGTCAAGGCAGAAACTCTAGAGAGTTCTCTGCCTTGACCGAAACTCTAGAGAGTCCTTGACAGAAACTCTAGAGAGTTCTCTGCCTTGACCGAAACTCTAGAGAGCAGAAACTCTAGACCGAAACTCTAGAGAGTTCTCTGACTTGACCACACACTGAAGAGCTGTCTTGAGCCTTACGTGTCTTCCACAAGAGATAAAAAACTCTAGAGAGTTCTATCTCATAGCTGGTCACAGCTGGACTTGAACCTCACGTGTATACATAAAGCACACGTGCTCTTTGACTAAACCAATCCCACATTATTTGTCTTGAGCAGCTGAATGTGTAGCTTCTGCAGAGAAACACTTGAGCAGCTGAATGTATTCTGCAGAGAGAGACTTGAGCAGCTGAATGTGTGTACTGTTAATAATCTACTTGGATTAATTGGAGGGAAAAACCTTGGGATTAATTGGAGGGAACCTTGAGATTAATTGGAGGGAAAAACCTTGGGATTAATTGGAGGAAAACCTTGGGCAGACCACCAGATAGCACATAGCATAGGCCTCTTCTCACACGTTAACAATTCTCTAACGTGTGAACCATTCAAGCCAATGGATTAAATCCAACGGTTCACATGATTGAGCAGTGATGGATTTTTAATTAAAAAAGATGAAAGGTACGTATGTGACAGAGTAGGAGTAGCTGTGTGATAGATGTGATGAGACAAAAGAGTCAGTTTCTTTTCTTTTGATATTCACTTGATTTGAGAAGCAGACCAACGAAATAGGGTCTAAAATGTCTAATTTTTTTAAAAGAATGAGCTATCAGTGTAATTTACACTATAAATTTTTAGTTTAGTTTCTATTCCTATTGAAAAAAATAAAAATTAAAAACAAATAGTGTGGCAATTTTAATTGAAAGAACTAAATAAAAATAATTAAAAATAAATAAAAATATTGGAAATGGAAATATCCATTGGTCAATGGCTTATTAAAAAGTAACAATTGGTTTTGATAGTTATGATAGAATTTAAACCTATGGCGTCCGCTCATGATGGTTGCTCTTACCATCAGGCCAAGACATCAATTGGTTTTTGGTGTAGACGAGATTTGAACCCAGTTCTCTTACTCGACGACAAGAGACTTTACCAGTTGAGCTAACTGGAACCCACAACAATTGGTTAATAGAGTGATAAGTACTGATAACGTGTACGTTGGGGTTTGTAGGATGAGGAAAAAACAAAAAAAAAATGGCAGGGATTGCAGGAAGAGTCAGATACATGATTTTTTTTTTATTCATTATTTTCTTAATTAATTAATATATATATACACACTTTTTTGTGGGTATGGTATCCACTTAATTGGTATCATCAAATGTGATATAAGTACTATCATATGTGATGGTAGTACTATCCAATGTGATATTGATATTATTTGTTATATATATATATATATATATATATATATATATTAAATTTAAATAATAAATAAAATTTAGGATACCAAGCAATGTGATGATAGCCTAGTAGGTACCATCATATGTGAGGTAGGTACCTTAATGTGAGATTTTATCTATTAGAGGTACGGTACCCATATGGGTATTGTAGAATATATATATATATATATATATATATATTAGACATTAAAATTCAAAATTGATGTCAAAATTCGTCCAAATATTTGTGAGGTCGGCAAATTCTCTATATTATGAGGTTGGCTAATTCTCCATAAAATTTGTAATTTAAAAAAAACAAAAAAAACAAATAGTGTCTACGTTAAGGCAATTTTAATTGAAAGAACTAAATAGAAAATATTTAAAAAATAAATACAAATATTGAGGATGGTTATAAACTTTTAAGAGCAATAGTACTTAAAATAATAAGAGACAGAATATATATATATATATATATATATATATATATATCTTATGTATACTTAAAGTTTATAAAGAATGTGTATTTGTGTGTGTGACTTTGGATGATGGAAGGGGTAACTGCTCGAGATGTAGCATTGTGGCTCACCATATCTGTTTTTAAACAAACACTAAAAGTGAAAGTCTGAGATAGTTGATCACCACATCACGTACAAGTGATCCACAAGGGAAAGTGGATGGCTAGGATGGTTCCAATCAACACACGAGCCATGCCTTTTATCACATCATAATGTAGGAGATGGTTTGATTAGGATTGTAAACAAAGAGATATGTTTTTAACAAACATCACAGTCTCAATTTTGAACTTTTAGTACTCGGCTCGGCTCAATATGTTTTTAACCATTAGCATGAATGTATGAGTTAGTTGATCCAAATATCGTAAGCATAATTTTTAAAATAATATCTACCTTCACATGAACAATCTTTTTTTTTATACAACAACTTGTTCTCTCTCTCTCTCTCTCTCTCTCTCTCTCTCTCTCTCTCTCTCTCTCTCAATATGCTACATCTCTACTACAAATGTTTGGGGTCGACTATAGATCTTTAGTCCCAAAAATGTTTGGGGTTAAGTCAACTATGGATCCTTATTCCAATTTTTTTGAGTTGTGAGACATATTTTAGATAGTGAGATGAAATGAGAATTGTGTGGAGCCTTTTTTTAAAGAGTAATGAGAGAGTGAGAGTGAGATAAGATAAAATGAGATTTGAGAGAATGAGAGAGAGAGATGAGAGAGAGAGGGAACATGTCGGAGCCTACCACTTTATATATATTTTTTGCTAAATCCTATTACTTTATATATTTGCACTTTTATTCTCTCACACCACAATATCAACAATTTCTTCACATCACCACTGTGTTCAGGGACGTAATTAGGATTTTAATTGATGGGATCATTTTTTTTTTTAATGAAAATCCAAAGTAACATTCATTATGTATTAACAAAGCAATTATCTAATTAAATGAAAGTCGATATTTTTAAAATTATTGAAATCATCTATTATTGATTTGTATTAAATGTCGCAACAAATAAAAGTTATGTTTATTATGTCATTATATGTACAATAATATTCTTAAAAAAAAAAATCTAACTATTATTGCTATTGCTAAGTAAAAAAAATGAAAAACCCAAAGCCAAAAAAAAAAAAAAAATTCTTAAGTTTTAAGCTATTTAGTTTAAAAATAATGATTCCAACAAAGGTTGTCAATACTCATACCATAGATCATTTCTATATTATTAGAGAAATGAAATATTTCAATACCAGTTGATACTAATATACCGTTTTGGGATTAATGTTATTTTTTAATACATATATATTAGCTAAATATTAAAGTTACGGACACAACACGTTCACAATAATGTTAAGGTATTAAATTGTGAATGGTAAATAATAAACTGGTGTAATTGGTGGGTCTAAATGAGAACTAATAAAAACCTACCAACTCAGTATTGATGTGAAATTGTTGTGAAAATATTGTGTTCTATAGCATTGTTGTGTAAATACCAATTGGCCCAATTAATACCCATATTTTCACTCAAATCCGTAGCCCACCTGCCAAAGAGATTTTTTGTCCTATTCTTTAACTATCTTTAATTCTCCTCCACTCATTTTCTTATTCTTTTATCATTGTTATTATCTTCTCTTTTTTTTTCTTCTTATTTCTTTCTTTATCTTATCTTCTTAGTCCTGCTTCTTTCTTTTTCTTCTTCTTCTTTTTTCTTTTTTTTCCTTTCCTCCTTCGACTGCACCATGATTTCTGCATTTCAGACAACAATTTCTTCACATCTCCTTTCTCTCATTTTTTTTCTCCTCTTACTGATTGTGTTCACCTTATTCCCAATCTATGAAAATCTAATTACACAAACAATGATGGGAATGTTTGAAGATGTGGACTCTTGATCATAAACTATGAACAATTCCTGGAAATTGGGTTGAACATTTAAGTTTGCTCAGAAAATGTGGACAATAATGTCCACAATTTTCTGAAAATTTGTTGAACAGTTTAACTCTTACCTAGAAAATGTGAAGAACTTGCAGACAATAATATCTACAATTAACACATTCATCAACAAACAACAACCCATGCTCTTCAACCTGTGAATGGTGGTCTGTACCCCAAAACATGGAATCCAAAACTCAACTCCGATTTTTTTATAAATGGTAGCAAGGCTTTTTGAAGCTAATGGTAGTATGCGTTTTTTGGTTCAATATTTCTAGTACTTTTAGTGGCCATGGCGTGATGAAGAAGGAGACCAGACAGAGAGAAAAAAAGAAAAGAAAAGAAGGACACGCTGATGGACCTGATCACGTGCTTCACATGCCCAATTTTTACAGCGTTTGGCAACAAGGATAGCTGTATTCTTCATGTGTTTAGCTGCTTTTTCACTTGTGGGACCCGCGGGACCCATCTGCAATGTGGCCCAATGAGAAGCTG
>OU015769.1:14718082-14735844 GCA_907173295.1 Fagus sylvatica
ACTATGTCTTCAACATCTTCTTCCACCACCGAGCCTTCTTCCACATCTGCTGCTCCTACCTCTCTTCCCCACATACAACATCTAATCACCATCAAACTCAATCATGACAATTATCTTCTCTAGAAAGCCCAGATTGTCCCTTACCTTCGTGGCCAACATCTTTATGGCTTCATTGATGGAACCAAACCTCCCCTCCACCCTCTCTTGCAGTTCAAGCTTCTGGCACCACAGCCGTACTTCCCAATCCGGATTTTTATACCTGGCACACCCAAGATCAAATGATCTTGAGTGCTTTCATCTCCTCTCTCTCTGAAACCGTGCTTGCCCATATTGTCAAGTGCACCACATCCTGTGATGTCTGGCTCTGCCTCGAACGAATGTTCACTTCTTAATCTCGTGCCTGTAGCATGCAACTCCATTACCAACTCTCGACTTGGAAGAAAGGTGACTTTTCTATGGCTGATTTCTACCACAAATTCACCTTCTTGACTGACACTCTTGCCGCTATTCATCAACTCTTAAAGGATTTTGATCTTGTCTCATTCTTCTTGGCTGGAGTTGGATCTAACTATGATGCTCTAGTCATTGTGATTCAACAAAGGTGTGGAGATGTCACACTTGATGAGCTCTATGGTGACTAGGAGTGGGCAAAAAACCGTGGAACCTGACCCGCCCGACCAATCCGGCCGACCCGCTCGCCCGTCCGCCCACCCGCTCGCATATATACGGACGGATACGGATACGGATATTTTAAATATCCGGATAACGGACGGATAATGGTTTTTGGAATTTTGGTCGAGTGGATACCCGCCCGCCCGACAATATTTAATTATAATATATATATATATATATATATAAACCTATAACTACCCATAATCCCATAATATGAAATTGATTTTTTGTTTTTGTATTTGTATTTGTATGTGCTTAGGAATTGTTGCATACTTGCATTTATGTTTGGTTTTTTATATATAAGAATGGTTTAAAAAGTTAGCAAATAAGGAATAGTAAAAAAATGGCTAAAAAAACTAAATTAATAGGCCCAATTAGTTGCTGTTTTGGCTTTAAAATGGCCCAAAAAAGTCCAAAACAATGATATGGACTGAATTAATAAAGTCCACTTGCAAGCCCATTAAACCCGACCACTCGCTCGACCACCCGCCCGCCAAACCCGCTCAACCGACCCGCCCGCCCGAACCTATCAACGGACAGTTAGCGGACGGATTATCCGTGAATTTATTTTCTACGGACGGACAACGGATTTGCCCAATACCCGACCCGAACCCACCCCTAATGGTGACTTTCTCTCCTACGAGTTGCGCTTGGCCCAACATCAACCCTCTATTGATCTCTCTTTGGCTAGTGCCAACTTTGTAAATCGCTCCTTCTCCAATCGTGGTGGTCGCGATGGCAAATCTTCCACTCCACCAGCTTCCTCCAACTCAGGTCGCGGTTTCTCCTCCAACCAGCAACGCCAGAATCGTGGGTATGGGCGTGGGAGAGGCAATTATAATAATTCTCCTCGCCCTGTTTGCCAAGTTTGTACTAAGACTGGCCATACTGCTTTAACCTGTTACCACAGGTTTGAGAATTCCTACACAGTGGAATCCATTCCGAATATGCAGGCACTTCTGGCCACCCCAAATCATACTCCTGACTCGAATTGGTACAGTGACTCGGGTTCCACTCATCATCTCACTTCCAATTTAGCCAATCTCAATGTTCGTGCAGATGAATATCATGACCCTGACCAAATCCGTGTTGGTAATGGTACTAGTTTACTGGTTAAACATATTGGGTCCACCCAATTTTCAACACCCATGAACTCCTTTCTTTTAAATAATGTTTTGCATGTTCCTCAAATATCAAAAAAGCTTATTTCAGTTCACAAATTTACCACTGACACTAATACTTCCATGTACTTTCGTTCTTCTTGTTTTCATGTGCAAGCTCTGGATTCGAGGAAAACACTGTTATGCGGACCGAGTAAAGATGGATTGTATCCATTCCCTCTTCTTCCAAGTAAAGGTTCCTCCACTCCTACTACTTTATTTGGTGAACGCACCTCAATCCATCAATGACATTCTCGCTTGGGTCATCCTACTTTTCGAGTCGTAGCACAAATAATTTCCAAGTTTGGTCTTCCAGTAGCTTCAAATAAATCAGATTTTAGTTGTTCCACTTGTGTTAGTTCTAATAGCAAACAACTCCCATTTTCTCTATCTCGCACTCAAATTAAGTTTCTTTTTGAATTAATTTATATTGATGTGTGGGGCAATTCCCCTATTTGTTCTCGTAATTGCAATAGATATTACATTTCCTTTCTAGATTCTTACAGTCGCTACACATGACTTTTTCCAATGACTCATAAAAATGATGCTCTACCAATTTTCATCAAATTTCAAAAATATGTTGAGCGTTATTTTAATTTGCAAATAAAATCAATCCAATCAGATTAGGGTGGCGAATACCGCTCTCTCTCCAACTATTTTGCAAATTGTGGCATCACACATCACGTCTCTTGCCCACACGTTCACCAACAAAAAGGTGCAATTGAAAGAAAACATAGGCATATTGTCGAAACCAGTCTTGCCTTGCTTTCCCATGCTAGTATCCCACTTCATTTCTGGGATGATGCATTTCAAACGGCTTGTTATTTAATAAATCGTCTTCCTCAGACTCTTCTAAAAAATATTTCACCCTTTGAAAATTATTCCATACCACACCTGAGTACAAATTTTTAAAAACTTTTGGTTGTGTGTGTTGGCCCAATTTGTGGCCCTACAATTCCCATAAACTATAACCTCGCTCCACTCAGTGTGTCTTTCTTAGCTACAATATTTCTCACAAAGGGTACAAATGTTTTCACATTCTCATTGGTTGCACTTACATCTCTCGTGATGTCATTTTTCTAGAGGCCCAATTTCCCTTTTAACAAGCTCAATCTTTTATTCTGACTCCTTCCTCCACAAAATCTCTTCTTGGACCTCTGGTTAGATTGCTAAAGCACTAGACATTTACAAATGGGTCGTGTCATAGTGTTTCTCCTCAAACCAGGCCTCCCACGGGCTCAAGAAAATCAACCCATCCTGTCCATCCCAACCCGGCCCAACCCACTCCTCTTACTACCATCTCCAATACCTCATCTCCCTACCCGATTCAATCTCCACAGCAACCCCAGAAAATTCCAGCACCACTGATAACCCACCTCCTCCACCTCCTATACATCCCATGAAAACCAGATCCTAACATCAAATCTTAAAACCTAAGACCTACACAGATGGCACCATTTGCTACCTAATCCCTAAAGCCCTCCTTGCCGAAACCACCAATGACCCCGATCTTACTGAACCTATATGCTACGCCTCAGCCTCCAAGAGTCCTCATTGGCGACGAGTTATGAATCTCGAATTTGATACTTTAGTAAAAAATCAAACAGGGACACTTGTACCATCCTTACCTTCTCAAAACCTAATCAACTACAAATGGGTCTTCAGAATAAAGCACTATGCTGACGGATCAATTGAGCGTTTTAAAGCACGGCTAGTTGCAAAGGTTTTCACCAACAACCTGGCATCGACTATGGCGAAACATATAGTCCAGTGATCAAACCAACTACGGTACGTGCCGTTTCTTTCTATTGACATATCCGCTGGTTGGTCTATTCGCCAAATAGATATACAAAATGCTTTCCTCCATGGTCACCTTTCTGAGGATGTTTTCATGTCTCAACCCTTTAGGTATCAGCACCCATCCTACCCCAACTTGTGTATGCAAGCTTCAATAGGCCATTTATGGCCTTAAACAAGTCCCACGGGCTTTGTTTTCAAGACTTAGCTCTCGGCTTCTTCAACTTGGATTTCATGGTTCTTTATCTGATACATCCCTGTTTATTTATAAATCCAAAAACTTTACCATGTTCATACTAATATATGTGGATGATATCATTATTACTTGCTTTAACCCGACTCAAATTAATGAACTTCTCATACTCCTGCAATATGACTTTGTTGTTAAAGATTTGGGGAAATTGAATTGTTTTTTGGGTGCTGAAGTAATCCCAAATGATCATGGTGCTCTTTTGTGTGAACAACGCTACATTCTTAATATCTTGAAGAGTACCAAAATGATTGAAGCTAAGCCAGTCAGTTCACCTATGTCTTTCTACCACTAATCTCATGGCTTATGAAGGTGAATCCTCCCCTGATGCCACATTATTGCGAAGCACCATTGGTGCTTTGCAATACCTGTCTATTACTCGTCTCGATATTGCCTTCACTGTCAATAAGTTTTCTCAGTTTATGCAGAAGCCCACCGTGATTCATTGGCAATCTGTAAAGTGGTTGTTGCGGTACCTCAAGCAAACACTTCAGTTTGGTTTGCAAATCTATCGCTCATCTTGCAATACTTTACAAGCATTTTCTGAAGCGGATTGGGCTGGTAGTCGTGATGATCGCCGCTCTACTGGTAGCTTCTGCATTTTCTTGGGCAATAATCTCATATCCTGGAGTTGTCGTAAACAAGCTACTATTGCCCATTCCAGCATTGAAGTTGAATACAAAGCCCTTGCAAATACTGCTGCTGAACTCAAATGGCTTCAGTCTCTCTTTGGTGAACTTGGTTTAGCATTGTCCAAACCTCCAACACTTTGGTGTGATAATATTGGTGCTACTTACCTCTCCTCCAACTCGGTTTTTCATGCTCGGACTAAACATGTGGAAATTGATTTCCACTTTGTTAGGGATATGGTAGCTAGCAAAACTCTCAATGTGCAATTTATTTCCAGCAAGGATCAACTTGCTGATCTTCTGACCAAGCCAATTTCTTCTTCTTGTTTTGCTTAACTTCGGACCAAGCTCAACGTTCTTCCCATTCCGTTGGGCTTGAGGGGGCGTGTTAACGATAAAGATAAACTACCTCAACCGTTATCTCATTCAAGTACTATCAAAGATATAGATAAAGATACATAGCTAGAGATATGTACCTGAGATGTCTTTGGATCATAATAAAATCCAAATGTTGTAGTTGTAGTTATCTCAAACTCTTGTAATCTAAAGTATATAAATATACGATTATACCTTGACCTTAATTAGGCAAGGCAGGACACATTTACTCTAATATTATTTGATCTTACAAATCTTAATGGAGATAATTTCACCTATATACCTACAGTAATATTATACACCCATTTATCAAATCTGTTTGAGTAAAAAAGAAAAGAAAAGAACCGCTTGGCCTACAAGATGAATTCTAGCATTGAATTCAACCGCCAAAATTGAAGCATCCTTACATGTGAATCACACTGTATGAATGAAAGAAAAGGGAAAAAAAAAAAATAATGCGATAAATGATTACACTTAGAACAATGTCCATTGTAAATGCAGGGAGTAAATTGATGCACAAACATAATGTCAAAGGGGTTAATTGTTGAAATTGGAAATGTAGAGACTAATTTGAAACTTGAAAATCCAACGATGAGATTTATAGAAACACACCCCCTCCCCTTTTTCTTTTTTCTTTTTAATTCTTCCAATTCACATTAACCTACAAAATCTATAGAACACACGAAGCATTTGAAATATGAACAGGTCTAGAAAAAACCTCATATCAGACATTCCCCCGCCACTGCTCTCCAACAAGCTTAAAGTTTGGTTAGGGCGGATTGGAAGATCATGTGAGAGTTTCCAGTAAGTAAAGTGGTTAATAGGTTCATTGAGCGTGAGAGAGAAGGATAGGACCTAAGGTTTTTATTTTATTTTTGTTTTTATTTTTATTTTTGTTTTGTTTTAATGACAGTGAGATGAAGGTAACAGCCAACGAGAGATAAGAAATTTATGAATGTGATTTTTATTCTTGTTCAAAGTTGATGTTGTTGTTGGTTCTTTTTTCTTGTTGGTGTGTGTTGAAGCAAACAAGAAAAATAAGGCTATTTTAAAGCGAGAGAGATAACAAAAGGGTGTACTAGACAATTCTATTTAAGATCCCTATTTTGTTTCATGTTTAGCATTGTCTGCGGTTGTTTTTTTTCCCCCCTGATTTTCTCTTTGTGATTTATTCATACTGGTATGCTAGTCTCATAAAATTAATTACAAATTTTATGTATTTAATTATCTATTTTATTTATTTATGACATCATCGATTCGACCACCAGTCCGATCAGTAAATCGGGAACCATTCGAATATATGTGACTCACTGAGGGCCAAGACTCATAGAAAGATGAAATACTTTGTTACATTCATTGATGATTACACTAGATATGGGTACACCTATCTGCTTAAGCATAAGTCTAAAGTTGTCAAAAAGTTCAGACATTACAAGGTGGAGGTGGAAAAACAACAAGGTGAGCCCATTAAAAGTGTGAATAATGATACAAATGGTGAGTATGAAGCTTTTGACGAGTTTTGCAAGGAGGAAGGAATAAGGCAAATTTACATTATGCCTTATAAGCCTTAGCAAATAGATATTGTTGAAAGATGCAAAAAGATTATGTTGGAAATGACAAGGTTAATGATGGCTTACACAAAACTTCTGATCACCTTTTGGGGAGAAGCCTTGTCTACTGCTACGAACTTACTCAACAGAGTTAGAACCAAGACAAAGAACCTTACACCTTATTTATATTGGAAATGTCACAAAATAGATTTGTAAAACTTGAGACTTTCAGGGGTGCAAGGCGCAAGTATTAATACTAAAATCATTAAGAGATAAGTTGAAAGAGAAGACTTTGAAATGCAAGTTCATTAGATACGTGGAGAATGAAAGTTGTTATATTTTTTCGTCACCTGGAAAGATGATTGATAAAAACTAGGGACGTTATCTTCTTAAGAGAACCAACCAGGTTACACCATTGGATGAAATAAGGTTAGTGGAAGACTTTGAGATTCAACATTATAGTTAATTTATGGATGCTTCAGAGAGTGGAAGCAAGAGAAAAGTGAATGAACTGGTACCAATACAAGCCTTTGATCATGAGGAAAGTGGAAGTAAGAGAATAAAGTGACTGTTTGCACTACCAAAGGATTATCACATGTGCAATATAGAAACTAGCTTGAGTAAGGATCTAGAGAGTTACAAGGAAGCCATGACAGGTACTGAATCCAAATAATGGTTGGATGCAATGATGGAGGAGCTGTACTCCATAAAAAAGGATGTATGAGAGTTTACGACATTATACTAGAAGGGAGAAAATACATTGGGTGCAAAATGCAAGGTAGATGGTAGCTTAGGTAACTATAAAGCTAAGGTTGGTTCCTAAAGGGTTCACTCAACAACCAGTGTAGACTTTGTTGACACATATTCATTGGTAGCAAAGTTTGTTCCGATTAAAATAATCATGTCCATTGTGGCTATGATGGGTTTGGAATTTCACCAATTAGATGTTAAGACAGTTTTCCTTAGTGGTGAATTTAAGGAAGACATATATATGTCACAACCATAGGACTTCCAATTTGAAGGACACGATAATTAAGTCTACAAGTTAAATAGATTCTTATATGGACTCAAACAGTCATCCGGTAATGGTATTTGAAGTTCCACCGGGCAATCCTAGAAATTGGTTTTGAAATGAGTCCACTAGATCAGTATGTTTATTTACTTATGTGCAATAAAAACATAACAATATTGTCGTTGTATGTGGATGACATGTTGTTAGCTAGAAACAATCTAGATATGATTACAAAGACAAAGTCCTTCTTAGAATCAACATTTGAAATGGACATGGGACTAGTAACGTAAGCATTAGGAATAAGAATCACAAGAGATAGAGATGCAAAACTCTTATATTTGGATTTCGAAAATTATTTGGAAAAGGTACTCAATAGGTTCAACATGGCTAATGTAAAACCTATTAGCATGCTTGTTAGCAAGGGAACTATCTTGAGCAAGAATATGTGCTGTAAAGATGATGAGGAAATAATATTCATGGAAAATGTTGCATATGCCCAAGCAGTGGAAAGGCTTATGTATGCCATGACAAGTATAAGGCTAGACATTTGTCACGTGGTTGGATTAGTGAGTATATAGATATCAATCTAATCTTGGTTGGCATGCAGTTAAAAGAATTTTTCGATATCTCTAAGGCACTAAGGGAATAAAACTATCTTTCTGAATCAGTGATTTAGAAATAATTGGATAACCGAACACAAATTTATCAGGAAATGTGAAGCATACGATGGAGGTGAAATATATATCATATAGCACAACGGTAAGTAACATAGTCTAGATTAAAACAATTTGTCAATAGCTTAAAATTGGGTATACCTAACAAACCGGTCAATGTGTTTTCAACAAAGAGTCTGCTATATTGTGAATAAAATGTGGAACAAATAACTCTAAGGGAAATACATCGATGTGAATTATCACTATATTCAAGATATAATTGAGAGGGCAGAGATAATAGTCTGGTTTATTACCTCGACCAAGATGGTGGCCGCTCTTTTGACTAAGGGGTTGTCTCTGGATAAATTCATAGAGCATATAGTTGAAATGGGACTCACAAACACCTAGGTGAGTGCTACATGGTTTTTGATGCATATGACGAAGGGATCTGGTGATGCCTGGATGAATGTAGCTATGCACCTTCAGCTAGATGATGATAAGACATCAAAGGCGAAAAACATGAATCATAGTTGATGCATGGATGTAAAGCCCATTGAATATGCATTATGTCATAACTAAGTTCGTTGTAGTGAAAATTCATCGATAAAGTCATTCAAGGAAAACCTTTAGGAATTCTAGCTTAGAGGAAGTACCAAATGAAAGCACAGGTCGACATATAGTATGGTAAGTACTGTTGAAGTCATTGGTTATAGCTTAGGTGTGGGCTGTCATCCCCAAACTGTGGGAATTAATCTTTGTACTGATGTTGTTCACTTAAAAGAGTGAAATTGGAAGTCATCTAGAGTATGCTACAAAAGTTGTATATGACGAATAGTGCAGCTAGTTTAGTAGTGATAAACGTGTATACACGAATGGCCAGTTCACCCACCAACGTCGTTCTCTGGGTATCATAAATGTGAGTTAGATGGGGCATAGCCATGACACTTATTCATGCTAATTATAGCTAACACCATTTATTATGGTGTGCTTCAGTGAGAGATGTTATTGCATATTTGATTGGTGACCACACTATAATGTGGTGCACCCTCATGTATACAATAATTCTCACTTGGTAGTGGTATTGCTTCACAAGGGATTGTATCCCTTTTATTATATCTTTTGGTTTGAGACATGTCAGTAGATGAAGAATCATGTTAATTTTCAACAAATGTGTCCTGATTTATAACTAGGTAATGCATTTGGTATTTCTACATAAAATAATTCTTATTAGCCATTAGAAGACATAATCACCACCCTAACGGGATTGCCATCCATCTAGGACCAACAATAGGTTCACAAATAGACTCTAATGGCTTAGTAGGAGGTCTTTATCTATTATTGTTACTATTTTTAAATAAAAATAAGAAAAAATAAAATATATAATTATTAAATAATTATAAACTTTATGGGAGAGATATTAAGTCTCCTAACGAGGAGAAATTATTCAGTCCACCAAGTGAACCATGTCATCTATCCACCATTCCAATAGTTAAATGTTATCTGTTAAAAATTAGCCAAGTCAGACCTTAACTTTTAATAATAAAACACACGTTAAGTTAACGACGTTTAAACTTTAAAAAATAAAAAATAAAAATCTGACTCTCTCTCCCTTTACGTTTTCTCTCTCTTTACGTTCTCTCTCTCCCCCTGTACGTTCTCTCTCGCCCTTTACGAGATGGCTGACTTGAGGATTACATTGGACTATAGGATTACCCCCATCTGCAGCACAAATTCTATTAAGAACAGAGTCTTGAACTTTGTTTAAGCTCTCCCATCTTTCTTTATATCTCTGACAACAAGCAGCATTCAATATATGAGATCAAGCAAAGATTCATGATATTTCTTTTGGTTGGAGCAAAGGAAAAAAAGAAGAAGATGGTCTCTGGTTTATATACAAACATTCCATTTATCTACCAATACTCTCTTTGTAGATCAATTATCGGATCTAATTTTCTTAAAAAATACTTTCCTCCACTGAACAAAAAAAAAATTCCAACGAAAAGATTTTTTTTTTTTTTTCAAAAATGAACATTAAGGAAAAAGAAACTCAAATTAAAGTTAAGCAAGATATTTTTACCCACAAAACTCCAGAAATCCCCTTTTCTGAAACCCAAAGATTCAAAGCAAGAGAACCCCAAATTAAAACCAAACAAAAATCAAATAGAAAACCATGACCTTACCGATAAGGTGAAGGAAAACGCTGATGAGGGAGCCTCAGGTCAGCCATCTCGTAAAGGGAGAGAGAGAACGTAAAGAGAGAGAAAATGTAAAGGGAGAGAGAGTCAGATTTTTATTATTATTTTTTTAAGTTTAAACGTCGTTAACTTGACGTGTGTTTTATTGTTAAAAGCTAAGGTCTGACTTGTCTGATTTTTAATAGATGTCATTTAACTAGTGAATGGTGGACAGATGACGTGGTTCACCTGGTGGACTGAATAATTTCTCCCTAACGAGATACTGTTACATATATGACAAATCATTGGACAACTATATATGAACCAACTAAATGATATCGTGATTAAAGTGCACTCATGCTAATGATTTAAAAACATATATCAATCAGTATATATTGTTACGGAAATGATTCTTTCACACCACGGTGTGAAATAGTGCTTTCACACCACCACTAAAAGACAAAACTCTTATTCCCAATTAACTATTCCAAGTTTAACTATTCTTGTAACCAAACACTTATTCTACTCTTACTTTCATTTTCTCTATTCACAGCAACATAGATGATAGATTCTCTCTCTTGCAAAGCTCTCTCCTCCGTTGAAGTTGTGCTCCCCCAAAGCTCTCTCCTCCATTGAAGTTCTATTCCTCCAAAACTCTCTCATCCATTGAAGATCTAAGCTCCCCTCATGAAGGCATGGTTTGATGTTTGAAGGTGTGTGTGTGGGTTTGATGTTTGAAAGAGTGGATTTGCTTGGGTTTGAGAATGATTTCACGGAGAGAGCTTTTGATATTTGTAGATTTGAGTTTTCTTTGAGTTTGGGAATGGTTTCACGAAGAGAAGATTTGATGTTTGAAATTGTGGGTTTCATTGTATTGGGGAATAAAATGTGTTGGGTTTGATATTTGTGAGGTTTTGAATGCTTTCTTTTTTGTTTGGAAATAGAGATTTAATTTTGAGTGATTTTAGTTGAGATTGAAAATAATAAAATTTGAACAGTGTTAGTATGAACATTCGAATCTACCTAGAAAATGTGAACAATGTTAGTATGAACATTCGAATCTACCCAGAAAATGTGAATAGTGTTAGTATGAACATTCAAGTCTACCCAGAAAATGTGGATAATTTTATTTAAGTGTGGACAATATTGTCCACACTTTCTGGGAATTGGTATAAACATTCGAGTCTACCCAGAAAATATGAACAGTGTTAGTATGAACATTCGAGTCTACCCAGAAAATGTGAACAGTGTTAGTATGAACATTCGAGTCTACCCAGAAAATGTGGACAATTTTATTTAAGTGTGGACAATTTTATTTAAGTGTGGACAATTTCTGGGAATTGGTATGAACATTCGAGTCTACCCAGAAAATGTGAACAGTGTTAGTATGAACATTCGAGTCTACCCAGAAAATGTGAACAGTGTTAGTATGAACATTCGAGTCTACCCAGAAAATGTGGACAATTTTATTTAAGTGTGGACAATTTTATTTAAGTGTGGATAATTTCTGGGAATTGGTATGAACATTTGAGTCTACCCAGAAAATGTGAACAGTGTTAGTATGAACATTCGAGTCTACCCAGAAAATGTGAACAGTGTTAGTATGAACATTCGAGTCTACCCAGAAAATGTGGACAATTTTATTTAAGTGTGGACAATTTCTGGGAATTGGTATGAACATTCGAGTCTACCCAGAAAATGTGAACAGTGTTAGTATGAACATTCGAGTCTACCCAGAAAATGTGGACAATTTTATTTAAGTGTGGACAATTTCTGGGAATTGGTATGAACATTCGAGTCTACCCAGAAAATGTGAACAGTGTTAGTATGAACATTCGAGTCTACCCAGAAAATGTGGACAATTTTATTTAAGTGTGGACAATTTCTGGGAATTGGTATGAACATTCGAGTCTACCCAGAAAATGTGAACAGTGTTAGTATGAACATTCGAGTCTACCCAGAAAATGTGGACAATTTTATTTAAGTGTGGACAATTTTATTTAAGTGTGGACAATTTCTGGGAATTGGTATGAACATTCGAGTCTACCCAGAAAATGTGAACAGTGTTAGTATGAACATTCGAGTCTACCCAGAAAATGTGGACAATTTTATTTAAATGTGGACAATATTGTCCACATTTTCTGGGAATTTGTATGAACATTCAAGTCTACCCAGAAAATGTGAACAATGTTAATATGAACATTCGAATCTACGTATAAACCTTCAAGTGAACCCAAAAAGTGTTTTCTAGAAATTTGGTCTCAAAACTTGTTTTTGAATAGGTCTTGGAGAGGTTTCGGACTTTAAAACACAAATTTGCCTCATGAAAACCTGGAATCACGTTAAACTCCTTCACTGATGCATAAAAGAATCATGATGAAATCACTGCCTTAATCCAATGGCCTAGATTATTAAATTTTAAAATTGAGTGTACCCATAAAATGTGGACAATTTTATTCAAGTGTGGACAATATTGTCGACACTTTTTGGATATTTGTTTGAACATATTAAGTTTCACCACAATTTGGAAAACATTTTTAGACATTCTTTTTTTATATTTTTCACAACGAGTAATGTGAAGATTTGGAGAATCATTGATTTCAATGGTAATGTGAAGATTTCACCAAAATCCTTAAGGCTCATTTCAAAAACTACCTATAAATTTATTTTTTTACTGAAATGAAACCCAAACAAGTTCTTCGATTCAATTTTTTCAAATTAAAAAAATGTGCACCTTCGGTTTCGAATCAGAACGAGCATCTGGTTCGCTACGTGAAAGATCAATAAAAAATTGGGTATTGTTAATTTACTATAAATAAAATTTCAAACTCTTAGCTAAATTTTGAGTAGATACAATTTTTTCTTTTCTTTTCTTTTCTTTTTCATACACAAATAAAATCTGTAATTTATCCTAATATTACATTATTACTCAATAAATAGACTCTAGAATTCTCCATGATAAATAAGAAAGGAAAACATTATATTGTTGGTAAAGTAAAATAAAAACAAAAGTAGAAAGTGGAAAGGAAGAAGGCAAGAAGGCCACAACACTAGCAACACTCTTAGTAAGACAAAAACTTAAGCACCATATTAAAAACATGAAAATTTTAATGCAGCACAACCCAATACTAGATAGGCATTCATAATTTACTGACATTGCCCACAAGACTCTTTCGTAATTTGAAGAATATATAATTAGTTCCTCTGATAAATTTCCAAAGCTTAGAGGAATATACATCCTACAATCAGAACCAAAACCTGAATAATGGGAAACTCCAAAACCCATCTGTCCTTATAAACATAAAAGGAGCCGTAAAGCAAACCAAGAACAAAACCCATGATCCCCACTTTGCCAATCAGCCACTCTCCATCAAAGCCACTAACACTAGCAACACTCACTCACACACAACAGGCCAACCTTTTTGGCTTAACACGCACAATTTCCTCTCTCACTCTCTTCCTCCTCATATAAGAGATATCCTTCACTACTCTCTGTAAACAAAGACAAAACCAAAACCAAAACCAAAAAACCAAAAACTAAAAACCAAAACCGTGGATCTGGTGCTCCTTGATTGGGAGCAAGTGGAGGTAGATCTGCTCCAGGGACTTCATCTTATCGGCATAGACGAGTCGTCCAAGCTTCGTCACCGGAACCCAGTTCTCCTCCTCGTCGCGGCGTCCACGGCAACGCCCTCCGTCGCCCCGGCATCGTCTCAACCCCTCCTCGTCCGGCGTCCACGGCAACGCCCTCCTCCGAAGCGACGCCCTTCCGAAGCCGCCGCCGTTGCGCTCCTCCTCCACCACGCTCAGCCATGATTGCTTTTGGGTTTTGGTTTGTTAGCGAAAATGAGAGAGATTGATAAAGATGAAACCCAGTTCAAGATATGAGATATTTTTAATGGGATTAGTGGATGTTGGGCTTAGCCTTGGGATTCTCAGTTGGGCTTAATTCATTGTATTTGGGAGTGGGAAAATAATTGGCAGGGAGAGGCAGGGAGAGAGGTTTGGAGCCACCAGCTTCAAACTGAAACTCTCTTTCCCCAAACGTTATTAATGGAGCGCGGGAATAATTGGAGGGAAATCTTGGGCAGACCACCACTTTCCACGTAGTACACACATCTCCTCACACGTTATTAGTTTTAAACCAATGGATTAAATCTAACGGTTCACATATGGTTTGAGCAGTAAGTGATGATGAATTTTTAATTTTTTAATTATTAAAGGTAATATTAAAGGTACGTATCTATCAGTAGGAGTAGCTGTAAATGTGTGAGAGATGTGATGGGACAAATGAGTCAAATTTTTTTAGTATATAATTTTTTCTTTTCTTTTTTGTTTTTACTTACTTTTCACCTAGATTTGATTGGCGGGAGAAATAAATATTTCTCCCGCCACTCTCATTTGTTTATCGGGTAAGGCTTGGGTCCAGTGCATAGGAGCAGACCCGTTAGGATTCTACCACGTGTCTAGTTTTGTACAGTTTTTGTACATGTGGCAGCATCTCAACGGGTCCAGTGCTACTGTATACTGGACCGAAACCATTCCCTTGTTTATCTGTCATCTTACATTTCTCTAATTTTTTTTAATTATTATTATTATTTTTTTATATTTACTTATTTTGAGAAGCTCAAGTCACTAAAATAGGGTCTAGAGAGTCTAATTTTTCCAAAAGAATGAGCTATCAGTGTAATTTTTTTTTATAAATTTTTAGTTTAGTTTCTATTCCTATTAATAAGCTGAGTAGAACTTTTTAAATAAGTTTAGATTCTATTGGCATTGACAAGCTTAAAAATTATAGGAGAGCCTTAAAATTTTAAGTAAAATACATTATATAATATTTTTCACAATAGTTGAGTTGACAAGTTTTCATTAAATATATATTTGGGTAATTAAATATATAAAATTATATATAAGTTTATGAAAATATGTATACATTATAATGTATTAATATTAAATTATATTTTTAAGGACTATAGGGGCAGAGTCTGAAAATTATTTTGGGTATAGGGGCAGAGTCTGAAAATTATTTTGGATGGATAAGTTGGAAGTATTAAGTAAATCTCGATGGTAAAAAAAAAAAAATTTTAATCAATAAAAAACGGTGAATCTATTCCATTGTAAACTCTACGAATTTTTTCTAGGGTGATCATTAAAAACTTATATAGCCAAAAATTGAGACTTGTGACCAAAGATTGAGACTTTAGACCAGATATAGTGTATAAGCACTCTCAATCTTTGTATGAATGATAAAAAGTGGGATGATAAAAAATAAAAATAAAAAAGGGAAAAGAATGATAGTATATTTATTTTAATTCATTAGTATATTTATTTTAATTCATTCTTTAATATATATATATATATATATATATATATATATAATATATATATATATATATATATTAGACATTAAAATTTAAAATTGATGTCAAAATTCGTCCAAATATTTGTGAGCAAATTCTCATATTATGAGGTTGGCTAATTCTCCATAAAATTTGTAATTAAAAATAAAATTTGTAATAATTAAAAACTAAAAAAATAAAAAAAACAAATAGTGTCTACGTTAAGGCAATTTTAATTGAAAGAACTAAATAGAAAATATTTAAAAAATAAATACAAATATTGAGGATGGTTGTATTGAGGATGGTTGTAAACTTTTAAGAGCAATAGTATATATAATAATAATAATATATATATATATATATATATATATATATATATATATATATCTTACTAGGTATATCTTAAAGTTTATAACTTAAATGTTTATAAAGAATGTGTGTTTGTGTGTGTGACTTTGGATGATGGAAGGGGTAACTGCTCGAGATGTAGCATTTTGGCTCACCATATCTGTTTTTAAACAAACGCTAAAAGTGAAAGTCTGAGATAGTTGATCACCACATCACGTACAAGTGATCCACAAGGGGAAGTGGATGGCTAGGATGGTTCCAATCAACACACGAACCATGCCTTTTATCACATCATAATGTAGGGGATGGTTTGATTAGGATTGTAAACAAAGAGATATGTTTTTAACAAACATCACAATCTCAATTTTGAACTTTTAGTACTCGGCTTGGCTCAATATGTTTTTCAACCATTGGCATAAATGTATGAGCTAGTTGATCCAAATATCGTAAGCACAATTTTTAAAATAATATCTACCTTCACATGAACAATCTTTTTTTTATACAACAACTTGTCTCTCTCTCTCTCTCTCTCTCTCTCTCTCTCTCTCTCTCTCTCAATATGCTACATCTCTACTACAAATGTTTGGGGTCGACTATAGATCCTTAGTCCCAAAAATGTTTGGGGTTAAGTCAACTATGGATCCTTATTCCAATTTTTTTGAGTTGTGGGACATATTTTAGATAGTGAGATGAAATGAGAATTGTGTGGAGCCTTTTTTTAAAGAGTAATGAGAGAGTGAGAGTGAGATGAGATAAAATGAGATTTGAGAGAATGAGAGAGAGAGATGAGAGACAGAGGGAACATGTCGGAGCCTACCACTTTATATATATTTTTTGCTAAATCCTATTACTTTATATATTTGCACTTTTATTCTCTCACACCACAATTTCAACAATTTCTTCACATCACCACTGTGTTCAGGGACGTAATCAAGATTTTAATTGACGGGGGGTTGAAAGAAGAATCAATTTTTTTTTTTTAATGAAAATCCAAAGTAACATTCCATTATGTATTAACAAAGCAATTATCTAATTAAATGAAAGTCGATAATTTTTAAAATTATTGAAATCATCTGAAATCATCTATTGATGTTTATTAAATGTCAACAAATAAAAGTAACAAATAAAATATTATGTTTATTATCTCATTACATATGTACAATTAATATTCTTAAAAAAAAAAATCTAACTATTATTGCTATTGCTAAGTAAGTAAAAAAAATGAAAAACCCAAAGCCTAAGCTAAAAAACTTAAGTTTTAAGCTAATTAAGTTTAAAAATAATGATTCCAACAAAGGTTGTCAATACTCATACCAGATGTCATTTCTATATTATTAGAGAAATATTTCAAACAGTTGATACTAAAACCGTTTTGCCAAAAAAAAACATTTCCCAAAACGGTATATATAATATTTTTTTGCCCGGTATTCGATACTAATATACCGTTTCGGGATTAATGCTATTTTTTAATACATATATATTAGCTAAACATTAAAGTTACGGACACAACACGTTCACAACAATGTTAAGGTGTCAAATTGTGAATGGTAAATAATAAACTGATGTAATTGGTGGGTCTAAATGAGAACTAATAAAAACCTACCAACTCAGTATTGATGTGAAATTATTGTGAAAATATTGTGTCTATAGCATTGTTGTGTAAATACTCGTTGGCCCAATTAATACCCATATCTTCCACTCAAATCCGTAGCCCACCTGCCAAAGAGATTTTTTTCCTATTCTTTAACTCTCTTTAATTCTCCTCCACTCATTTTCTTATTCTTTTATCATTGTTATTATTAT
>OU015769.1:14735944-14806368 GCA_907173295.1 Fagus sylvatica
AATTCCATAGGCATTGGACCCATGAAATTCCCATGCTTTTAAGTCCATTATTTGCTTTAAATTTATTTATCGCTTTCCGCAATGCTTTAAATACGTTTATCGCTTTATTTACTTTTACGCGCTTGTGAATATGTTGTGTTGTTATTATCCCCGTTCCCCGTGAAAATGGGCGTGATAATCCCGATTGGTCGTGGTGGACTATGTAAGACCTCAAAGAGGCATTAACCATCACGTAATTCCATAGGAATTGGACCCATTAAAATCCCTCCTTGTAAATTCCATTAATTTATTGCTTCCCGTTATGCTTAAATTTCATTTACCACGTTTTTTACTTTTCCCATTTTCGTTGTAAATATTGGTCGTGGTGGATTTAAGACCTCAAAGAGGCATTATTTTGATTTCCTTTGTTTAAACCCCGGTTGTTGTAAATATTGTTCATGAAAATACCAAATGGTATTGGCGGTTTTAGGTAAGTCTTTCAATAGCACTAAACCCCATGTAAATCCATGAGGCGTTGGACCCGTAAATTGCAAACATGTTTTCAAAAAGATTTTCATCATATAAGTCCTATTTGGCGTCGAAGGTTTGGATAAGTCTTTCAATAGCACCAACCCTTCGTGTAAGCCCGAAAAGGCATTGAAACCCCGTTTTCAAATAGATTTTCACCATATAAGTCCTATTTGGCGTCGAAGGTTTGGATAAGTCTTTCAATAGCACCAACCCTTCGTGTAAGCCCGAAAAGGCATTGAAACCCCATTTTCAAAATAGATTTTCTCATTTAAGTCCTATTTGGCGTCGAAGGTTTGGATAAGTCTTTCAATAGCACCAACCCTTCGTGTAAGCCCGAAAAGGCATTGAAACCCCATTTTCAAATAGATTTTCTCATTTAAGTCCTATTTGGCGTCGAAGGTTTGGATAAGTCTTTCAATAGCACCAACCCTTCGTGTAAGCCCGAAAAGGCATTGAAACCCCATTTTCAAAATAGATTTTCTCATTTAAGTCCTATTTGGCGTCGAAGGTTTGGATAAGTCTTTCAATAGCACCAACCCTTCGTGTAAGCCCGAAAAGGCATTGAAACCCCGTTTTCAAATAGATTTTCTCATTTAAGTCCTATTTGGCGTCGAAGGTTTGGATAAGTCTTTCAATAGCACCAACCCTTCGTGTAAGCCCGAAAAGGCGTTGAAACCCTTTCAAATAGATTTTCACCATATAAGTCCTATTTGGCGTCGGAGGTTTGGATAAGTCTTTCAATAGCACCTACCCTCCGTGTAAGCCCGAAAAGGCATTGAAACCCTTTTTTAGATTGTTTTGTTTATTCATGTAAATCCTATGGTGGTGTCGGGATCCGAGTAAGTCTTTCAATAGCATCGAATCCCGACCCCACGAGGTCTTGACCCTTTCCTTAAAAATTCTTGTGTCATAATAAATTGCACTTTGCATTAAGCATTATATTCATGCCGAACCCATATTTGTCATCTTCATACTCATTTCCATGATATATGTGTTGCGATTATGCCATGACTATTTTGCTTGGATATTTTGCCATTTTACCATCTTGATTACTTGCTTGATTGTTTATTGCTTTGATATAAAAATGTGATTAAAATACACTTTGCCATGAAAACTTTAAAAAGAGTAAACATGGTAATGTGGGCGTTAGAAACGAAGGTATGAGTCCTTTACACGGGGGCGTGGCTGGTACGTGCTTTCGTGTAAGGGATTCTACACGTTCTAACTCCCATAGGATCATGGTCTAAAATTCCCCAAAGTGTGAATTAATCACCCAAAACCCCGCCATTTGACGGACCGCTTTACTCTTGGAAATCAAGGGTAAAGAGATCCCGAATATGGCACAAAAAACATTAATTGTTTGTCCCGGCACTAGGTGTTAGGATTTCAAGTACATCCTGCCACCGAAATGCCCGGAAATTTAAAAGATACAAAGATAAAAGGGATGGTGAAATAAAGAGTCTAATCAAAACCGAACGAAGTCATATTACGTTTGCCATTTTTGGTATATCGTACGACGGAAATCGGGACATTTGTACATAATAAAAACCAACAAACTTAGGCTTAGCAAATAAAGAAAACATTAGGAAGGAGGTAACCGTTTTCTTAAACGGATGTCGTGGGGTGCCTAACACCTTCCCCACGCATAAGCAAACCCCCGAACCTATCTCTGGTTCAAGACCATTTAGTTGTAGATGTCTAAATAGGGTAAAATCTATTAGACATAGGTGCCCAATCACACCTTAAAATTTCCCATGATTGGTGGCGACTCCAAATTTGTGCTCACACGCACACACGTACACAAGTTCCCACACACACACAACTCGTATCTCGAAACTGAAAAGAGATAGAGGAACACACACAACACTCGCCAAATGGGGGTCGGTATCTAGGAAAATAAAAAGAACTTACTTTAGTACTTTTAAGAGGATTTTCCGCCGGTGTCGACAACAGCTGGAGGAGAACTTGGCCGAGGCTCGGGAGCAGCTGGAGACTGAGCAGGCGGAGAGGACTCGGGTCCAGGATGAGCTTGATTCTCTTCGTTCATATACCCAGGCCTTGGTTGATCCTGCCACCGGTCGTCCTCAGGACATTGTAGCTCTCCGACGGGCGTTAGATGCGAGTGAGGAGGCTCTCACGTCTGCGCGTACTTCCATGGGGGTCATGAGGGTTCAGATCAGCGTTCTCCAGGGTGACAACGGGGTTTTGCAGTCCGAGTTGGATCTGGTGCATGATGCTCTTGAGTCCAATGCTTCTTGGCTCAATCAGGAGGGTTTCCCTGTGGTCACTTCTCTCCACCAGATTAACCAGGTGATGGATTCTTTGGGTGCCAGAGCTCGTGCCGTCTGGGAGGAGCACGATGAGGGGGATCCGGCCCTTTCTACTGCCTTGGGGAGATTCTGCAGAGAGACCTGCATACGTCTTGGTCATTAGATTAGCATATTTCAGGTAGCAGTGAGTAGTCAGTAGTTTTTGTATTTAGATGGTGAGTCATTCATAAATCCGAGTCGGATTATGCATGGCTCCCATTTTTAACTTCTAAGTCGATATATTTAGACATGCTTTCAAGACATCATGAAAAATCAAATGTATGAATTTATGAACTATGAATGAATGAAAGCACGTATTTTGTCTGTGAATATCTATATGAAATCTTATGAATTCGACTTTTTATGAATCAATGGCAAGGATTGAATGTTATTGTGGAAATGAATATGAGAATTTACAAATTTGAAAGAGATAAGTATGGTATGAATGGTTTGTGAGAATTTAATGATATGTCACTTTGAAACTGGGTGTTTGGAAGGATACACTTGTGCTCCACCTCTTGATCCCCAAACATTCTCTTTATATCGAACGAACCGTACTGCTCAAAGGATAACATAGGTCGTTCTTTCGTCGAAAACCTCTTCACCGCCTAACAACCCCGATCACTAGTCTTGCACTGATTTGATGCTCGCCTTGTTGTGATACCGGTTTTTTTTTTTTTTTTTTTTTTTTTTTTTTTTAGCCATATATTACCCTCAGCTTACGCCAAGTCCAGCTTTCCACGTTACTTTTGCCTATGGCGCCTCTTCCGAGGTTTTCACCATACCCGTGGTAATTTCCATCCGAGGGCAACGTCCTTACGGATTTTCGTTGCTTCCCGGGCCTTCTTCAAAATTATCAAAATAACAAATTGGAACTTTGATAAATATTCCTCTTTGATTAAATTGACTAAAAGTTATACATGGTACTTGATTACAGAATCAGAATTAATGGGTGACCGGAACTCTTCGCCATCCATATCAGCCAGAATGATTGCTCCCCCTGAGAAGGCTTTCTTCACCACGTACGGACCCTCATATGATGGTGCGAACTTTCCTCGTGGATCTGATAGGGCCATATTCCTCTTCTTCAGAACGAGATCTCCGGGTTGGAAAGTGCGAGGTCGAGCCTTCTTGTTGTAAGCTCTTTCGATCCGTCTCTGGTAGAGCTGTCCGTGGCACAGTGCCGCCAATCTCTTTTCATCTATGAAGTTCAGCTGCTCATACCGGGCTTGGGCCCATTCGGCTTCTTCTAGCTGAGTTTGTGACAGGATTCTCAAAGAAGGGATCTCCACTTCGACTGGTAGTACTGCTTCCATCCCATAAACCAGAGAGTAGGGGGTGGCTCCAACGGATGTCCTCACTGACGTTCGGTAGGCACACAAGGCATAAGGCAGGTGCTCGTGCCAATCCTTATAAGTCTCCGTCATCTTGCTCAGAATCTTCTTCACGTTCTTGTTGGCAGCTTCTACGGCTCCGTTCATCTTCGGGCGGTATGGAGCAGAGTTGTGGTGCTGGATCTTGAACTGCTGGCATAGCTGATCCATCATGCGGTTGTTTAGGTTGGAAGCATTGTCGGTGATGAGCATTTCTGGCATTCCGTAACCGGCAGATGATGTTGTTCTTCACAAACCGGGTGACCGCGACTTGAGTGACATTCTTGAAGGAACATGCCTCCACCCACTTGGTAAAATAGTCGATGGCTACCAGTATGAACTCATGTCCGTTAGACGCCTTTGGGGTGATTGCACCGAATCACATCCATTCCCCAAGCTGAGAATGGCCATGGCGAGGCCATAGTGTGAAGATATTGGGGAGGTGCGTTCTTGCTGTTCTGATACATCTGGCATTTATGGCACGTCTGGACATGTCTGATGCAGTCCCTCTCCATTGTCAACCAATAATAGCCAGCTCTCATGATCTTCCGGGCCAGGAAGGGTCCGTTGGCATGGGCTCCCATTAATCCCGCGTGCATCTCTTGAATCAATCGATTGGCCTCTTCTGCATCTACACATCGCAGGAGGGTGGCGTCATGAGTTCCGTTTGTACAGAATCTCTCCGCTCAAGGAAGAACTTGGAAGGCCATCCTTCTGATGTATTTCTTCTCATTTTCGGTCGCCCGTGATGGATACTCTCTGTCTTGGATGAAGCGCTTGATATCGTAATACCAAGGCTTATCGTCTATCTCTGCTTCGACGTTCATGCATTCTTCTATGCACACACAGTATGCCGGGATGTCTCGAGTCTCGATCCGTAACGGTCGCACATCATCCCCTTCTACTAGCTTGATTAGGCTTGCCAGTGTGGCAAGCGCATCGGCAAAGTGATTGTGAGCTCTTGGGGTGTATGTGAAGGTGACATACTTGAACTTTGGGATTAGCCGGCTGATGTATCGTTGATACGGGATGAGCTTGGGATCCCGAGGCTTGCCATTCTCCGTTAGTCTGTGACACTATCAACAGAGAGTCTCCGAAGACTTCCAGTTCATAAGCACCGAATTCCAAAGCCGCTTGCAGACCGACGATGCATGCTTCGTACTCAGGTCATGTTGTTGGTGCAATCAAACCCCAGCTTAACAGCGATAGGAGTTTGTTGTCCCTTTGGTGATACCAAGACCGCGCCAATTCCGCTTCCGACAGCGTTTGCTGCTCCGTCAAAGTAAAGCTTCCATCTACCCTGATTGTCTTCTTCGACTATCATTACATCTTCGTCTGGGAACTCGGAGTCCATTAGCTCTAACTGCTCAGGACGGGTAATCTGCCAAGTAATCGGCTATGGCCTTGTCCCTTGATCGCCTTTCGAGCCACAAACAAGATGTCGAATTCAGATAGGAGTACTTGCCACCGTGCGATCTTCCCAGTCAAGGCAGGCTTTTCAAAAATGTACTTGATTGGGTCCATCCGGGATACCAACCAAGTGGTGTAGTAGAGCATGTACTGTCTCAGCTTCTTGGAGGCCCAAGCCAGTGCGCAGCACGTCTTTTTCAACCAACAAGTAACGGGTCTCCGGCTTCCGTGAACTTCTTGCTAAGATAGTAGATTGCCTGCTCCTTCTTCCCAGTCTCGTCTTGTTGTCCCAACATGCAGCCCATGGATGCTTCTTGGACTGTGAGGTATAGAATGAGGGGACGTCCTGGAGTTGGTGGAACCAGGATGGGTGGGTTGAGCAGATACTCCTTGATCTTGTCAAAAGCTTTCTGGCAGTCTTCAGTCCACTTTATCTTCACATCTTTTCTTAGCAACTTGAACAGAGGCTCGCAGGTTGCCGTAAGCTGTGCGATGAAGCGAGCTATATAGTTGAATTCCTTCCCAAGAAGCTTCGGATCTCTTTCTCTGTCTTTGGCGCGGGCATGCTTCGTATGGCTTGAACCTTTGCAGGATCAATCTCAATTCCCCGGCCGCTGACGATGAAGCCCAATAACTTTCCGGATGTGACGCCGAAGGCACATTTGTTCGGGTTCAATCGGAGCTGATACTTCTTCAGTCGTTGGAACAATTTGCGCAGGTCTGTGAGATGATCTTGTGCGGTACGAGACTTAGCAATCATGTCATCCACGTAAACCTCTATCTCATGATGAATCATATCGTGGAAGAGAGTGACCATGGCTCGCTGATAAGTGGCTCCGGCGTTCTTCAGACCGAAAGGCATGACATCATACACAAAGGTTCCCCAATGTGTGACAAAAGCGGTCTTGGACTTGTCTTCCTCGGCCATCTTGATCTGATTGTACCCTGAGAATCCGTCCATGAATGAGAATACGACGTTCGTTGCTGTGTTATCGACCAGGGTATCAATGTGAGGTAGAGGAAAGTTATCCTTCGGGCTGGCTCGGTTCAGATCCCGATAGTCCACGCACATTCTGACTTTTCCGTCCTTCTTCGGCACCGGGACTATATTGGCTACCCAGTCCGAATAGGTTACTGTGCTTAGGAAACCTGCCTTCAACTGCTTTTCCACTTCCTCCTTGATCTTCAAAATGACTTCGGGCTTCATCCGTCGCAGTGCTTGCTTCACGGGCTTGCATTCTGGCTTCAGCGGAATCTTGTGGACCACTATGTCTGTGTCTAGGCCTGGCATGTCTTGGTAAGACCAGGCGAAGATTTCATGGAACTCTCTCAACAGTGCGATGAGTGCTTCCTTTTGCTCTGCGGCGCAGCGGGTTCCAATCTTGACTTCTCTCGGCTCTTCACCCTCGTTGGCTAGATTTACAATTTCCAACTCCTCTATGTTGGGTTTGGACCCCTCATCTTGTCTCTCTAATGCCTCGAGGATGTCACTTTGGTAATTCGATTTCTTCGTCGGAATTATCTATGTTATCCAGTGAGCAATCCGTTTTGTTGTCAATTTCGGAGACGTGGGGATCGTTTGAGGTTTTGCGTGTAATCCTGGAAAGGATGGCGGATGGAAAAACGGTAAGAAAACTAAAAAAGAGGAACCATTCGTTTTGTGCGATGGCGTGTTGGATTTATTTAATGCACATTGGAGTATTTAAGATAGAAAGATTCATGGAATAAACATGTGACATATCATTTGAAATATGGAGATGGAAATATTACAGTGATGAAATGATTATGATTGTAGCATGATATCTTGAAAACATAAACTAAACATATAAACCCGAAATTGTTTGATACAAAATTTCCCGAGCTATTGGTAGACTCAAAACCGAGTTACCCCTAGCTGGGATACCGCTTACTCATTACTACTTGAGACACGCTGTAGCAATGGTACGCAAGTCCACGTCTTGACTTCTTCTCCCTGTTGGCAGTGGCGGGTCGGTGGTGTGGTGGTGGAATCCTCCTCCTCGGTGATGGTGTGGATGCTCAAACCTTCAACCATAGGGCCAGCGTCTTCTTCTTCAGTAGTGGCGGTGGTGATGAGGTTTAGGTGGTGGTGCCTTGGACTCCTTTTCTTCTTCTTCAGTCAATGCTGGTAGGGACAGAGCACGCTCTTGGTTCTTCTTTGATCTTCCACAATCACTTCACCCACTCCCGGGTCGGGGATGATGTAGGGCTCTTCATCTTTCTTCAGACCCAAGTATTCTAGAATCGAATGGGGATTGAAGCGATATCGCTCCAAGAAGACTCTTACCAAATCATCCCAGCCGGTAAGGTTCCTCAGCTGATAGAACCAGGCAGCAGTTTGTTTCGACAGGCTCTCGGGAAACACCGAGATCATCAAAAGCTCATTCTCCAAATGCAAGGCCATCTTCTCGCCGTACTTTTGCAAATGGACCTCCGGATCCCCATCCTCGTAGAATATCTCAAATTCCGGTGTCACAAACCCAGGTGGCATTATCAAGTACGGGAATTGGAAGAATTCGGTGAGATCAACATCTCTCCATTCATCAGTATCATCCTCCATGAAGTATCCCCAATCGGCTTCTTCATCTTGCAGGTTATCGAGATCCATCTCGTCTTCCACGATGTCATCCAGATTGATCTCCGCGTACCAGTCGAACTCGGAGGGGTCATCTGGTTGACGACTTCCTTTTGATGGTATTTCTTCTCTCCCCACTATCCCATTTTCCATCAGATTGGTGACTTTCTTCTTGAACTCTTCGCAACAATCTAGGCTGTGCCCTCTCGCCCCCGAGTGATATTCACATGAGTCCCCTGTTGACGGCCCCGGTGGTGCGTCCAACGGGGTGATGTGTTTCTGCTTCTCCAAGGTATAAAAGAGACGCCTCCACGCGATACTCTCCTCGTTCCCTTCCTCTACCTCAACCATGTTTACGCCTCCTTCTGGGTGTTTAGGCAAAGGATTGGTGGTGATGTTGGGTAGTCCTTCAAACTTCAGGACTCCGTGATCAATTAGGTCTTGAACCCGATGCCTCAGTTGGCCGCAATTTTCAACAGTGTGTCCCACTTCCCCAAAGTGGAAATCGCAGGCCGAATTTGGGTTGAAATCCCTTCTTTGCGGGCCGTTGTAAGGTTTCGGGACAATAGGTGAGATTAGGCTCTTCTCTATCAGGATGGGGTATAACTCTGTCATAGGCATAGGTAAAGGCGTGAATTGCCTTGGCTCTTTTCTGGGCCACCTGTTGTCATTGGGTTGGTTTCCTTCCGGCCTTGCCGGCATCTGAGGTGCCGGGGCTGGGGCTTGGAGCCTGAGTCGGAGCCGGGGCTTGAATAGGCCTAGGTTGTATCGGTTGCATGGTGAAAGTCGGGAGGACTTGCCTTGGTCTTCCGTTGTTTCTCCCTATCATTTGCACATCTCCTTCCTTCCTCTTTGTCGGAGCTTTCTTGGCGGCCTGTTCGGCTAATGCCATTAGGGCCGTCATGTCCACTATTTTCTTTGTTTTCAAGGCATCTTCAATCCTGTCACCCACCGGTATCAGGTCTACAAAGAACTGCATTTGTAATCCCATCATCCGGTCGAAGTAGGGGTTCTTCAGTGTATCAACGAAGATCTTGATCATCTCTCTTTCGTCTAGTGGCGGGCGTGCTCGAGCCGCTTTCTCTCTCCACCTTTGGGCATATTCCCTGAAGGTCTCGTTGCTCTTCTTTTCCATCCTTTGAAGGTCGAACCGATCCGGAGCTATTTGGGAGTTAAACCCGTATTGAGCCAAGAAGGTATCCGCCAGTTCCTTCCAATGAGAGATCTTCTTCAACTGTGAGTACCACTCTGCCGCATTCCCTGTCAGGGTATCTTGAAATGTCTGGATCAGCAACGGCTCATTGTCGGCATAGGGTGCCATCTTTCGGCAGTACATTTGCAGATGGATCATGGGGTCTCCTCTCCCATTGTATTTCTTCGAACTCCGGGGCCTTGAACTTGGGTGGCACCGTCATATTGGGGAACCAGGACATGCTCGAAAAGTCCGTGTTTCCGAAAGAGTTCAAACCCTGTATGAGCCTGATCTTCTCCTCCAAGCTATCAATCTTGCTGTCCAGCTGGGAGTCCTTCCCCTTCTGGCTTTGGTGGCGTCGGCGGCCTTGGTGGAGTGGCGTTGGTGTTGGAATGTCCCTTCCGGTTCTGCCTTCATTGGTATCTTTGTCGTCTTCCTTTCTTTGGTTCTCATCCTCCGTATTTCGCTTTTGCTATTAGTTGCACGAAGCTGAGGAGTTCGTCGAATTTTCGCTCAAGAGCGACCATCCGGATTTCTTGCTCGCTAGGTCCGGGTCCACTTGTTTCTCCCGCCATTTGATTGCGAATGCAAATATAACCTAGAGAGGTAAACAACGTCAAGTTAGACTTTGAATTCACAGTTGTATGCATGACCTTGGCTTACTTTGCGGGTAAACCATGGCTAAGTATGTATGTGTATGCATGGTATGCATGAATGCAATATGCATTGATGAACGGATGGGTTCTTCTATTGGGTTGCCAGAAATTGGCGAGCCTTTCGGCTCATGGCTTTATTTTGAAATTTGGGTGACCGACGTCAATCAATATGAGGGTCGGGATGACACAAGTAGACATCTATAGAGTTAAGAACTCATGTATGTACATAGTGGCATTGTCGACAAAGAAATAGGCTTTCACACCACTCTGGAAATTCGACGAGCCTTTCGGCGCTTGGTCCCATTTTGAAAATTTTTGGAGGGAACCAGTGTCGATAAGTGTGAAGGTCGTATTCTTGGTTGACGAACAACACAACGGGTAAGTATCTAGATTCCTATGTAGAGTTGAGAACTCTTTAGGATTGACACATGTATGGATTTGTCAACGAAGAGATGGGCTTTCGCACTATCAAAATTTGACGAGCCTTTCGGCGTTCGGTTCTATTTTGAAAGATTTTTGAGAACCGATGTCAGTTAGTGCGAAGGTTATACTCTTGGTTGGGCATGACGAGACTCTACACGACCTTATAGAGTTTGGAAACTCTTGGGGTTTACATACGTACTAACGAAAAGATAGACTCTTGCATTATCAAAATCCGACGAGCCTTTCGGCGTGCGGTTCCATTTTTTTTTGAAAATTTTTGGAGGGAACCGATGTCGGTAAATGCGAGGGTCGTACTTTTGGCTGAGGACGACTTGACTCTATACACGACAGTTACAATCGTACCAACGAAAAGATAGGCTCTCGCATTACCAAAAATTGACAAGCCTTTCGGCGTTCGGTTCTATTTTGAAAGATTTTTTGGAAACCGATGTCGGTAAATGCGAGGGTCGTACTTTTGGTTGAGGACGACATGACTCTATACACAATGGTTACAATCGTACCAACCAAAAGGTAGGCTTTTGCATTACCAAAAATTGACGAGCCTTTCGGCGTTCGGTTCCATTTTGAAAGTTTTTTTTTTTTGGAAACCGAGGTCGGTAAGTGCGAGGGTCGTACTTTCGGTTGGGGATGACTTGACTCTATACACAATGGGTACATACGTATCAACGAAAAGGTAGACTATCACATCCAAAATTTTGACGAGCCTTTCGGCGTTCGGTCCCATTTTGAAAAATTTTGAGGGACCAACGTCGGTTGATGTGATAATCGTACTTTTGGTTGAGGATGACTTGACTATGTACATGACGGGTATGATCGTACTAACGAAAAGCTAGACTCTCACATTACTGAAAATTCGACGAGCCTTTCGGCGTTCGGTTCCATTTTGAAAATTTTTGGAGGGAACCGATGTCGGTTAATGCGAGGGTCGTACTTTTGGTTGGATACGACAAGACTATGTACACGCGTATCAACGAAAAGATAGACTCTCACATTACTGAAATTCGACGAGCCTTTCGGCGTTCGGTTCCATTTTTGAAAATTTTTGGGAACCGATGTCGGTTAATGTGAGGGTCGTACTTTTGGTTGGGACGACATGACTCTATACACGATGTATCAACGAAAAGTTAGACTCTCACATTACTGAAATTCGACGAGCCTTTCGGCGTTCGGTTCCATTTTTGAAAATTTTTGGAGGGAACCGATGTCGGTTAATGTGAGGGTCGTACTTTTGGTTGGGGTACGACAAGACTATGTACACGCGTATCAACGAAAAGATAGACTCTCACATTACTGAAATTCGACGAGCCTTTCGGCGTTCGGTTCCATTTTTGAAAGATTTTTGGGAACCGATGTCGGTTAATGTGAGGGTCGTACTTTTGGTTGGATACGGTACACGACTCTATACATCCCATGTAGAGTTTGGAACTCTTTGGGTTTGAGTGGTTTGCAACGGGTATGGACAACGTGGTTATCCTATCCCTTTATCAAACAATGACATGCAAACAAAGGTTTAGATAGATAGAACCTGAGTCGGCTCCAATTATTTTATCACCACCTGGAAAATAGCACAACGCTTTTCCCTTGACTCATTTTGAAAAGACACATCCTATTTTTGGGTATCCTATCTTAGGTTGGATGTTCACTCGGTTGGCTTTTACCAGAGCCCTCACAGGTAGGTTTTCTACACTATAGCTTACTATATGCAACATGGTATGACACAGCTTGGAATTCTGTTTCCTAAAGGGGCCGATGATCATGCCCGTTTCATCCTCCCGAAGGAAGTCGAAAGGGTATTGGATCACCGGGGAAGCACTTGCACGCCCCCCTCGATCTCCACGGGTGTGAAGGGAGAAGGGTGGATTCTCGTGTTCCATGTCCTAGATATAAAAGGGTTCGTGGTGGAGCCTGTACTAGCCCAGCCCCACCTGAGTCCGGGTTCGACCCAAAAGTCCAATGAGTGTATATGTCATGATTTTGAAAGTAAAAAGGGAAAAGACTTTTTTGTACAAGGCACAATATACAATATGTGTTGCATAAAATAAATCTCTATCCTATGTTCGCAGTTTATATACAAGAATATAGACATGCCAAAATCAAAACACTATACAAGATGAAATAAAGAATGAATCAAATAATGAATACCAACAAATATATACACACATGCTTAGCAAAGAAAACACCGAAAGACTATAGGCTTAAACCCTCTAAGTCCCCAGTGGAGTCGCCAAGCTGTCGACACCGGCGGAAAATCTTCTATAAGAAGTTTTCTCTTTTTCTTATTTATTTTCCTAGATACCGACCCCCATTTGGCGAGTGTTGTGTGTGTTCCTCTATCTCTTTTCCGTTTCGAGATACGAGTTGTGTGTGTGTGGGAACTTGTGTACGTGTGTGCGTGTGAGCACAAATTTGGAGTCGCCACCAATCATGGGAAATTTTAAGGTGTGATTGGGCACCTATGTCTAATAGATTTTACCCTATTTAGACATCTACAACTAAATGGTCTTGAACCAGAGATAGGTTCGGGGGTTTGCTTATGCGTGGGGAAGGTGTTAGGCACCCCACGACATCCGTTTAAGAAAACGGTTACCTCCTTCCTAATGTTTTCTTTATTTGCTAAGCCTAAGTTTGTTGGTTTTTATTATGTACAAATGTCCCGATTTCCGTCGTACGATATACCAAAAATGGCAAACGTAATATGACTTCGTTCGGTTTTGATTAGACTCTTTATTTCACCATCCCTTTTATCTTTGTATCTTTTAAATTTCCGGGCATTTCGGTGGTAGGATATACTTGAAATCCTAACACCTAGTGCCGGGACAAACAATTAATGTTTTTGGTGCCATATTCGGGATCTCTTTACCCTTGATTTCCAAGAGTAAAGCGGTCCGTCAAATGGCGGGGTTTTGGATGATTAATTCACACTTTGGGGAATTTTAGACCATGATCCTATGGGAGTTAGAACGTGTAGAATCCCTTACACGAAAGCACGTACCAGCCACGCCCCCGTGTAAAGGACTCATACCTTCGTTTCTAACGCCCACATTACCATGTTTACTCTTTTTAAAGTTTTCATGGCAAAGTGTATTTTAATCACATTTTTATATCAAAGCAATAAACAATCAAGCAAGTAATCAAAGTATGGTAAAATGGCAAAATATCCATGGTAAAATAGTCAGGCAGTACATCAACACATAAGTCATGAAATGACAAATATGGATGGCATGACATATTAATGCTTAATGCAAAGTGCAATTTATCATGAAGAATTTTTAAGGAAAGGGTCAAGACCTCGTGGGGTCGGGATTCGATGCTATTGAAAGACTTACTCGGATCCCGACACCACCATAGGATTTACATGAATAAACAAAACAATCTAAAAAGAGGGTTTTCAATGCCTTTTCGGGCTTACACGGAGGGTAGGTGCTATTGAAAGACTTATCCAAACCTCCGACGCCAAATAGGACTTAAATGAGAAAATCTATTTGAAAATGGGGTTTCAATGCCTTTTCGGGCTTACACGAAGGGTTGGTGCTATTGAAAGACTTATCCAAACCTTCGACGCCAAATAGGACTTATAATGAGAAAATCTATTTGAAAATGGGGTTTCAATGCCTTTTCGGGCTTACACGAAGGGTTGGTGCTATTGAAAGACTTATCCAAACCTTCGACGCCAAATAGGACTTATATGAGGAAAATCTATTTGAAAACGGGGTTTCAATGCCTTTTCGGGCTTACACGAAGGGTTGGTGCTATTGAAAGACTTATCCAAACCTTCGACGCCAAATAGGACTTATATGAGTGAAAATCTATTTGAAAATGGGTTTGCAATTTACGGGTCCAACGCCTCATGGATTTACATGGGGTTTAGTGCTATTGAAAGACTCACCTAAAACCACCAACACCGTTTGGTATCTTCATGCCCAAATCAAAATAATGAAAAATGGACAATATTTACAACAACGTAGTAAATAATGAAAATAACGGGGTTTAAACAAAGGATTTTCGTGGGTCCAATTCCTATGGAATTACATGGTGGTTAATGCCTCTTTGAGGTCTTACATAGTCCACCACGACCAATCGGGATTATCACGCCCAAATCACAAGGGAAGAAAAATGGGAAAAAACGACAATATCCACAATATAATATTTACAACGTAGTAAATGTAAATAAAGCGATAATGACAATATTTAAACATGGGGGTTTTTAATGGGTCCAATGCCTATGGAATTACGTGGTGGTTAATGCCTCTTTGAGGTCTTACATAGTCCACCACGACCAATCGGGATTATCACGCCCAAATCACAAGGGAAGAAAAATGGGAAAATGACAATATTCCACAATATAATATTTACAACGTAGTAAATGTAAATAAAGCGATAAATGACGTTATTTAACACATGGGGATGTATTTTTCGGGTCAAATATCTCGTAGGCTAACAAGGTTGTTACGGCCTCGTTAGAGGACTTACGCAACTGAGCCAAAGCTACTCAATATTTGCCGTACTAAAACACGAGGAAACCGGTGTATTTTTCGGGTCAAGACCTCGTGGGCTAACATGGTTGTCAACGGCCTTTGTTAGAGGACTTACGCGAGCCGCCAAAGCCACTCAATATTGCCGTACTAAAACACACCGGGGGAGGGGGGGGATAATCACAACAAATATTCACAAGTGCGTATAAAATGTAAATAAAGCGATAAATGACTAGAAATGTAAAGAAAGCGATAAATGACTAGAAATGTAAAGAAAGCAATAAATGACAAGGAAATGTAAATAAAGCAATAAATGACAAGGAAATGTAAATAAAGCAATAAATGGACAAATAAGAAACTAGTAAAGCATGAATGAAATAAATGAACTAAAGAATGTAAGAGAAAGAGAGAGAGAGAGAGAGAGGGGAGTGGGAAGATGAGGGGAGGTTAGAGAGAGAAGCACCTAATAGGTGCTTCTCACTCTAAAAACCCCCCAAAATCCCTAAAGAAAAAGAAGAGGGAGAAAGAGCCTAGAGAGAGAGAGAGATTACCTAGAGAGGAGTCTCTCTCTCTAAAACTACCCCAAAAACCCCCTCCTAAAACCCCCTAAACCCCTATTTTCTGCCTAAACTAAGCTCTAGAAGGCCTAGTGCCCGAGCAAAAACTATGTGCAAATGAGGGGGGGGAGGGTCGGTTTTATAGAAAACCGTGCACGCCTCGCGCAGCACCATCATGCGCGGCGCATGACGGTCCTGCGCGAGTTGTGGTACTGCCACGTGGCAGTCTTATCTTCCACGCCAGCAGCCCCTCGAATCCTCCTCGATTTCCGTGCGCGTACCCTTTTTTATCCGATTTTCGGGGGCAGTTTTGGAGGTCTTCTGGAACTCAAACTGGGTCATGCGGCATATCGTCGGAAAGCTCTCGACGTCCTCTTTCCAACGATATAAAGTTTGCGCGAATCGGAGTTCGGACGAGGGAGTTATGGCTCCCGGAAGTCGGGGTATCGGAGCTGTTTTCGTGCACTCTTCCGGCGAAGATTCCGATCAAACGGGGGATGCTTTCGGCGAACCGAGAGTTCCACGACGTAGCCGGAGTCATTATCTTTCCAACGCACCCGGGCTCGCGGATCAACTTGTTGCGAGCAGGAAAGACTCTGCGCGCGAAGGCGGCTGTCCGGGAGAAAAAATGCGTTTTGCTCCCAGCGCGTTTTTTCTCAAATCTTGTCCCAGTTCGCGCGCATATTTGACCTAGCTCCCGATGTCGGATTTTGACGTTCTTGGTACCGTCGGAAAGCTTGCGCTGCCTATTTTTGCAAGGTTCCGGATTCGCGGGAATCCGAGCTTGGACTCGTGAGATATGGCCCCGCGAGCAGAGTCCACCGGGGTGTTTTTGGTCCGTTTGAGGGCAGTTTTCCGATCAGGATTCCGGCTGACCCCGATAAATTCTTGGCGATCCGAGAGTTCCACGTCGTGCATGGATGTGTCCTCTTTCCAATGTGCCCGGGCTCGCAGATCAACTTGTTGCGAGTCAGGAAGACTCTGTGCGCAAGCGTGGCAACGTCGGTGGGAAAATTCCCGGAAATTTCAGCACAGCCTTATTTCGTCGGCCTGTTTTCACGCGCGTGGTAGACGTAGCTCCCGATGTCGGATTCCGACGATCTTGGTATCGTCGGAAAGCTTGCGTTACCTACTTTTTAACGGTACAGGCCTTGCACAGAGGCGAGCTTGGGTTCGCGAGATATGATCCTGCGAACGGAGGCCGTCGGAATGTTCCTTATGCCAAGGGGTCAACTTTTGGCTGAGATTCCGGCTTGACCGGAGGAGCTCTTGACGATCCGAAAGTTGCGTGTGGTAGCTGAAGTGAACCTCTTGCCTAAGGGTCTTGGCTCGCGGACCAAGTTGCAGCGGGTCGGAGAGAATCTTTGCGCAAACGTTGCCTCCCAAATAGGCTGTTTTGTCAACAATACTTACCAAAAATTTGGCTAAGTATCGGACCGTTTTTTCGCAGTTTTGGCCACAACTCTCTCGTTTCTCGTCCGTTTTCGACCCGTAAAGTACGGAATCGAAGCTCTTGATATTCTCTATACCTTGGTCAAGGGGTGGTCAGTTCGATACGGTTTTTGGTCTGGTCAATGGTCCGGTCAAACCTTGGTCAAACTTGGTCAACCTTGGTCAAACTTGGTCGGATTTGGTCAAAGCTCTCCAAACTCTTGGAAATGTATCCCCGGACTTCATTTCAAGGGTTTCTGGGCAAGGCGGACCCTAGTCGGGCTGGAAACAGCTCGGTCAAACCTCGGTCAAACTTCGGTCAACCCTAGTCAAACTTGGTCAAACCTTGGGAAATGTGTCTCGGACCTTCTTCTTGGGAGTATTTGATGCGGAGAGCCCTCGTCGGATCAGACCGGCTTGGTTCGGGCTGTCTCGTTTTGCGCGCCGACACTCGAGAAAATCCCGGGGGTAAAAATGGGGTTATGACAGTATTTTTAAAAAACAAATTTAACAATGCATTTTCACAATTATTGACAAGCTGCATCTTAAAGAGTTAACAAAAGTAATGGACTAAGCAAAACATATTAATAAAAAAATACTCTTTTATCATAAATGATGTTAAAAAAGTTTTAACACTTAGTTTTGAATTGATATGTTATAAATTTGATAAATAGTTAGATATATATACTCATATTACTAATATATAGATATTAGCGATAAACCCGAAATGGAATGCCAGAATTTACACTTACTGAAATATTCCATTCCAGTGGACAAACCGGAACAGGCACCGAAAATGGTATTCACAACTATGCTACATACCTCTTGAAAAAACTCTTCTTCTTCTTTTTTTGCTTCATGTACATGCCTCTTCCTCTCTTGAACTATGGCTAAACTTTCTTCATTATTTTTTTTCTCTCTCTCTGGTTTGTTCTTGAGATACCTGAAGCTTTGACTTCAATATATATATATATATATTTTTTTTTTTTCTAAAATCAAAGAAAGGAAAGGAAATTTTTAGAATGTTTTTCTTAAACCTTTGTGATTGGAATGTGTCCATCACATAGGTATTTGCTATAGTCTAATCCTGGGAGTTGTTTCGCCGGAATGTCGTTCACACCGTGTTTCACACCGGGTGGCGCGAATCAATCTTTAAAGGCAATGCTATTGCGTGATTCTATAGTTTAGTGAGATTGTTCCTAAATTAATTTTAGTTTATGTTGTTTTTATTTTTCTTGATTATTTTGGATTTAACTTGTTATTTGAGTTGTAGAATTTGTGTATTCTTAAAATATTTCCAACACCAAGTTCATCTCAGGATTTGAGATTATGAAACCATATGCTAATGGTAAGCTCACCTTCTTGTTGCTTGTTTTATATCATTTTTTTTATATAATATTTATCAAGATTAAAAATAAAGAAAATTGAAAAATCAAAACACGTTGGTTTGAATACGACTTTTCAAGTTGCTGGACATTTTCACGTGGTGTACTTTACTTCAAAAATTGGCACTAATAGTACTAGCCAAATGAATATCCTCTATTCCACTTTTTGTGTTCCATTTTATACTCCACCAATTATAATATACCACGTGTCAGATTGTGTTTGATTTGTTTCCATTTTAAATCTTAGTTATTTTATAAGGAAAGAAAAAAAAATGTGTTGATTTGTAAATGGTGGAGTATAAAATGGAACACAAAAAGTGAGATAAAAGATTTGTATTCGTAATAGCCAATGTAGGGTTTATAGATGTCTGTAATATCACAGCCTTTTCTTTTATTCCTTTACTCAGTATTGCTAGTCTTAACATATATAAAATTGCTGAGAAAGAAAGATTTAAAGTGATATATATAGGTGATATCCATAAATGATAAAAAAACAAATATTATTTGTATCCATTTCAAGTAGTGAACTACTTAATTCAAGATTTAGCAAAAAAAAAAAAAACTACTTAATTCAAGCTTCTTCTTTGTGTGTTTGATTTATAAATCTTATCTATAAATGATAAAAGAAAAAAATATTATCTGTATCCATTTCAAGTAGTGAACTACTTAATTCAAGCTTCTTCTTTGTGTGTTTGATTTACCTTGAAAGAAAGAAGAAAAGAGAAGAGTAAGTGATGAACCAAAATAAAACAAATATATTAAAAATAAAGATTAACCACTCTTCCAAAACATCAGCTCACCACAACACTCCAAATCCAATGTAACAAAGAGAAAGCAAGTCATGAATTGTGAAAGATAGTCACTAACCAGTTGAGTATGGTGATATAGCTTGGTTTGCAACACATGGTGAAGGTCGAGAGACGAGCTGATTCAGGTCGTGTGAAGGAAATTCCTAATAGAAAGGCATGGAGAGAACAACGATAAATGGGGATGCTCCCTATAGATCAAGATCAAGAAAATTCTAATTGCGTATAGGAGGTACATGAAAAGCCACTAATTTTAGTTGAGAAAGTGGGTGTGTAGTTTTCGTTGCTTAGTTGAGAAGGTGAAGGACCGGTGTTGTTTCTACTGATTTATAGTTGGGAAGGTGTGGGGGGGGTTCTACTGTTTTAGGAAGAGGAAGATGAGACATCAAAAAAGTGAGTGGTGTGGGGGTGGGTGTTGAGATTTGCCTAGACATCTGCTTTAAGTGTAACTGATGGTAATGGTGGGGAATGTTAGGAGTTGCTATGAAGTACGAAAAAAAGGGAGAGAGAGAGAGAGATGGGCGTTTCCAAATTTTAAGGAGATGAATACTTGTATAGGTTATAGTCATTAAAATGGAAAAATTATTAATGAGATATATTCAAATAAGTAATAAATAGGTGGGAGGGGAATAATTAAATGGGGGAGTGGAAAAGAAAATTTTAAAAAGGGAAATAAAATGTGGCATTGAATCGGCAGAATAATTTATGGATATTTATATGCATTATAATAGGTGAGAGGAGAATTATTAAATGAGAAATGAAAAAAAAAAAAATCAATTGGAATAAATGAGGAGAGAAATAATTGGAAGAGAGGAGAAAAAACGTGGGAGAGAGAAAATGGGGGAAGGAAAAAAAAAAAAAATCAATTGGAAAATAAGAGAAATAATTGGAAGGGAGTGAAAAGAACGTGGGAGAGAGAGGAAAAGAGGGAAGGCAAAAAATAATAATCAATTGGAATAAATGAGGAGAGAAATAATTGGAAGAGATGAGAAAAAAATGTGGGAGAGAGAGAAAAGAGGGGAAGTTAAAAAAATAAATAAATAATCAATTGAATAAAAATGAGGAGAGAAATAATTGGAAGAAAGAAAGATGAGATGAAATTTTATTAAAAGAGGGATTCTGATGTGGCAACTTTTTTAGAAGAGTTTGAATTAAATGTTAGTGTATTGGCTATTAGTTTAGATACTAGACAATAACCCATGCATTGCACAGAACTAAAATGTTAAAAAGATTCCAAAACCCAATAAAAAGACTCCAAAACCCAAAAACTACAAGAAAAATGCATGTTCATTCAAAACCAAGAAAAATCTAATGAATAAGAAAAACAATAAAAATGAAATAGAAAATTTCCACTATTTGTTCAAGTACAATGTTTTGTTAATATAAAAAATAAAAAAATAAAAAGTACAATGCTTTGTTCTAAATAAAAATTTCTCATGCATATTCTTCCAAACAAGTTCTAATGGTAGAATTTCTCATATTGTCCTATGAAATGGTTTTTCCCACTAATAAAATAACTCACATTTTTTTCACATTATTACATTATTTAATATAGGCTCAAATATAGCCATTGCTCACAAAAAAAAAAAAAAAAAATAATCTTAGGACCAATGCCCGGTTAGATGACCTAACAACATCCATCCTAAGACAGCACGAAGCACCTCACATGGAGGACACTGAGGAAGGCCATGATGCAGTTCCCAATAGGCCACCCCATCAAGATCACCCTTATAGAGGCCAGGATCATTTCCATAGGGACCAGGATGAAGGGATGAAAGGAGTGAAAGTAGAAGCCCCCACTTTTGATGGTTGTTTAGACCCATGGGTTTTCACTGATTGGTTGCGTCAAATGGAACATTTTTTCGAATGGTATAATTGGGTTGAAAATAAAAAGGTTCGATTTGCAAAGATGAAGTTAATAGGTAGAGCCCAACTTTACTGGAATGAGATCACCAATAACCTTGAGAGAAGACAGGAACCCTCAATTTCTGATTGGCCAGAGATGAAGCAGGCCCTATCACGGAACTATCTCCCCACAACCTACAAGAGTACCCCTCTCGAGAAGTGGGATAACCTTAGGCAAGGCCCTAGGTCCATGATCGACTACATTGAACAATTTCAAGAATACAAAAGGTGTTGTCAGATAATCGAGGAAGAGGTAGTGACACTTGGTAGGCTTAAGAAAGGATTAAATTAAATGACGATCTTAGGAGATAATTGATCATTAGAAGCGTCACCTCCTTAAATCGAGCCTATGAATTAGCAAAGAATTACGAGTTGACAGCCAAAACTCCTTTCATGAGATGCTCGAACTTTCGAGGAACCTCCAATAACCTTCACCCTTTAAGTAACCGACCTCCTAGGATTGGACCAACTCCTACACTCGTAGGAAAGGATGTTAAAGGGAAAGAAGTCGCTCGTGACCCTTCCAAACCCAACACTCGTATCCAATGCTTTAAATGTCAAGGTTTTGGTCATGTCGCTGCTCAATGCCCCAACTGCACCCTTTTCATTGCAAAGAATGAATGTGAGGATGACTTGGAAGAGGAAGTTTATGAACCCGAATGCCTTAAGGATCTTGATGATTATGAGGGCAACACAAAATGCTTAGGATGTATTAGAGTCATATAACCCCATGGAAACCTCCCTGAGGATGCCACTGATGTGCCGAGACTAATTATCGTCAAGTGTGCCCTGACTCTACCTAAGGAAAGTGAGGATTGGCGTAGAAGCAACATCCTCCACACCTACGTCAAGTGCGGTGGTTCCACGAATTGTAAGGTCATTATTGACAGCGGAAGCTGCATTAATGCTGTCTCTTCAAGCCTTGTTACCCGTCTATGAGTAAAACTCATCCCTCACCCCAATCCCTACAAGGTGTCATGGGTTGATACCTCCTCCATAGACATCAAAGAAAGATGCCTTCTCCCTATCCAATTCATGTCATATAAGAACGAAATATGGTGCGATGTGATTCCAATGGATGTGGGACATGTCATTCTAGGTAGGCCTTGGCTTTATGATTTAGATGTCACGATCTATGGACAGACAAACTCGTGTTCCTTCACATTCAAGGGAAAGAAAATTAAGCTTAACCCCTTGCAACCAAGGCATATCATTGAGGGGAAGAAGCGTGAAGAAAGCAAAGGGAAGGGCTTGCACATCATAAGCCCAAAAGTGATCGAAAGACTGGTCACAAGAAGGGCAACCATGTTTGCCTTGATGGCCCGAGAGATTGAACCCAGTATTCATGAGGATCCCCCAGAGGACGCACAGCCCATACTTAAAGAATTCTGTGACATATTCCCCGATGAGCTCCTAAACGAGCTACCTCCATTGCGTGATATTCAACATGCTATCGACTTCACTCCGGGAGCAGCTCTCCCAAATCTACCTCACTATCAGATGAACCTCACTATCAGATGAACCCCACTGAACATGGTGAACTAAGGCGACAAATCGATGACTTACTTCATAAAGGATTTTTACGTAAGAGCTTGAGCCCTTGTATTGTGCCTGCACTTTTAACCCTAAAGAAGGACGGATCTTGGCGCATATGCGTAGATAGTCGCGCAATCGACAAGATCACATTGAAATATCGTTTTCCTATCCCACGGTTAGATGACATGTTGGATATGATGGTCGGGGACACAATATTTTCAAAGATTGATTTGAAGAGTGGCTACCACCAAATTCAAATCCGTTCAGGGGATGAATGGAAAATGGTATTTAAAACTAAGGATGGTTTGTATGAGTGGTTGGTCATGCCTTTTGAATTATCAAATGCTCCTAGCACGTTTATGAGAGTAATGACAAAAGTGTTGAGACCCTTCATGGGTAAATTTGTCGTGGTGTACTTTGACGACATCCTTATATATAGCAAGTCCAAAGATCAACACTTGACCCACTTGGAGCAAGTCTGTACCACCCTAAGGAAAGAAAACTTATATGCAAACCTCAAGAAATGCTCATTCTTCACCGATAAGGTCATTTTCTTAGGTTTTGTGGTTTTTTCTGGAGGAGTATCTGCTTACCCTCAAAAGATCAAGGCCATAGTGAACTGGCCTGAGCCTAAGAACATCCATGAGGTCTGGAGTTTTCATGGTCTAACCACATTTTACTGGCGTTTTATACGCGGGTTTAGTACCATAATGGCTCCCATAATTGATTGTATGAAGCAAGGCAAGTTCAAGTGGTCTAAAGCTGCTACTTGAGCATTTGGGAAAGTAAAGAAGAAGATGACTGAGGCGCCTGTATTGCGTTTATCCGATTTTACCAAACTTTTTGAGGTGGAATGTAATGCATCTGGTTTAGACATAGGCGGGGTACTAAATCAAGAGCGTCACCCAATAGCCTATTTCAATGAGAAGTTGAATGATGCTAAGTTGAGGAACTCCACATATGACAAGGAATTCTACGCAGTCGTACAAGACTTACGACACTGGTTCCACTATCTATTGCCTAAGGAGTTCGTCATTTACTCTGATCACGACGCCCTTCACCATCTCAATTCCTAGAAAAAGCTTAATTTTTGACATGCTAGCTGGGTCAAGTACTTGCAGCGCTACTCTTTTGCCTTGAAACATAAAGCTGTGATTGAGAACAAGGCTGCGGATGCTCTTAGTTGTCAAGTCACTCTACTCTCTATGATGAGCACGAACGTTACCGGATTTGAACGACTTCGAGATAAGTATGAATCCTGCCCCGATTTTGGAAAACTCCATGCAACCCTAAGTAGTGCGCCACATCCTACCATTGAGGATTATACCATTTAGGATAGCTACTTATTTAAAGCCAACAAGCTTTGCATTCCCCGCACTACAGTGCGAGATTTCCTCGTGTGGGAATTGCATGCAAGTGGGCTTGCCGGACATTTCGGTCGAGATAAGACCATTGAGGAGGTAGAGCAACAATTTTATTGACCAGGCCTTAAGCGTGATGTCGCGAAGAGAATTGGGCATTGTTGTCAATGTCAGTTGGCCAAACATCGTAAGCAGAACGTCGGTCTTTACACCCCTCTTCCTGTTCTTGACAGATTGTGGCAAGATGTGAGCATGGATTTTGTGCTAGGTCTCCCCCGCACCTTGAAGAAACATGACTCCATTTTCGTACTAGTTGACAAATTCTCAAAGATGGCTCACTTTATCCCTTGTTCCAAGACTTCAGATGCTTCTAAGATTGCCAAGCTTTATTTTGACGAGATTGTCAAACTTTATGGTTTTCCTAAGACCATCGTGTCCGATAGAGACATTAGGTTCATGAGCTACTTTTGGAAAACCCTGTGGCCCTTAGTTGGTACAAAATTGAAATTCTTTGCGGCTTATCACCCCCAAACTAATGGTCAAACTGAGGTTGTCAATCGAAGCTTAGGGAATTTGTTAAAGTGTCTTGTGGGCGACCATGCTAGGACTTGGGACTCTATTCTTCCTATAGCTTAGTTTGTGTACAATAACTCTGTCAATAGGACAATAGGCATGAGTCCATTTAAGGTTGTGCACGGTTACAAAGCTAGGAAACCTTTAGATCTCCTTCCTATGTCCCCACAGGTTCGCATGTCTGAATCCGCTGAAGCCTTTGCTCAGCACATCCACGATTTACACAAGGACATCAACAATCATATTCACTTGAGTAATACACGATATAAAGTTCAAGTTGATTCCCATTGACGACATCTAGAGTTTGCTGTAGGAGATTACGTCATTATTCGTATTAGGCCTGAACGGTTTCCCTTAGAAACCGTTAAGAAACTGCAAGCCCGTAATGCTGGCTCGTTTAAAGTGTTAAAACGAATTGGCTCTAATGCGTATGTTATAGAACTCTTATCTGACTATGGTATAAGCTCAACATTTAATATTAAGGACTTAGTAGCCTACAAAGGTCCAACAACCATTCCTGATGATCCATTTACTGAGCCCCCCCTGCCCCCACCATTAGCCCTGACTTTGACACCATCCCCCCAAACATCCCACCCACACATAAAGAATCTATTGATGCTATTTTGGATGAGCAGGTTGTTTTCACCAGGGATGGAGCAGTTCAGCATTTCTTGGTTCTGTGGCACAGAAGACCAGAGTCAGATTGTACATGGATTGCCAGAAAGGACCTACAACAGCTCGACCCAGACCTATTGGAGTACTACCAAAGCCACATTAATGCCCTTCCATCGACGAGCTATCGCCCTCCCATTACACGAGTTTATGGGCGCAGGAAGAAACATTCAATTCCTCCTGTGACCTTATGGCTGGACGACGATGGTTCATTTTCTGTTTGATCGAGGACCATCTTGTTCTACTAGACAGGGTTGAGTCTTTTCCACCCTGGAGAGAGTTGGTGCAGACACCAGGGATCACACCAGATTATTTCCCATTTTTTATTAGAAGAACTTGTTATGATTTGATTCTGATTTCGTATTTTATGGTGATTTCTTATTTTATGGGATTGTATCTTCCCTAATTGATTATTTCCTTTTTGATGTATTTCTGAAGTCTTTTTAAACAAGACTCCAGGAAAGGATTACGACACTTGATTTTGAAATAAGAAATATTTTGAGAAATATTATTCTCCCGCTTGGTGGTGATTCCAGGCACCCTTAGGTGGTGAAGCCTAGGGTTTGTTCTATTGGTTCCTATTACCCCTCCCCCCCCCCCTTTTAATAGCCGTCCGGCATCAAATCCATTACGTGGTAATTAATAAGATCACTCACATGTACTTTTAGTCATATGACCTATTTAATGAATCATGCGAAAGGTTTAAATAATACATGTGGATGTTCTTATGAGTTGTCAGGTACTGGGTTGTAGCAAGCTAGCTACAAACTAGTTTGTACTTAAACTATGTTAAACTTTTTAGCCCAAATTCTAAAATATGAGATATACATGTTATTTTAATTTATTAAAATTTTAAGTGGACCATGACTCCCATTGGTCATTTAATAATTCCGTTTCTGCGTCTTACTTTCCAATCACGAAAGCACTATGCCCTTAAAATTAAATTTAATGTTCGTTTGTCATGATATTTTTAACAAATTTGCAATGGTAAGAACCCATGTCTTTATACAAGCGAAAACTACAAAATATATTATTTGTTTGAAAAATAATTTACATAATTTTGTTGAAAACATAACTTCATAATTCTCAAATTTATATTTATAGATATTTATTTTCTTGAAGATTTAATTTTCATCATGTCCTAATACATTTCCATGCACAATTGAACTTTTAAAATGATATAAAATGCTTCTAATCTATCTATATATAAATTAAAGCAGAAGACACTGCCATATTTCTGCCACGAGGTATTTATGACAACATCTTTTACTTACACATGGCATGATGACTAGGTTAATTTAACTATGTGGCATGCTAACTAGGCCAATTGTAATTACAATTAAATAAATGCATTTATTTAGTATCATATTTATGATCAAGTTTTAATTATGATTTATGAGCATTAATTTTGAAATTTGCCAACAAATTTTCCTTACCATTAAGGTACAGCTGTATATATAAGGTGGTTGGTTGTTGAATTGTAAGTTGTGGTTGGTTGTTGAATTGGAGCAAGCGGGTGGCTTGCATGGTGTTATAAGGTGGTTTCAGTTGATATTGGAGTGTTAATTGCTCTATGTATATTTGATTAATTAAAAAAAAAAAAACTGTAATTATATAAGACCACCTAGATATAATATCATATCACATGTGATTCCTTACAAATTATGTTTTGAAACATAACCCTTAGTGTGTGCATTCATTAAATTATGTTGTAGGTATTCTATAGCAATGGATAAAAGTTGGATGAATAAGAGTAGGATCTCTAGAGAATATTTTAACGGAGTTCAAGAATTCGTGACATTTGCATCTAAACAAGCAACGGATGATGGGATGATCTTATGTCCATGTGTAAAATGTGTGAATTCAACATTTTTGGATATAGAAGTTGTACGTTTACACCTAGAATCGTTTGGGATTTGTAAGGGTTATCAACCTTGGGATTTTCATGGTGAATCATCATTTCCAATGGCATCTAGTAAAGTGAGGAATAGTCAAGTACAAGAAAGTTCTAATGAATATGGTGATATTCATGAAATGTTACATGAACTATTCCCCATGCAAAATACGACATCACGACCAGTGGAAGAAGGCCCTAGTGTGCGTCAACATGCGCAAGGTCCAAATGAAGATGCACAACGGTTTTACAACTTGCTTAAAGATGCTGAGCAGCCTTTATATGAAGGTTGTAAGAATTTTAGCAAATTGTCGGCCATTGTGCATTTGTACCACTTAAAGTGTATTAGTGGTTGGACGAACAAATCTTTTACTATGTTGCTCCAACTTTTGCAAGATTTACTTCCTTCAGATGCGAAATTGCCAAAAAACTGTTACGAGGCTAAGAAGATTACTAATAAACTAGGTTTGGGTTATAAAAACATTCATGCTTGTCCCAATGATTGCATGTTGTTTTGGAAGGAGAAAGCATTGGATGAATCTTGCTCAGAGTGTGGTGCTTCGAGGTGGGCCGAAAATAAGCATAGTATGAGTGATTCGTCTGAAGATCACTTTGATGCGGATGATGATGATGATGATGATGATGATGATGAAATGGAGCATAATATGAATGATTCGTCAAAGAAGAGAAAGAAAAAAGCTGCAAAGATCTTACGCTGGTTCCCTTTAAAGCCAAGATTGCAACGGCTATTTATGTCTTCCAAAACAGCTGGTCATATGAAATGGCATGCTAATGGTCGTACAGATGATGGGTTAATGAGGCATCCTGCTGACTCTCCTGCTTGGAAAACATTTGACTCTAAATATGGTGAGTTCTCATCCGAGCCTCGTAATGTCAGACTTGGCTTAGCAGCTGATGGATTCAACCCATTCGGACTTATGAGTATTAGTCATAGTACATGGCCTGTCATTTTGGTCCCTTACAATTTTCCCCCATGGATGTGCATGAAAAGGTCATCTTTCATGTTATCATTGCTGATTCCTGGTCCATCCTCGCCTGGGAATGATATAGATGTGTATTTACAACCCTTAGTTGAAGAACTGAAAGAATTATGGGATGTTGGAGTAGAAACGTATGATGTGTCTACTAAAACCATCTTTCAAATGCATGCAGCAGTGATGTGGACCATAAATGACTTTCCTGCATATGGTGATTTGTCGGGTTGGAATACCAAAGGTGCTCTTGCATGTCCTTTTTGTAACTATGATACTCACTCTTCTTGGTTATATAACGGAGGGAAATATTGTTTCATGGGTCATAGGCGATTCTTGGATAATAATCATAAATTCCGTAAAGATGCAGTATCATTTGATGGGAGTCGAGAAATGAGACCAGCTCCAGTTATACCATCAGGCCAAGATATCATTATGCAAACAGAACAAGTAGTTGACTTTTCTTTTGGGAAGAATAATAAGCAGAAAAGAAAAAGAGGAGAGTGTGCATGGAAGAAGAGAAGTATATTTTTTACCTTACCTTATTGGGAGCATCACATGTTGCGGCACAATCTTGATGTGATGCATGTAGAAAAGAATGTGACAGATAATATAATGGGAACGTTGTTGAATGTGGCTAAAAAGACAAAGGATAACTTAAAGGCCCGCTTTGACTTACAAGATATGGGTATAAGAAGTGAACTTCATCCGGAAGAGTGTGGGAACGATAAGTGGAGTATGCCGCATGCTTGTTTTACAATGACTACAAGCGAAAAGTATAGTTTCCTAGAAGTTTTGGAAGGTGTAAGAGTGCCTGATGGCTATGCTTCAAATGTCTCACGTTGTGTGAAACTTAAAGAACGCAAGATTATAGGTTTGAAAAGCCACGATAATCACATCTTTGATGCAACAACTTTTTCCAATAGCAATCCGCGGATGTTTGCCAAAGAAAGTAAGTTTGGTTTTGATTGAGTTGTCTTGTTTCTTTAGGGAAATATGTTCTAAAGTATTGAATGTGAAAGAACTCGAGGGTCTTGAGAAAAGGATTGCAGTAACGTTATGCGAATTGGAAAAGATATTTCCTCCCTCGTTTTTTACAGTTATGGTACATTTAGTCATGCATTTGGCTAACGAAGCCAAGATTGGCGGCCCAGTTCAATATCGTTGGATGTATCCCATAGAGAGGTAAGACAAATTTAGTAACTTCGGTCTCTTTTTTTTGTTCGAATTCAATGTTCCATGGTTGATCTTCTTTTTTGGATTAGGTACCTATCACGACTTAAGTCTTATGTGCGTAATAGAGCTTATCCAGAAGGCTCTATTGCAGAAGGGTACATATCGGAAGAATGCTTAACATTTTGTTCACGATATTTGGAGTCTGTTGAAACTGTATTCAATCGACCCATTAGAAACAATGAGGAATTTACAGGTGCAATGTTGAGCATCACACTAGATCAGAAATCAATGACACAAGCACATCGTTATGTGCTATTCAATTGTGATGAAATTATCCCATTTCGCAAGTAAGTCAAATGCCAACTAGTATCACTGTATGTCAAACCAAGAACATACCCTTAGGCCTTAACACTAACATATTTTTCTACACAGCGTACACAAAGATCGAATAAAGGCTCAACTCCACCCACGTCGTGTCTCTGATGATCAAATTCATAAAATCCACATGGAAAAGTTTTGTGATTGGTTTAGGGAACATGTAAGTATATTACATAAATTATTTTTAGTTATAACATGATAAATAGTCTACTTATAATAAAAGTTTTTTGATTATATTAGGTGGTGTTAATGACTGATGCTGAAAATGAGAAACTTACTCATATAGTTAGATGCCTTGCTCGAGGTCCAAATAATGAAGCTAGACGGTTGAAGCGTTATGTTACAAACGGTTTGAAGTTTCGAACCAAAGATTCTGAGGAAGATAAGAAAACTCAAAATAGTGGAGTTAGTGTTATAACTGAAGGTGGCATGACTTACTATGGTGCTTTAACCGATATTATTGAGTTGGATTATTTTGATAGTTTCAAATACATATTATTTAAATGTGAATGGGTTGACGTTCTTAGTGGGAAGGGATACAAGATAGATGAGTTTGGTTTTCCCCTTGTCAATTTTAAACACTTGATTCATGTTGGGGAGAAATTGATTGATGAACCGTATGTCTTAGCATCTGAAGCTTCACAAGTGTTCTATGTGGAAGATAAAAGACATAAAGATTGGGTTGTGGCTGTTAAAACAAAAGCTAGGGACATCTTTGATGCTGGTATTGGTGTTTTATGTGATGATGAAGATGACGAATCAAATACTTATTGTGAGAATGTCCCTTACAATGTAATTGTTGATGATACACACGGTGATGCGAATGACCACCTTGATTGGGCTCGACCTGGTTTAGAAGGAATCATAGTCAATATATCTGATGAGTAATAATCCAATGAACAATCAATACTTATGTAAACTCTTATATTGTTACTTCTGTTATAATATCCTTAGTTGAATATGTACTTGCATATGTATTGGCTAGACTTGATGTTGTCACATTATCATTTTTTTGCTTTAACTAGACTTGATATTATTTATACATAAGCATATTGGTCTTGAATCAAAATGTTTGTTAGTTTGCTTGTGTGTATTATTATATTTGTTTGTATTTTAGTTCTTGTAAATAGAAATGGCAAGGAAACCTCTTCGTACACGTGTCGTTACATTAGGCTCTTCTTCACAACAAGCCCCAACTCACAAGAAACAAGCACATCATGAGTCATTAGATGTGGAGGAACAGCTAGCAGTCGATGCTGCAGTTTCAGGTACTTTATATGTGTTTAATCATATTCAAAGGTTGATATTGTTAATATTGGTTGACATCATTTGATATTGTTTCCTTTACATTAAATAGGTGCACCTCTTAAACGTGCCACTCGGGGGCGTTCAAAGTACGTTACATATTTGGAATCTTGCCCCGGGAACCAAAGTTGAATTGCCATTAAATCATGAAAATCAACCGGTCGGAAAAGAAGGAAGAACATTCACTGGGTTTTTAGGTACTATTGCGGGGAAACCGAATTTATGTCCAATCAGATATAACAGTTGGACTCACATCCCAAAATGTAATAAAGAAAAATGTTGGGAAATAGTTGAGGTATTTAATAATTTTTGCAATAATGATTATTTGTATTAAGTTAGACATATTTTTAATGTGCTAATACAATTTTTGATTGTAGCGGAGATTCATCATTCCTGAAGACCCGGGAACTTTCCTTGCAGTCAAGGAATGGACCTTGCAGAAACTTTCGAAGATGTGGAGAGATCGCAAATGGAGGATGAAAGGTCGTAAATTTAAGAAGAATGGAAACCCGACACACGTAGTGGCTGCAGCATCACCTCATGTAGATAAGGTTGATTTTGCAACCTTGGTTACTTATTGGTATTCAAAAGATGGCCAGGTATATATTAATAGGTGTTTCTTTACTCATATGGTATGCCTTAAAACTGCAAGATGACAAAGTATTTTTTTTGCTCACCATTGGTTACTTATTGGTGAACGTAGGACTTAAGTGACAAAAACAAGAAATCATGTAGCTTTCAGAAAGAAACACATACTGCTGGTTCCAAAAGCTATGCTTCGCATGTTGAAGAAATGGTAATAACTCACAATATTAAATTGTAAATGATTTAGATTGTTTATGGTATTACATGAACTGATATTGCTCATTAAATGAACCTAATGATCATAATGTAGAAAGAGGAACGTGGGGTTAACGTTCCAATAGAGCGTGCAGAGCTATATGAGAAATTCTATACCCATAAAGATGGGACTCCAGTCAATGATAATGCGGCTAAAAATATTGTAAGTATCATCTAGACTTTACATGTATCATCTCAAATCTATTAACAAATTGCTAGTCTCTAATATATTCTTCTGTTAAATTATGAATATTAGCAAACAATGAATGAGCTGATGAGTGACCCTTCAACTCAATTGGATTGCACCTCTAGTTCTGGAAGTATTGCATGGGCACCAAATGATGTTTATAGTCAGGTGAAGGGTCCAGAGCACTCCGGTCGTGTCCGTGGATTGGGATTTGGACCAACCCCATCTGGTCGAAATACCAAGACAAAAATTACGGGACTTCGAATACGATCGGTGGAAGAAGACCCAAAGTACCAAGAAATGAAGAATGAATTGGATTCTTTAAAGGCACAAGTGGCAAATATGGCACAATTTCTTCAACAAAACGCACAACATTTTCCACAGGTATTAATTTTTAATGAGTTATAGAAATGTTTTTAAGTTATACATTAATTGTTTGGTTATGGAAGTGGGATTGGCATTCTACTTCAACTTATATGCTGCTAGTAATGAGTAATTAGGTGAAACCAAACCTGATTACTTGCTTTAAAATTGTTAAGATTTGTTTTTTTTGGGTTCTTCTGGATTGTTTGGTTTTCTGGGTATGGATTATTAATACCCATCTGGGAATAGTTTGAAATTCAAGTTTCAACTTGGTGTAAGTATAGGTTGATTTCTGGGTTTTGCCTGTTGTCTCTTTGGGCACTTGGTGACTTTGTTCAGGATCAAAAAAATGTTGTCAAGTCAATGTTTTTATGTAGTGGTTTAGATATTGAAGGCAAACCCATGTGGAATTATAATATTATAGGAACTTATAAACTCTCTTAATTTGTATGTAGGGCAGTTTTGGTGTTCTGGATCAACAATCTCCAATTGGCCAAAGATCATCTGTTGCATCTCATCAATCAGAAAACTTGAGAGAATTCTAGTTTTGAGGATCAATTAAGGTAAGAGCTTATGATTTTAATCAAGGTTTAGAAGTGGGTATGATTGAGATTGTTTGATTGATGAAATTTAGTTAGGGTTTTGATATTGGGGATTTAATCTTTGATTTTTGTTAATGGAAGTTGCTGGGCTTTTATGTTTATGTGTGGGTTTGCTTATGGATTTGATATTCTTCTTGATTCATGAGTATATGTGTGACCATGGAAGCTGCTCTGTTTCTGTTTTCTGCTGTGAGCAGAAAGTTGTATGAAATTCTGGGATTTTTGTAAAAAGTAATTTGGGAAACGGTTTGTTGAAGATTGATTTATTATATGTCTAGTATAAGTGTTTAAAATCTCACTTGAAAATATGGTTATTTGAATACCTTTTGAGAATTTATAAGAAAATCCTACAAATCTGTCAAATGGACAGTGTCTGTGTTTGTAGTGATTAAATATTCGTAGTAATTTATATATGTGGAATCTGGATACAAAAGATGAATATAATGAAAGTTAACACATAGGGCTTGAGTTTAGAATCAAGAATTATAGTATTTGGATTGATATTGAAAGAGTTATTAATTTTCTTATGAGACACTAAATCTGTCAGGACAGATTCGTGTTTACCATATGACGAGAATTTTAATAAATTCTAGAAATGTTATCTTGATCTGAATTTTCTATGGTAGCTTGTACATATATATGAGTTCATCCCTGTTAAATTTCAAGTTACTTTGATAACTTTAAGTGTTCCAAATAAAATTTATAAAATGACTGATCTGCAGAAATCTGCTTAATGTTAAGCTGAAAATACTGGAACTTTGGGGAATTAATTATTGAATTTGATTCATTGATTTGAGTTGTAATTTGGTGTGAGTATTGTTTGGCATGTATACTACTTGGGTGAATTTTATTATGCCTTGGTTTTGTTATTTGAAACCCAAATGAAAAGTATGAACTATGTAACCTTTGTTTGTTCTAATGTTTTCTGGTTTAATTTTTTTACTCTGATTATATTGAGTTAAAATTATTCTATAGACATGATTTAGTTCCTAAATTGATGTTAATTTAAATCCTCTGCATTTTCATGTTATGTAGCTTGTCATTTTCGTCACTCACTTTTATCGCTAGTACAAAGGTATAATCCTCTACATTTTCATTGAAGATAAACTTATTATGGCTTTGTGCCATTACTGCCATATTTGTACTGAGTAAATCAGCAATGATGCAAGGAAAGTACTATGAATGTGCATGCTTTTATATATTATCATGATGAGCATATGTAAATATCTCTCTTCCTCTCTTATAGACACATACACATACACATATTTCAATTGATGGGTCAATTTCATTGTGTTGTTCTTTTTTACTATTATAGGAACTTATAAACTCTCTTAATTTGTATGTAGGGCAATGTTGGTGTTCCGGATCAACAATCTTCAATTGGTCAAAGATCATCTGTTGCATCTCATCAATCAGAAAACTTAGTAGAATTCTAGTTTTGAGGATTAGTTGTACTAATTAGTTTTTTGAAACATTTATGTTCAAGTGAAGTGTTGTACTGAAATTATCAAACAATTTGAAACTTTTAATATTGTAATATTGTCTTAGTTTGTCCATTGTTTTGAAGACTCTTTAGATAATACCTTATTTGTGTTATACATATATAATGATGGTATTATAGATATTTGTTCTGTTCTAGTTTGGAATTTTGTATCGTGTATGAGGAGAATCAAATCAGTGCAAAAAAAAAAAAAAAAAAAAAAAAAAAAAAAAAAAAAAAAAAGAAGAAGAAGAAGATCTATAGAGGCGGTTTTCAAACCGCCTCAATAGACAACTTTCAAAAATAGATTTTTTTTTTTTTTTAAATATTTTATCTATAGAGGCGGTTATATAACCGCCTCAATAGATAAATCCAAGGCGATTTTTAAACCTATTAGAGGCGGTTTTCAAACCGCCTCTATAGACCATATTACTTATAAAGGTGGTTCATATGATCTCTAGAGGCGGTTTTGAAAACCGCCTCTATAGGTTTTTCTATAGAGGCGGTTTTTGAAAACCGCCTCTATAGAGCATTCATGTCTATTGAGGCAATACATATAAAGGCACTTCTGAAATTTTTAGAGGTGGTTTGAAAACCGCCTCTATAGAACATTCATGTCTATTGAGGCGGTTTGATAGTCTATTGAGGCAGTTTTGAGCTTTTTAAAACCGCCTCTATATGTAGATTTTTTTGTAGTGATAAAAGGAAAACAAAACAACAAAAATTTACAATTACTCTTTCGACTTCAAAACAACGTCGTTTTGAAGAAGAAAGGAAAAAAAAACATTTAAAATAAAAACCTAATTGATGCCGATATTTATATGGGATATAAAAACATTAATATCTTACCATAGGTGCACAACTTTCTAATTATTTTATACATATAATTTCTTACCATAAGTGCACCACGTTTTCAATGACATTAATTAGTATCATATTTATCAAGTTTTAATTTTGATTTTTGAGCATTAGTTTAATTTTTGACATTTCCCAATCAGTTTTCCTTCCCATATAGGTACAGTCGTATAAAAGGAAAACAAATCGACAAAAATCACAATTACTCTTTCGACTTCAAAATGTATTCATACTATTTATTTGCCATGTGTAAATAATGAATTAAACGTATTCATAAATTCTTAATTAAATATGACCTTAAATGTTTCCTTCAAGTATTCCACGTTTTCTGTTGCCATTTCCTTTCTTACTATGGAAAAAATAAATAAATAAAATTGATGTTTCATTTGCCTCGAAAGTCCAAGAAAAAAAATATCTCAATAATTTCGTTAGACATAAAAAGGAAGAAAATCAACAAAAGTAAATAAAAATAAATAAATAGAATAAGTCAGAAATAAATAAATAAATAAATAGAGAATACCTGTACTTCCAAAACGACGTCGTTTTGAAAGGAGAAAAATTTAATTCTAGACTTCTCCACACCGTTTAGTTCCGTAACTTCTCAACTCCTCCACCTAAATCTCTACAACCTTCAGTACTCTGGCTTCTTAAATCTTGGGCATTGTTTCTTAGTATCTCTTCATCCTCCGAATCTCTCTATACCTGAGTAAGTATTTCTACTCTATTTTCTCTTCTTCTTCTTTTTTGCCGTCTGGGTCCTTTTCTTTCAAAGCCATTTGGCTCGGTTTCTCTATCTAAACCTTTTTTTTTTTTTTGCTTTCAAAATCGTCATTTGTATTTTTTTTTTTATTGTTTTGTGTTTTCTCCCTCTCAATTTGATATTTACTTCTTTGATGAATTTGTTGAGAATCTTCTGAGATTCCAAGGTCGACACAGACCGGGAGCTTCCTTTCGATTAAGTTTTTATATTTTTTCGATCTTCTTTGGTTTTTTTTAATTCAAAGAATATAATGGAAATTTTCTATTGTTTCAGCTGCATTGAATTTTGGAGGAGGGGAAGAAGATGAAGCTAATTGTTTGTTGTTTCCTTCAATTTCATTCTTGGGGTTTAATTATTCTTTTTTATGATGCAGCAACATTCTTTTATGATAACCATCACCCACAGTTCATGGTCTAGGAATGGATTTAGCTTTTACAGGAGTGATTATTATTGTGAATTGTAATTGGCCAATTGTGACAGTGAGGTACTGGGAACAAATTAACAAGCACAATAAAGCTCTTCAATCTTCATTTTTCAGATATTCCAAATATATGTGCATTGCTTTTTATTTGTTGCTTACAATTTGCTTTGCGGAACTGCCTTCCAGGTTTAAGATGGATTTGGTTTTTGAGTTTTATTGCTTCACAGTTGATCAATGTTGATTGCAATTAGTCCCAATATTAAGAATACTGGTGCTCTATAGTCCATTGTGTTTCTTTATAAGAATAATGAAAAATATAAGTTATTTATTTTTGGCCATACAAAGCACAGAAAAAAGCATGGAGAGCACAAAGACGCATTTTCGAGTTTGATGCGAGTTTGGAAAGAAGCTTCAAAGGGAGGCAATCACTCAAACCACTCAACTGTTTGATCTGCCCTCAAAGTGGCCTCTTCATCTTTGGTCTTTCATATCTCAAATCTCTCTCTTTCTCTCATTTATTGTAGATAGAGCAAATCAATTGGTCTTTGTTTTGGATTGATTTGAGATTAAGGGAAAAAAAATTGTTCTCTCAATAATTTCTGGTAAATTTTAAGTGTTTTTTTTTTTATAATTTATTTTCTCTTATTTTGTGAATGTTTCCTTCTTTTGCCTTTCTGTTTGTGAAAATATCTTTCTATATTTCTCATCTAGAACTTAATTTTGAAGAAAAAATTGAAAAAAAATTGTTGATTGTTTGGGAAATTATGGAAGCAACCACCATTGGCATATCCAATGCAATTTTTCAAGTCCTTCTGTGAAATAGCATTTCAATTCTCCTTTCTTTGTTTCATTTTTGAATTTTTAAAATTTTCATATTACAACTAATAATTATTAAAGTAAAACCTGATGTTGCTTTTATTATCATAATCTTCCTTGGCAACATTTTTTACAACATAAAAACTAATTCAGAGGCATAAGATGACATTGCCATTCTTATTTTTGTGGACCAATTGTTTATATGATAGTATTCTAAGATCGCAAATTGCCTAAAAAAAAAAAAAAAAAAAAAAAAAAAAAAAAAAAGAAAAAAAGAAAAAAAAAAACAAAAAAAAAAAAAAGAAAAAAGAAATAAAGGAATCAGAAAAAAATTAAGTATAGACCAGTTAATTGAAGTGTTATGAGCAGTTGTAGAAAACCTTCTTGAGTGGAATCAAATTTCCATTTTATGGCCATTTACAAGTGGAATTTGCATTAGATTAGCTAAAATTATATTATATTTTGAGGATTGGTGTTTTCTGTTAAAATTATTGTTGTTGTTTTCTGTTCATATTGTTTGTTCTCAGCTTTAATTTAAATAAAAATGAAGTAGTTTCATGGCTTTCAAAGCTCCCAAATTAAAGTTTCTCAATTTTGTTGTTTTTACTAACAAATTCTAATATGAAACACAATGTCTTCTTCTAAAGAATTACAATCTTTCAAGGGATGTATTTGTGGAACATTCTAAGTAATGTAATGGCTTTGTAGTTTCAGTTGATTCAACGTACCAAGAAGGGTTATCAAAAAAATGGTAGTTATATAGTTGTTTCAAATCATAATAAATGCAGTCACTTGGACATTCGGCCCAGTGGTAATCTCTCTCCCCAAAAAGCCACACTCCTCTATAAGGACGTGGGTTCGATTCCCAGGATAGAAAGGATAACATCTACCGTGAGCGTGGGATAATGATGCAGGAGCATCTCAAGCTTGATATGAGCAGGAGCATAGTTGGAGTAGGACAGCTCAATAGCCTGCATCACATAAAAATGTGAATTTGCATTAGTTATTATTACTATCCAAGTGTTACAAGTGAAACAAAAATGGGGAGCCTTTGAAAATTTTGAATCCCTATATGGAACAATGGAGTTGCAATAAGTGACTGAAATTCATAAGGATGTAAAATAAGTTTTTATTTTTTAAGTGAATGTTGAGTGGATACGACCCCCCTATGTAAACCCACATTGAAAGTAAAGATATAATACATATAAACTACACTTTTTTAATGGAACATATTCCATCTTTTGAGTACACACAATATTTTTTTCTTTTTTCCCTAAGTGAAAGTTGAGTGTATACGGTCCCAATCTAAACCCTCCATTTGAAACGGAAGATATAATGGTTATAAATTACAATAAATTTCCACCTTTTGAGTACACTCAACTTTCCTTGATTTTAAAATCATTAAAAACTAATGTAGAAAATGACAATTAAAAAAATCTATTGAATTCAAAGAAAAAAAAGAAAGAAAGAAAGAAAGATCAAAGAAGTATATTGATAACTTGTCTCGTGCAAATGCACGGGCTATTGTCTAGTATGTAATGAAGTTCCTAACAAGAAAATGACTCCTGGCCTCCTGGGTCTTATCAACAAACTCACAGTGTTTTCGTTTATTTTCTCGGGCAGACCTGGGCTTGGTAGGTAGAACGCCAATCGCGAGAGATAGGCCTGGGTCTGGTTGGTGTTTAACCTTATTAGGTTTAGGTTCAATAACCCAGGCAAAAAGAAGCTCGATATTGGAGCCCCTGGGCTTTCCCATGTACAAATTTCATCTCAAGCCCATATAAAATTTCAAAAAAATATCTTGATTGTTTCGAAAGTGATAAAAAACAAAATTTTACATTTCAAATTCAAACAATGTTTATGATTTTAAAAAGGTTTCTGTGTATTATACTAAACTATTTTCATTAATGCTGTTCACTTGAATTCTAGTAAATACTAAATAGTTTAATAACCATCTTTGCTACTAAAAAAGTATATGTGACATTGTACTATGCATGGCAATTAGTTTGGCTTGCCTAAAGTCTGTAAAAGTGCTAGTTTGCTCTAAGATTACTAATTATAATAGAAAGATTAAAATCATCTTGAGACCTATGATTAACTTTCTAGCTGATAAATACTAACCTTGATAGTAGCAATACACCAAAGTATTTTTAACTTTAAGGCCTAAAGAGTATAAGATGTGACATTCAGAAAATGTACTGGAAGATTCTGGTACTTTCAATTTCAAACCTCCTATCCTCTGGCCAGCCTAAAGAACATTCTGACTAATTCCAGTTGTTGGTAGAATTTTAACCACCAATAGAACAATTTTCTAAGATCTATAATTTTTAAGGGATTATTTTGTCAACTTAAAATTTTATTTAAATGATGGAAAGTGGTCTGATTTTTTAATTAGGTACACATATGTGTTTACACTAGGCTAAATATTATGATTTGGAAGCTTGGCAACTGTTCATTCCACTTTTGTAATATTTGAATAACCATACTATCAGGACATTTTAGCTTACTATTAGGACAAAGTATTTTTAACTTTTAAGGCCTAAATCAGAAAGATAGAAAGGTATTCATTCAAAGCGTTTGCCACAGTTGGAAATTCTGGTGCTTTCTTTCATATCCTATATAAAAGAACATTCCGACTAATTCCAGTTGGGTAGAATTTTAACCACCAATAGAACAATTTTCTTCTATAGTTTTGTAAGGGATTATTTTGGAGTTGATTAAATTTTCTTTAAATGATGGAAAAGTGTCTGATTTTTTATATTAGGTACACATATGTGTTTACACTAGGCTAAATATTATGATTTGGAAGCTTGGGCTCCACTAGATTCATTCCACTTTTGTAATATTTGAATATTCATACTATCACCATGTAATTAGCTTACTATTACCATTTAAGTTAAATCTAGGAATCCATCAATCAGAAAGGTGACCCTATATTCAAAGCGATTTGCCACAAAATTGCGATTCATATCTATATAAATTGAAGTAAAGGCCAGATTACTCGAAACACTATTGGAGTTGAATGAAATTCTGGTGTTAAGTAGGAACAATTACACTTTATAGGTGGCTCCTTCACCTATTTGTTACAACATAACTTAATCCACTTCACCTAACAAAAAGGAAGACAGAAGACTATTTTATCTATCACGTAGTGGAGAATAGTCTCCAAATGTGTGAGAGCAATGAAAATTTTCAACTACACTCCAACAAACTAGTACTAAGAATATATCCAGCAACACTTTATTATCTTCACTTATTCTTTATTAAAATAATTCAACTTCACTCCAACAAACTCTCTATTTTATCTTTATTTTTATTAAAATAATATTTTTATTATTTTATTTTAACTTTTTTTTCTCTCTCTTCATTTCTCTTTTCTTCTTCATTTCTCTCCTCTAGTGACCCACAGGCCACACCGCCTCCCTCCTCAATTCACCAAATCCACACCCCTCATCCAAAACTAACAAAAACCACAAGATCCACACCTAGGCCGAGAGTGGCGCTCCACCCCTTAATCGAGATCAAGCTCCACTTCAAAATCAATCCAAAATCAACCACCAGAAAAATCCAGCAACGACCACCACTTTACCAAGAGACCACTCCACCAAGTTGCAAACCCAACATCCAAAACCCAGCAACAACCACCACTCTACCAAGCTGCAAATAGCAAACCCAACGTCCAAAATCAACCACTCCAAAATTAACCAAAATCAAAATCAAAAGTCCATCCAAAATAACCAACTGTGATCGAGACTGAGATCTTCGAGCACAACCAGCCCAGGCCGAGATCGGCGCAAACAGACCACCACACCGAGATCGGCAAGCCCAGGCCGAGATTATCAAACCCAAGCCCGTTTCCAACCGTCAATCACCATGCCACCACAAAATCAATAGAGAACAGATGATGAGATATGGAGAACAGAGAACAGAGAGGAGAGCACAGAGAAGGAAAAAAAAAGGAAGAGAGAGAAAGAAATCGTGCAAAAAAAAAAAAAACTTAAATAGGGCCAGTCAAAAATAATTGTTTATTTGGCTAAAGAGTGAACAGTAGCTTTTCATTTGTAAAAAACTACTGTAGCATATTGGTAATTTGAAAAGCAATTTGAAAAGCTGTTAGAGCATTATTTCTTCATTTTTGCTCTCCACATATGGAGATAGAGAGTCTTTTGAAAAGCTGCTGGAGATGCTCTAACAAGGTAAAGTTAAAGATGCGTGTGTGATTTTATATTGAAATTAGCTACATGGCACTCCTTATGGGTCAGTCAGTGGAACTAACCCAACCTTTTTTGGTACACGGTTGAAATTAGGTACTATATGTCACTGAACGTACCCCAAAGTGCATTTGTGGGGTGTGATGAAACAGAGGTTGAGGCAATTAAGAAAAATCTAACATGAGCAGGATATAGTGTGAAATTATGAATATTAAAGTCAAGCATGGGCGGATTGACTTCCCTAGAATTAAATCCTCTTCACGTGTTTGCTTCTCATTAGTGTTTCACTTTGTAGTTTGCACTTGAACTTGCTGTACAAAGACGTAAAATTGTGGTTGTGGAAATGATTATGTGTGTGTATCTGGGTGTAAAAGAGAGAGAGAGAGAGAGAAAGAAAGAGAGATAATTCTATGAACTTAAAATACTTAAAATTGAAGGAAGAAACAACTTGTCGTCTTTGTCCCTCTCAAAATGGGGATTGCTCAAAGCTATGCTACTCCTACATTTACACAAACCCAATAAATTTTCACTACTACCATTTACATTATTGTCTGAAAAATTGAACCCCTCAACACCTACTGTGCTTTCCAGCTCTTCCATACCATTACTACTAGAAGCTGTTGCTGACCCACGAATTACATCACCTCCACCTTCAACGTCATCCATAATAATAATGCTTTGGTCACAATTATTCTCTCTTATTGTGATCCAATGATCATCAAATGTCCAACTGGGTACCCCTGAAAACAACGACAACCGTTTGATCCTATCATCATCCAGATTCCCCTCACGCGTCATGCCAATCAGACTGCTCAGACTTTCTGACTCTTCCAATGAATTCCAAAAGCTTTGATCGAGGATACTTGTAGGAGAACTTGAATTAGATTCTTGATTTGGCTTAACACTCGAATCTAATTCCTCAACAAATGGATGCTTAAGAAGTTGACTTGCTGTCCACCGCTCCTTTGGGCTCCTTCTTAGACACTTGTCCAAGAAATCCTTTGCTTGCTCGGATAGAAAACTTGGAAACTCAGGCAATTCACCGGAATATGCAATTTTGTACATGACCGTTACCGGGTCACCCATATTAGGCCACGGTGCACCACCAGTAGCCATTTCAATAATTGTGCACCCGAGTGCCCAAATGTCACAAGGGAACCCCTGCTCCTCACCACGCACCACCTCCGGTGCCATAAACATCGGTGTGCCAGCAATTGGCACCAACTTGTCCTCTTCCACCTTATTGACCCACTTGGCACACCCAAAGTCAGCAATTTTTGCACCAATTTCTTCACTAATCAAAATGTTCCTACCTTTAATGTCACAATGTACCAAGCCATGTGAATGCAAATACTCTAGCCCTTGTACAATTTGTCGTGCATAATATACGATCACCGATTCTTTAAGACGGCCTCCATGGTTGCGAATTGTGTCGGTAATCGTGCCTCCTGGAACATACTCCATAAAAAGGTTGTACATGACCATGTTGTTCTCCATAGTATAGTCACACCCCTTGTGGCTAACAATATGAGGACTATTTAGAAAAGAAAGAATTTTTTGCTCTCTTTGCAAGAATTCTGATTGGGATAGCTCGGCCGACTTCACGGCAAAAATGTCACCGGAGCTGTGAGAGGTGGCTAGGGAGACGGTGGCTGATGAGCCTTGGCCTATGGTCTGGCCTCTAGTCCAGTACATTTTGTAAGCTGAAATGGAATGAAAATGAAAAGGCTTTGGTGGGTCTATTTAGTTTGTTATTGCCTTTATATAGGGACTAGATCTTTAATTTAAATAAGGTGGGAAGTGTTAAAAGGTTAGTTTTATTGGTTGGTAATGGTATGGTTGGGTCTCTCACTCTCCCTCTCTAAAGAGTTGACAATTCCTTTAACGCAAGTCTACAACGTGTCCAAATTTGGGTGGGGTTGACGGCTTGGGCTACCTAGCTAGTTAGTCGGTGATTGCTTGGCAAAATGGCACGTGGGAACTTGTCAAGAATAAGGTTAAAACTTAAAACTCAAGAGTGTGAAAATGGGAAATTTGGTTTGGTACCGAGTGATGGGAGAGGTTGGATAGGGGTAGCTTGGATGGATTATCCATATTCGATTCTCTATTTTGTTTGAGGGTAGACATGGAAGTTGGAACATAAAGATTTTAGAATTTATGGGAGGGTGCGTAGAGTGGGTTGAAGTTGAACCACCAGAATGGTTGAAATTTAGTATCTCTTTTTTTTTTTCACCTTTTTTAATAGTTTTGGTAAAGAGTTTAGTATGAGTATATGCCAATGTCTTCATATTCGTGTCAAACTTAAAGTCTTTCATACGAGCCAAAGTTTAAGTCAACAAATGCGAATACGTGTGTGTCTGTTTTTTTTTTTTAAATGTATGAATAAGGTTGCTTTATAGAAGGATAAGAAAAGATCAACCACTATCTTCCAGAGAGATTACAATCACCCAAGAGGCTATTATATGAGCTAGAGAATTTGATTCTTTCAAAACATTATTTACACATCAAAAACAAAAGGAATTCAAAACACAAAAAGTGAGTAGTTTATCAAAAGTCAAAAACCACCCAATGAATTGGATAGGGTTTTTGGTATGAGATAGGTTCTGAGTTTGAATATTCAAGAACAAATATTACTTTTTATCACAATTCACAATAATTATTGGACTTTAGGTGGGACTAAGGTTAGGTTACAATTTAAATTAAACCTATCTACGGGAGCACATATGCCCTACGATGAGCTCTACTGTGATGACACCAAATATGATGTCACACCTGGTCATTACCTTTATTATAGCCACACACAAAAAGTAAGAACATTGGTTATTTTAAATTAGTAGGAATTTTTTTTTTTTCTAAATTAAAAACCATGCTTTTCTTTTCCTAATTTATTTAGATTCCACACCAACTTTTGCTACAAGTTGTGAATAGGCAGTTATAAACTCTCTCTGACTAAAAAAAAATATTATACTAGTATATGCCCATGCACGAGTTAATCAAAAACCATATATGAAATAATAATAAAAATATTTCAACATTATATTGAAATTGAACAATAAAATCATTTATAAATAATAATTTAAACAATAAAATATTCCAATAATATTAAATAAAAAAAATGAGTTTAAATTAAGTGACAAAAACACATTGTGTAAAATTGAGTGGGCTGTATTTATCAAAACCAAAAATTATAAATAACACAAAATTATTAGATAATTGATTGTTGTTGTACTTTTTTTTATATTAAATAAAATTTTCAAATAATGAAAAAAAAAATTCTTTTATTATTTTTTTTCTTTAAAAAAATTAATAATTAAGTTTTAATCGAAGTAGTAATTTAAATTTCTTGAAACATTGGTAGCAAATTATGTCAAGAATTTTAATTTACTTATAGCGCATCACAAGATGAACACACTAACATTTACGTTGAGCCATATATGTTATAACACAAGCACAACATATAAATTAAAACCTAACTTTTATTATTAGAATAAAATTATGATAGATAATTAAAATAAATAATGCAACTTCTTTTAAAATATTTCTAAAAAGGTTGGGTATATAAGTTTATCAGAATTATAATCAGAGTAGTATATATTTTTAAAATTTTAAAAAATTTGACAATAGAATTTCATTAAAAATTGATATGTTAATAATTTAAATGTATTTATAGTACGTACATCACAGGGCAAAAGCACATCGTACAACATGTACATTTACATTGAACTACTTGATATAATCAATTAATCACAATGTTTAATATATAATTTTTATTATATAATATATTGTATATAGAGAGATATAACTTAACTTAGTACTTTAAGGTTAATACAATAGCCACGTTTCTATTTGAAAAGCATATAATATTGCTTGGTCAAAAAATTTCATCAGCCCGTAAGTGTATGAAAAACGTGACTGTTGAAAAGTATGAACACAATTTAGACTCTTTTTGTTTGGAAAAAAAAAATATGATTAATATATTTTAGACTTAAATATATATATTTTTTTGCTAAATATATTTTAGACTTAAATAGGTGTGTCAAAATACAGGTAATTTCTTTAATCTTGAGAACTTGGCAAATTGTCAAGAGTACTAGAGTGGGGCAAAGAAAATTCAACTTAATATTCCTCGATCATTTTGTATCCCCTAAGAAAAGTAATCATGATACATCTTGGACGTTGGTACTCAATACTATACTAGGCGCCCAATTTCTTGTCTAGATTGTATTCAAAGAAAAGATGACGAGCACCCTGACCTCACCATGTAAAAAAATGATTGTGAAATTGAATATATCATGCTAATTAAATCAATCCACTTCTTGAAAATTATAGTCGTATCTAGCTGAAAAAGCACCAACTAAATCAATCCAAAGATAACTAACTTGGGTTGTATTTGACATCGATACTTGGAAGTCACACGTCGCAGTTTGTATTTTATTTTATTGCGTGCTACGTTTTGTTGCTTCAACATCCATGCTTTGGATCTTAAAAGATAAAATACATTCTCAATCAAAATGCTACACATGCCTTAGGCTATGATAATATAGAAGGCAAAAGGAGTGGTGTTTGGAGGAGAGAATAAGTTAAAGAGAGGAATCAAAGCAAGTGGTATAGACGTTGTAACTAATTCCTAAAGTAAACAGATAACACTAATTAAGCTGGTGGGGTTTTAGTTGCTTATAAATCAAAACCCAACAACAACGACCCCAACCCCATCTTTTAGAATAAAAATAAAGCCTCTACTGTTTCACACTAAACTGTCCAACTTATATGATCTGTCAAATTTAGTTCAGTTGGTTGGACCAATGTAATAACACTTCTAAATATAATGCGTGGCTTGTAAGATTGCTAATGAGGAAATGGCTTTGCTCACACGGCAGTCACGTGTATTGTTTATAATTATACTCTTATTATTACTTATAGCCTTTACGTATTTATGAGAAGAAAGTATAGGGTAGGGGGTCCATGATAATTGAACCACCTATGAGGTAACACGTGTGTGTTGTAGCTCAAAGAGCACGTTTTATTATATGTTTATGGGTGTGTATTTTATGTGGATATGGGAGTGGCAACGTTTACATGCGGTTGGTGCAAGTGAAATAAATTAAAAATCTCTGTGGTCCTGAGGACTTTTGATGATAGGTGGCTTCATTTATGTCATGCCTCGTTGTAGCTTCTCTTGCTAATAAATTGTACAGCTGTGTTTGTACTGCGGATGCAACACTTTCTTTTACTATTATTGATGAATTGAACTAACAATTCCAATTTTTTTGGTTTTTTAATCTTCAAAGCAAACTTGAACAGTACTATTGACTCCATGGATTTTTTGGTCTTATTTTTATGAGGGTCAGATAAATGATCAACTATATTACAGTCACGTAATGTATGAATATGTTCATTTTATTTCTTCTATTGCTTGTGAGATAATTAAAGTTACTACCCGATACCATTAAGTCAATAAAATCATTGTTCCTATTGAGTCCATACCGGTGGATAAGGGAACCTTCTAAAACAAAGACTAAAAATGGATCTTTGAACCACCCCTTGACGATGTTCTACTTCTACCATCATTTGTTATAATTGATAAAGTGGTCACGTCATTTTTATGATGGAAGCTATAGCAAGATTTTTGCATACAATATCTTCTTTTATTCTTTTTTATAATACCATATCAGATAAAGTTATTATCCGGATAAATTATAGGAAATAGTTTACCTCCAACCCGGTTTGGAGGAATCCTCATTCAACCCACTACGTGTCAAGTAAATAGACCATCCACGTATACTTTTAGTCACATGACATTTTTAATGAGTCATGTGACTTTTTAAAATATATATGTGGATAGGTCTATTTACTTACCACGTAGTAGGTTGAAGGAGGATTCCTCCAAACTAGGTTGAAGGTAAACTCTGTTCTAAATTATATATGGAAATAGTTTACCTCCAACCCGGTTTGTAAGGAATCTTCCTCCAATCTACTACATGACAATTAAATAGACCATCCAAGTGTATTTTTAGTCATATGACATTTTTAATGAGTCAATGTGACTTTTTCAAATAATACATGTGGATAGTCTATTTAATTGATACGTAGTTGGTTGAAAGAGAATTCCTCCAAACCGAGTTGGAGGTAAACTCTATCCATTATATATAGCATGCGTTTGGATTAATTTTTTTATTAACTTACTAAAAGTGAATAAAATATTATAGCATTCGCAGTAGAGTCCTCAAATCGTATACAAGGAAAAATAATAGCTACAAACTCACAAAACACACTTGTAGCTGCCTTTCCATTCTCCAAATTGAGTTTCCATTTTCTATAGGAGCTCGCCCAAGAGCTTGAGCATTTGTTCATCCACAAACCAAATCTCTCATTTTTTATATTATTTTCTCTCTTCTCACTTCGTCTGGCGCCTCTCTCTCTCAACTTCGCGCCAACTACGATCTAGAGTAGATCGATTTTAGTTTTGTTTGAGATTTCATGGCGGTGGGTTTTGTTTGGGTTTTCATAGCGGTGGGGTCACAAATGGGTTTGAGTTGCAGGGGCGTTAACAAAGATCTGGTGTGGTGGTGGGTTAGTGGTTCACTAATGTCTAGTTTCACGCACAGTGATGCGTGGGTTTGAACCGACTGGGTTGAAGGCAGTGATGGCAAGGCTCCGACTAAGGGTGTAATCGATGAGGTGCGGTACGGTTTTCTCTGGATTTATGCACCTACACCTTATAGTGCGGTTTTCCTATTACACGAACCTACACCTGCATCTATTAAGATCGGTTTTGGCGCAGTGCGGTTCAGATTGGTGCGATGCGATGTAGGTGCGGTCTTGCGGTTTGGGCTGGACTCATTTGGGTCAGATTGGACCAGTCCAAATGTCAATTTTAATCCAAAAAATCCACCTTTACAACAACTAAAAAATTTGGCTAGCATACAAATATAAATCATAGTTTCCAATCTCAACTTGAAGATTTAAGAAGAAAAAAATTATAACATACATATCTCATAGAATGAATCATAATTTCCAATCTTAACTTGCACATATATGTCATCCTTATACAAATATAACACAATCTTAACCTTCACATAACATCACCTACATATACCATTACCATATAAGTATAACATAATAGAAGGTGTGATCGGTGAGGTGCGGTGCAGTTTTCTCCTGATTTATGCATACACCTACACCTTATAGTGTAGTTTTCCTATTACACGCACCTGCACCTATTAAGATTGGTTTTGGCGCAGTGAGGTGCAATGCGGTGCGATTCTTGCGGTTGTGTCGGTGAAGCTTATACCCCTAGCTCCGACGATGGTGAAGGCATATTTGGGTTAACCCAGATCTGGAAAGCTTGCCAATCTTGATGATGGTGGAGCTGATGTGGTGATGCTTAAAGCTGGGTTATGGCTTTTTCTGGTTTGTGAGAATTGTTGCTTAATGAATTACAGGGATGGGTTTTGGTTGTGGGTTATGGATGATTTGTGGTTGATTTTGGGTGAAATTGTGGCAGATTTATAATTGATTTGTGGTTGATTTTGGTGGTGGTGTTGCCATGGATGAAAGAAAATTTAGGGGAAAAAAAAATTATTTATTTACTTTGAAGATAGAAAGAATAATATATAAATAGAATGGTGAAAAAATTAAAGAGTTCGATATAATATATGTGAAAAATGAGGTTATTAAAATAGAAAAAATAGGAGTTTTAGAACCAATTTGGTTAAAAATATACATAGTCTAAATGTGTCTAATGAGAATACTCTTATTGTATCTTAAAGTAATAATAGTTTTAAAAAAAAAATTACATTAACAAATTAACATAAGTTTGCTACTCATAGTCATGGAAACATATTCATTCATTTATGTACTTTCTTCTTTCTTCTTTGGAGTGAAAAAACAATGATGAGTGTTGTTTTTGCTTTGCTATGATAAGGTTGTTAGCCGGCATAGATATGTGTTTCGTGTTTGCTTTGACGTTCCGTTATATAAAGTGCTGCGTGGTGATTCTGACATATTAATGCCCGGCATAAAGTTTGTCACACGTCACTAGTTAGTTGGATTGTCAGAAACACGTGTATATAGTCTCAACTCTCAAATCACTTCAAATTATATTACATCGACTCAAATCACCTTCCATTTAGCTCTTCTAGAACCTAGACCCATGATTAGTGAGCTCAGCTACAATCATTTCTTTACACAACAGTGAAATCTACGTCTAGATTTCTTATATCTCGTGTCAATGATGTCAGCTTGAAGTCACATTACGAAACTACATTAGTTAAATAATATTTCTTCTATAGCTCTATAACCCAACTTCAAGGCTCTAGCTCAACTTGTTACAATCTCATAAATAAATACTTATATCTCTGGGATTCAAATTGCCATCTTGGTATGAACTACTTTGGTAAAGTGTAATCACATGACATGGATTGGGCACCATGGTGCTTCATTTAAAGCTCAACCACATGTACAACCAATTGTGCTTCAAATTTCTTTGGCAGATGCTGATCTCAAGAACAACCTCTAAATTTCAAACAAATTTAAGTGTTGATGTGGGTTTCAGATCATGCTAACAATAGTAAGAGAATAATAATTTCATAAGGTGGCATCTCTTTCCTCTTATCTAATAATAACAAGCACATTGTCTTGGTATATTTACAGATAACAAGTTTAAGACCAAGGTCCATCACTTGGATCAGTTCTAATGTAACACCACAATAACGTGAAGGTTTTTACACATGTATGTTTACAAAGAGGAAATAGATAGATGGGATTTTGATTCAAGCTGCTTCAGCAAATCCAACTCTTGAATTCCCATAGTCAAACACTGTGTGATAGCGACCCATGAAAACATCCCCCAGAATCCTGCATTATAAGGGCAACATTAGTGAATTGATAAGCCCAATCATATATACATACCAGTACCTAATTTCTTGATATGATGCTGCTAGCAACCATATCATAAGTAAAAGGATGCAATACTCAACCTTATTCAACCTGATGCTCTTGGAAAGTGGTACTAGAAAAAGATAGCTAGGAAAATTTGTTCTATATGACTTTTGCATTGATAACCTGGATAGTTTTCTACCAATTAAGAATATGTGCCAATGGCCTTTAGGCCCAACTGGCACTTCCCTCTCTAGTAGAGGGGCATGTACAGGGGTCAAATCCCCTCACCAGTTTTAACTAGCAAGAAAAAAATGATAATAATTACATGTGCACATTTTAGTGATGGTGTTTGAGAACCATGTTCACAATATGAGACAGTAACACTAGGGCTTGATCATTTGTACTTACTCCTTAAAACTATATCCATTTACAATCAAGATAAGAAGAAATATTAAAAAGATGCTCTTAAGAACAATAGGAAGAAAATTACCAGAGAGGTCCACGAGGGGGGGCCACATCCAAGGCAATAAATCCACTAATGCATTGAGCTGCAACTCCCTCACCCACTTTAAGAATATACTGATCCATGAAACCACCATCCAGGAAAAAAGGGATAGAATATCAGCACAGTGAGGAAACAAAAATAGAGTAACTCAGACCATTAATGAAGGATTATAACTGGTGCAATTTTTTATATAGCTCATCCTCACAGCTTATATGGATGGGAATATGACATACATATGATCACATAGATAAGGCTATCTCTTCACAAAAAATGAATTTAGAGAAGCTTAAATGCTAACTGGTGGAATAAAAAGTGACAGAGGCATTTCACTACAACTAACATTAAGTTCACTAAACTTAACTCCAAGTCAGATGACAATTCATTGGCTAAATGCAACTTAAAAGCTTTTAAAATCTTCATGACTCTGTACCTGCTTTGGTGCAAGGTCAAATACTTCACCACCAATTGTGAACGAAACATTAGGCATGGATGATAGACTGCTGCAATCAACTGCTGATTCTCCATTTGGACTGGGAAGCCGGTCACACAGCTGCAATTGCAATTAAAGGCATAAGCGCTGCAAGGCCATTTATTCCAGAAATGTGAACAAAAATGCTAATTTACCTCATTGACATAATCCAATATCTGTTCTTCTGTCTGATTCCGCCTTAACTGATTTCCTATCCATACCACTGCCATCTCACAAGCGGTACACATGGCATCATGCACCCCATCAGATGTCTTGTCTTTGTTCTCATCCACCACACTCTCAATGTCCATACTGCACAAACATAGTAGAAATTGTTTTATGATGACAAAATATTAACAAGTAGTCGCTTGACTCACGTATAAAATGTTATAATATTATTACTACCACTATGACTATAAGAAATTAGGTTAACTCTGACCTAACACCCCGAGTCCCATCAAAAGTACAGAAACCAATCTGGGAGCAGATTTTTCGTGGTCGTGCCTATAAAATGCACCAGTAAAGTAGAAGTCAGTTCGTTGCAAGAGATTTTAAGATAAATTGGCCAAGTAAAAGAGAAAAATAGCATCACATTTTACCCACGCATTTCATTCTAAAATGGAAGAATGGTGACATGCAACAATTTCATATGAAAGTGAAAACTAAAATATATACCTCAGTTACCAGCATGTCCAGTATGGTTTTCCCGTATTGTGAAACCACTGTTTTGCATTCTTGGCTTACTACCCCAGATGCTCCAATCGCATGATTAATTTGAGTAATAACAGTCTGAAAATGTGAAATTATACAATAATATTCATTAGAAGTCGCTAGATTTCAGTAGGTACATAAGAGAACAATCACAGAAAATCATGGGCAGGCCTAGATTGGCCAAGACAGCCATGGCACTCCCTTAAGATGTGAGAAATCTAAGCTAAAATATACTTTTGGTCCCTATAATTTTGGGCCAATTTCAATATCATCCCTGTACATTTTTTGTACCACTTAAGTCCTTATTTTTATTTGATTTTAATATTTTCCTAACCATTAAATTTGAACGATATTTGATGACGTGGGAAATGGAAATTAGCACTCATTAAATTGGTGCCACATCACCTTTCAAAAAAGAAATCCATTTCTTTCCTTTCTCTTTATTTATTCTTTTGACGGAGTGGGCCTCGAGGACCAGTGGTGCAAACACCAAGATTAGTACTCAAATTTAGTGCTAATTTGAATTTCGAATTTTTAATTTCCATTGATGTAATTTTATCATGTTTAAGGAATATGTGTCAATATGTTTTGTTTTTAATTTTTTTTCCTTATAGATGTACTCCTTGAAAGCTTATTTAAAAAGGCTCTAGTAAACATAGAAGAGAGATTATTGAGGAATGAAATTTTATGTCGGAATTTTCCAATTGCTAGGTGTTGATTCCTACTTGGTACTGATTCCCAGCAAACCCTACATGTTGATTCCTAGGGCTTACCCTTTACTTTCCGTTCAATTGTATTGCTAAATTCTTATTCTATCCCCTTCCTATAACGTCTTTTATCTGACCTACATCAACCAGCCCAAACTCAAGCACATGGTGATGTCAAATCCATACACATATGAAAATATTGGCAGAAAGACAGAAATGCCACAACTCAACTCATAAAGACAGACCCTAGACACATATCTCACGTTCTTCTGCTCAACATAGAGCAGAACTCCTCATGGAGAAATAAGAAATGGATATGGATGCCCAGAATACATACCGTTGGGCCTGCCAACAGAGAAGTTCCAGAATCGGCAATTGCTGAACAACCATCACCACAAAATCCTGAAAATGACATGCTTACTTTTTAATACAATAATAACAACAGTTTTGATCAAAAACATAAATAATAATAATAATAAATACTGTCTCCAAATAACAAGGACACAGAATATCTTGATATATTTACCAGTTGTTTCACCATCAACTAGCACATCATCCAAATTAAACTACAAAAAAGAGAAACAAATAATTAACCCCGAGAGCATAGACAATGGTGACAATGGATGGTGGATATTTTGGATGGCTAACCTGCCAATAGCCTTTCTGAGTCACAGGAACATACGTGTGCTCACCGTTGTAATGATCAGAATCAACCCCACCAAACACAATCTCACCCCCTTCTTCTCCTTCAATATTGCGGTTTAACCAAAATGAAAAAACTGGCTCTTTTACAAGACCTTGATTGACCATATTATACCTATGAGAATTGCAAATACACAGTTAAAAAAAAAAAAAAAACCTAATCATTCTGAAAGCAACACTACAAACAATAAGATGACAATTCAACACCTGAGAGAAGATTATCATTTGCAAAAGCACTGAGTCAACTAAGATGGTAAACTAAGCACATTTTATCATGTAAATTCAAGCTTTAATCAAGTGATCATAAAGTATATTAGCAGCTGAGATGCCCTGACTTACCAGACAGGAACAGCATTCCCAACTGAGATCTCTTGAAATCCAAGTCCAAGTATACCATCAAACTTGGCTGCCAAGAATGTGATACTAGGCTCCCTCGTTGCCTCAATAAAATCCTAATGACCAGTAGCATTTGTATAGGTCAATCCCCAACCACAATGCTGAACTGAAGACAACCAAAATGCGCATCTTATCAAAATTTACCTGATTCTGAACGGACAGATCACCAAGTTTGATATGGTCCTGGCTAAAGAAACCTGAAATTGCTCCAGTTCCATAATGGATCTCAGCAGATTTCCCTACATAAGATTTAGATCACATGAATCATTCAAACATATTGTCACCAATGCTAGCAAAGATGGACCGTTTCTGAATTGACTAATAAACTATGTGGCAATATTTTCTTGTATACAACAGAAAGTAGTGTCATAAAGGTTCTGCAATTACTTGACTATTCATATTCCAGTGACTATGATTAATGGGTTATTTCTAATGGGTTGTCCTGCATCAGATTAAGTATCCAATATAAGCAAAGTATTGTACTCCTATGAAAGATGGATTATTTTGATGAATAAAATTTATTTTACAATTGTCCCAATGATCTGATGCTGACTCCAACCAACCCTAGATGCTCACTCTTAGAGGTTTCTCCTACTTGGTGCTGAATCCTGGGTTACCTATCCTTTATTTTCCTGGTCTTCAAATTTATTATGCACTGTTTTGGTTTGTCCTGCGTCAATTTCAGCCATCTATCTTTTCATTTTCACATCACACATGCTCCTCCAAAGGTGGAATACAATCCTATAATGAGTTTTCTTGGGTTATATATGCATGGATGCATTCATACAACATAAATTCTCAAGTAGGTGGAGTAAAATATGTTAGAATGGTGAACTGTCAGGATAGACATCACCCTGCACAATTGTGATTCATTTTAACATATAAAGAACATTTAGCACTCATAAACTAGAAGACTGAGATAAATACAAATTATAGTAATGTATAAACAAGAGTAGAACTTGTTATAATTGGTATCTCACTCAAGCTTTACTGCTCAACTATTTAATCCTTTAATTCACTCTCTGTAATGGACCTTCTGTATCATTTTAATCTAGACTCAAGAAATTGGTCATCTAAGAGTACGATCTATTCTTCATAAATAATCCATTTGCAGACAACAAGGAAATGAGGAGTGCAACTAGGGAAAAGGAAATTAGAATTCATATACTAAATGGAACTTATCTCCTTGAACCAAGGATATGGATCATACCATTCTTTTGGTAGGTACTTGATTGGCTGGACTTGTACTTTGAGTGAAAAAAACAAGCAACCTGCATGCAAACATAAAAGCACATACTTTTCTCCTTCCCAAAAATTGCAATGAAAATCCATTAGGATTTTAAAGATACTTACTGAGAAATAACACTTTGACGAGGGTACCCAAAGATTAGAACTTCCCGTGTCAAATATCACAGTGAATTTTTGTGCAGGTGTTCCAAGACCAATCTCACCATAGTACTGAGCATCCATATAGTTCTTTAATGCAACAATACTAGCATCTTCATCGTTGCCAAGATTATCATGTAGATAATAATTTCTGGTAGGAGCTCTTAGTTTCCCCTGTTCCTTACAGCCGATTTGTCTAGCAAGCCGGTTGCTTTGATCTAATTTGTTCTTTTTCAGTCCAATTCTGATCAACCCATCATTAGACACAGAAAAAACCGTTGGGGACAGAAGGAAGAAGAGAAGAAGAGTTGCCAAACTGGATCTAGATTTGGTATTCATTTTGGGAACTGCAAAATAAACAATGCACATTTCCTTCTTAGGGATCATTCAGAAAAGGCTACCCAAAACTTACACCTACTCTGAAAAGTCCATATGACATCAAGCCATCAACTCTGCTCAATTAGAGAGAACATATATCGATTGAAGAGAAGTTGGAACTTTCCAAATTAACAGGGCACAATATAATCATGTGGCTTAGTCAAGCCAAACTTTTTTATTCTTTTGGTTTTGGAAATCAAATAACAGTAAACTCAATGGTTGAAATATATTCATTTCTCTTACTCCAGATTCCCACAATCCAAACAAAGAATAACAGAAAATTATAAAACCATTCACGTGCAATGTGGTCCTTAACTGTAGAATCTGATTAAATTCAAACAACACAGTTATGGCAAGAGTTATTAACAGAAAGTCAGAAACCATTATCTTCAGCTGACACTTACATGAACATCAACCCACTAGTAAAAGATAAACCAAACCAAAAAAGAAAAAAGCTTTTCCTTTTCTTTTCTTTTTATTTTTTTTTTTTCCTTCAATTACCATTTCAACTAAATCTACATGCAATTATTCCAGGACACTCAAAAAGTGAAAAAGGAGATAACAAAATATTGTATTTTAACAATTTTTAATATATTCGAAATTTACTTTTTGAAAAGTTCAACACTTTGCCAAGAAACACATCAAGAGGCTTTGTTTGAATGTTTGGTTTAGCATAAAAATAAATAAATAAATAAAAAGAACGCCGTTATCTTTAACTTAACAAAATTTGTAGAAAACTCTCTTATATTTTCTTAAATTTTCTCATCAGCCCAAAAAAGATTTAAACTTTTTAATCAACTCGCTAGAATAGCAGTACAGTACCAATTTCAAATTTTCAACTGGAATATTAGAATTTCACAGCAACTAACGGATCAAATACCAGAAATATAATCATCAAAAAATAAAACAGAAATTTAAGCATCAAAACTGTATAATATGAAGAAAATAAAAATAAAGAATTAATTGAAAATTTTGGTACATACCCGAAATTGCTACGAAGGAAGCAGAGAACGAAATGAAGAGAGAAATGGACCCGAACAATCTAATAAGTCAGAGGTACTAAACGAAATATATGAGAATGGGTATTGTCTGATTTAGAAGTAGATAATACTCTCTGGTGTTTTCACCGTTGATTGGAGTCAGAGCTTTTAAATCTACCGGCTCTTGAGTTACTTCATATTTTAGTGGGTTTTGTTGAGTGACGTGGGGGGTTTTGATTGGTTGGGAAAGGGGAGTAGTTGTTGTTATTAGGGGAACCACACTAAAACTGCAATTATCCTCAGCTCAACTAACAGTCCAAAGGAGAATAGTGATGGTGGCCGTTAGATATCGTTCTCACGGGCAGCTGTGGATATTGGGTTTTTTTGGATTACGGCTGTTGAGCCTTTGTAAATAAAAGATACTTGGATATGGGTAATGGGTAACGGCTATTGGGCCCTTTTTTTTTTTTTTTTTTTTTTTTTTTTTTAATATGGGTGTTTGTGTTTGTCTTTGTGATACTTGATTTTTTTTTTTTTAAACGACTAGATGGCAATTAAATAAACTATTCACGTATATTTTTAGTCACATGACTCTTTTTAATAAATCATGTGACTTTTTTAAATAATACCCATGTGGATAATTTATTTAATTGACATAGTGGTGAATTGAAAGAGAATTCCTCCAAACCAGGTTGAAGATAAACTATTTAAAAAAAAAAAACAAGTACCACAAACACAAACACCCATATTCAAAAATTAAAAAAAATTTCCCAAATCTAGTAAACCCCATGAAGAACTACTCAAATTTCCAAAATCAAACCCTAAATAATAACTCTAGATATTAACTGAAAATCAACCCTAACTAATAATTAAAATAAAAATAAAAATTCGAAAATGGTTCAAAGAGTGTACTGGACTTGGTGTGGTGGAGAGAGTGACACCGGTTCCTAGAGTCAGAGAGGATGGTGATAGAGACAGAGGCATGGATTGAGCGACGATCTAAGAGGGAGAGAGGAAGAGGGAATGATGGGGTTTGTGGTATTTGATTTTTTTTTTTTTTTTAAGAGTACTAGGTGGCAATTAAATAAATTATTCATGTATATTTTTAGTCACATAACCTTTTTAATGAGTCATGTGACTTTTTCAAATAATACACATGTGGATAGTTTATTTAATTGACATGTAGTGGGTTGAAGGAGAATTCCTCCAAACCGGGTTGGAGGAAAACTATGTCAAAAAAAAAAAAAAACAAGTACCACAAACACAAACACCCAGATTCAAAAATTAAAACTTTTTCCCAAATCCAGTAAACCCCATGAAGAACTACTCAAATTTCCAAAATCAAACCCTGAATAATAACCCTAGATATTAACTAAAAATCAACCCTAACTAATAATTAAAATTAAAATTAAAATTCGAAAATGGTTTAAAGAGTGTACCGGACTTGGTGTGGTGGAAAGAGTGACACCAATTCCTAGAGTTAGAGAGGATGGTGACACAGAGAGAGGCATGGATTGAGCGACGATCTAAGAGGGAGAGAGGAAGAGGGAATGATGGGGGGAGAGAGACAGGGTCACGATTTTGTTGGAGGAGAGAGAGGCGGAGAGAGAAAATTTGGGAAAGTTTAAAGAGGCTGATAGTTTTTCTTTTTAAAAATAAAACGCTTTGAACTCTTGAAAAGAAGACTTTGAGCCAAAATCATCTATTCAAGAGACAATTTTGAAACTAGCCTATGTTTTGATATAGGTTTGAAATGGGATTGTTTGGCAAAATAACTCTAAAAAATGCGTTATTGGGCAAAAATTGCCCTCATAAGAAGAGCAAAGTTCGATAAAAAATCTTTTTTATTTAGTTAATTCGTACAACATTACTTTCACATAAACTTATTGCTAACAATATTTTTACCATACACAATTACAATATGTCAATGCTACAGTTTTGAAATTTTTTGTGTATCCTAGATTTATTGTTTATAAAAATTAAAAAAAAAATGGTGATTATTTAAAAAGATATAGAAAGAAAAACATAATACTGCACTGATTAGACAAATTAATTTTTCAGTACCTAAGGTCCTAAACAGAGAAAATTATTCAGTAATAAATAAATGTGTAGTCTCCTCTCTCACAGAGTGATAGGTCCTACCACGAATTTAATTAGTGGAACCCACCATTCATGTGATGGGACCCACTATTTATGTGAGAAAAAAACTACGCATTTATTTGTAGTCTTAAACTACTGAATAATCACTCAACAGAAAATCCCATGAGTTTCCTTAGTTACTTGGTTAGTATTTGCTAAACACTATACTTTGTAGCCACGTATGGAAGTCGTAGACCCATAAATCCTTAATAAAGCTTGTGATCTCACATCAAAATCACTCATTATCAAGATATCCAAGCTTATCTCCTAGACTCCTAACTAATAATGCCACACCATGTTTAACAACCCGCATCAGTAGTGTTGTTTCTAACATAATTAGTGCCCCTTTTTGCCAAAAGTGCATACAGCTGGGCTTTGGCTCCATCATCACGTTACTATGTCTTGAGACTAGAAAATGATATTGGGAGCAATGGAAAAATCAAGTAGACCAACAAGGCATATTAACAACCAACCATATTAGATTCTGATTGTACTCATAAGTCATAAGTCATAAGTCATTACGAATGTCATTGTGTCGTATCGCTAAGCATCTCAGTTGCTGGGTAATTAGTCAATGCTTTACTATTATCAATAACTCTAGATACATAATTTTTTTAAACTTTTTATATAACTGCTAAAATAGCATGTTGTGATTAAAATATGACGTCAATGATGGTCCTATGTGAAAGTGATGTTACACTAATCATAATCGGTCACTTTTGTGAAATTTGTTGTATTTGTAGCATTATTTTGCTATTATAGATGGTTTGAATCTACAATTCAATCAAAGAATTTTATAGCATGCTAGACAAACTTTGTCCATTCCAGTTTCATAGTTGCTCAGTTTTTTTCTTGGTAATGCTGGAGAAGATGATATACTTATGTACCACACCACTAAAATATCTCTCATACTCCCATTTACCTTCTTCTCCAAGATAAATAAGTCAAAAGGTTTACAAAAAAAAAAATCACTAATATAAATCAAACTCTTTGACAAGCTTACAATTCCTCTACAAGATAAGAATGTGACTGAAAATTTTTAAGTAATGAAATAGAATTTATCTATATATATGGTAGAAAGTTGAGTAGTCATCTCATCTCAATCAATCACGTCCTTCAGTACAAGTTGATTTACGTCTTTACCAAAGTCATTCCTATGACAATTTATATGAGATTTAAAATCTACATTTAATTTGAGTAATTTAATTTGAGTAATTGTTGTCTTTGGCATTTCTGAAGTACTTTTTCCTTGCTTTGAAGAGTCAAGAGATCAACACAATCTTTCTTTTCAAAGACATGAAAAAAGTACTATCAAAGAAGGCCTTCTAAAATGATACCCTTGACTGTCTGGACACCAATAGTGCACCATGCAAAATGTTTCCAATATCTAGAAAAATAAATACTAAATCCTTATTGCAGAAAGCTTAAACTTATGTTGGCCCGTGTAATATAGATGACCATGCTGCTACTCTTAGCTGGTAATTGAAGTCACCCTAACCTGAAACCTCAAATACATAATTCTAGAGTCTTCTGTTGTGAAGATGCAGCTATTATTATTCTAGATCCTAGTTTTCTCCAAAATCCTAAAGGCCACAAATATGTAATTATTTTCATTGAAAATTAGTGTAAATAATTGCGGTAACCATGATTCTTTAGTCCTAAGGTTATATCCATCTGTCATTGCTCAATATCAACATGCTCACATGGAAACCAAGATGGGAGATATCTCCCTTCCAGCTAGAGTTGATCTCGTACTCGTACTACCTACATTACTCATACATCATGATCCTGAACTATGGGGAGATGATGCAGAAGAATTCAAATCAGAGAGGTTCTCTGTCTGAAGGAGTTAGGCATCAAAGGCTCAGCTACTGTTATAGAAGCTAAGATTGCTTTGGGCATGATTCTACAACATTTCTCGTTTGAGCTCATACCTTCCTACACTCATGCACTGTTATGACTCTTCAACCACAACATGGAGCTCAAATAACATTACATCAAATTTTGTTGTAAGCTGATCAGCACATCAAATAATTACAAATTAAAAAATAATGTGATTTCGCATCACAAATGGAAACTTAATTGTCTGTTATACTTCTATCAATCTTTCACAAATAAAGGTTTGGACAAACAATTTGCTCATACCTGGAAATAACATTTCTTCTGTAGCAATTTAATCATCATATCATTCCATCAAAATCAATTTTTCTTTCGATATTATAAACTAATTGGATCCTAGTTGGAATAATCACTGAATAATCACTGATTCCATTTAGTCCATTTTCTCCCAGTGGGTCTCAAGCATGGGTGCAAGCTTATGCTTCAAAAAGAAGAACCACAACCCGAGTATTTTATCAATCAGGAAGATCCATCTCTACAGATCACCACATGTCTGATTAAAATGCTTAACTTCCTGCTCTGAGTGCTACAATATGAACCATTTAATGAAATAGACAAGTCTTGTATCACAAACCTTATGTCCCATTTGGTGTGTTAAAGCCGAGAAATAATCAAGATGTGTACTGTTTATTTTACATTGTAGATTTAATAACGTAATTAGGTACTAAAACAAATGGTAGAAGCAAGCATGATGAACTATTTAGTATTTACTCGATAATTTAACCAAAAAATAATAGGAAATAAGGAGATGATGGACTCTGAGGAATCAAAGAGAAATCTGAGGAGTTTCCCATTATCTTGGGTATGGGAGACGGGTTCTGTTAATAAGTGCCCTTAGAACAATGGTTAAAAAAACATTTAATCCTTCCATTTTATAGGAAGTAATAAAATTTTAATATTAAAATAATACAAAAACAGTTTTTAAAGGTATTTTAGACTTTTTATTTATTATTTTAATATTAAAAATTTGTTATTTCCAGTAAAATGTAAACATTTAATGTTCCTTAACCATTGTCCTAAAAGCACATGTTAACAAAATCCATATTGTAATAGTTGCAAGAGTTTATTTGAAAGTTGAAGAGTAATTTGAAAGGATAATTAAACCATTATAATTTACAGGGTCAACCCATAGGCAAATCTCCACCATTAATTTTAATAAGTCTAATCCTGACTGTTTATTTAATTAAAATGGGTTCACCTATTATCGGTAGAACAAGTTTTTATTTTTTCCTCTCCTTTCTAAACTGTTTCTTCTCAAATCGCGTTGTAGAATAATCCCTGTCATCTAAAACCCATCCCCAAATCTCCACCCCCAACATCTAGAAACCCTCTAGTTCACATTCACAGACAACTCACGGCCGGCAACCACCCATGCATCGTTGTTGCCACACCACCCACGTCCTCATCAACCCTTCCCACCAAACCCATCTCATTCTCACCTCCGGCTCCCAACACACTAAATTTTTTATTGGATGTTGGTCACGGAACAAAGAAAATTCCGCGAAGAATTCTCATGTGGCTGCTAATATGCTATGTGGGTTTAAAGCTCACGTAATCTAAACATATTAATATTATTTGTTTGATATACAAGAAAAAGGTACACAAAAGTACCTAAATTAATAAAAAAACTATTTCTTGAAATATTCCAAACCAACAACTAGTTTTGTTTTTCGAGGGAGTAGAGCAAATATTGAAAGTGGATTTTAGGAATTCTTCTTGAACCACCTGCAACAATATGTTAACATTTGCCATAGCACATGCCTGCCATAAAAAAAATAGCACATGCCTGCCATAAAAAAAATAAAAAAAAAAAAATTGGGGCGGTTGTGGTGGGGGCGGCGATGAGCTTTGAATGTGAACTAAAAGGTTTCCAGATGAGGAATGGTTTTTATTGTGATGTTATTAACAGACGTTGGTACTATCTATTTTTAAATATAATATATTTATAATTTTTTTAATGTGATGACAAGGTACTATTATTTGAGATAATGATACTACTAAATTAAATGTGATATGTTGGTATCAAATAAAAGAATGAGATCAAGATCCTCTAGAGAGTTCTTAGGGAACTCTACTACATAGAGTTCTCTTAATCCTAGCATTTCATTTAAAATAAATGGTTTAGATTAATGCCAACTTATTATTCCACTAACTAAACCCTAAAAAAGAGGCTGAAACAAAATAAATAACGTTAACAATCCTATTAACGTTAACGTTTAGAAGAAGAAAAAAAAAAAAAAAAAAAAAGAAAAAAGCAATCACCGAAATTTACAAAGAGAGGCAAAAGGAACATAATTGAAAGGACACTCCCACCAAAAACTCAATCTAGAATCATCCAAAAACAATTTCATAACTTTTGCACTTTCTTCATCATCTTCTCCAATTATTCTGAATTGAGGTAAGGCATGTTTACATATTTTTCTTCTCTCTCTACACTTTTTGTTTAGTATAATTTTTTTTTTTGGCTGTGGAGATATGAAGTTTACTCATGAAGAAGTTTACTATATATATTTGATTCTTTTCTCTTATTTTTTTATTTTTTATTTTATTTTTGTTCCTTTCACTGATCGGTGGCCTTTTGGTTTCTTTATAACTAAAAAGTTCATAGGTTTTTTTACTTCAAACACATTGCCGAAAGTCTGCTTCTTTTTCTTTTTTTACTTCAAACACTTTTTTATCTAAGTTATAGCTTCTTTTCTCTATGTTTTTTTTTTTTTTTCACTGCCTTTTTAAGTTCTCTACGAGTATTTATTTATTTATTTTTTTCATTTGAGCTTTTTTGGCTTCAAACTAAATTGGAAGTCTTTTTTTTTTTTTTTTTTTCTCTTAACAGTGATTAAAAAAAGTCATAGCATTGCCTTTTTTTTTCTTTTTAAACGTTAACGTTATTTGTTTTGTTTCAGCCTTTTTTTTAGGATTTAGTTAGTGAAATAATGAATTGGCATTAATCTGAACCATTTATTTTAAATGAAAAGTTAAGATTAAGAAAACTATATGTGGTAGAGTTTCCTAGAAACTCTAGAGGATCTTGATCTCATAAAATATAACACAAAATTAAGGTGCTAACCAATGTGATGTTAGATATTAACTAATGTGAGGATAGGTACTATTAATTGTGATGTAATTACCATTAATGTGACTATTTAAATAAAGGTTTATGAAGAAAGTTAACAAAACGACACGCAGCAGCAAAGCTTAATTATAGATGGGCCTTTAAGCTGTTGGGTGTCCCGGATTGAATCAAGCCCAGTAGTTATTGGGCTTGCTAATTAGGGGTTAGACATCATCAAACAAAAGCAGGTGAAGCTGAGCCAAGGTGAGGTGGGCAGGGCTTGGTTAAATTATTAACCAAAATGATGCTAAGGCAGTCAGTCCAGCTTATCACCTAACTTGTCCATGGAACATAACCCTTCATCACTTGGGCAAGCTCACTCGCATTTCTAGATTGTAAAAATATAGCTTCAAAGCCCTATGTTGGATTGTCATCAAATCTAACAGTGTTTGTTGTATTTGTTTATGTATTTTTGCTTTTCTATTGTTGTGTTTGGTTTTTTTATGTTGTTGCTTGTTGTGTTGCCCTCTTGGTAGGGTCCTGTACTATGACATATGTCATTTTTGCCGCCCTTGTTATAAGGTTTGGGTTTTGTTGTGTAATCAACTTGGTTTCCTTTCCAACTCGATTTGGAAGTATTCCAATGTTATGATTTTCAATAAGGTTTCTTTTATTTAGCAAAAAAAAAAAAAACCTATGTAAAAGACTAGTTTAGTACCACTACCAATACCACTAGCCAAGCCTCTTTTCTTTTCTTTTTTTGTCTAATAAGGAAACTGACATTAACACTAGAAAGAGGTCAAATCTCTAAGCCATACCTCAGACAATGAGGGAGGGAGATTGGTAGAATTACAACAAATGGAAGATGGGTTAGTAGAGGTGAACTTAGCAAGACAATGAGCTAGAGAGTTTGCGTCTCTTCTACTTCAAGAAAAACAACAAGACTTAAAACTGGAAGCAAGGACTTTAGCATTAGAACACATTGAGGAAATCATACCAGAGATATTGGCTGAATCACCATTAAGAGCATCAATGCATACCTTAGCATCTCCTTTGATCACTACATCTTTAAAATTCTTATCTTTAGCAAGTTCTAAAGCCCAAGCAATGGCAGATGCTTCCGCAACAGTGGGGTCCTCATAACAAACCTGTTTCAACCAAAACTTCAGGACAACTCCAATTTCATCTCTTGCTACAACTACTACAATAGCAGATCTGGCAGGAACAGCTAATATGTTCCAAATTGTATGTCAATGCCAAGTCAAAAAAATTACTTTAGAAAGGGAAGGAAAAGAAATAAATAAATAGAAGAATGCTTATTATTTTCCATGTTTTGAATTAGTTCTTTGTTTTGGAGGTGTTAAAGTTGTTAAGTGATTGAATAATTGAAAGAGAAAAGAATGAGCAAAAGCTATTAATAAAGATAGAGCATCCAACCTAAAAACCAATTGACATTGGGTGGAGAGGTCAAGATCTTGTATGTAAATATGCAATTAAATGCTCAATATGAGACTTTTTATTCTCAACGCATATTAAAGAGAGAGTCTTGTCTTCATATTATTCAAGTTTCTTTGGGTTATGCAGTTTATAAGTCATGAACACTTTCATCTCTTAAGGTGTCTTTTAAGATTGAGTTAGAACTATTGGACTTTAACATAGTTGTTGGACAGATCTTCTATTATATAGAGATGCAAGGTTTAAAGAGTCCAATGTGAAACTTTTTCTCAACAGTAGTAACAAGTTTAATGATCGAATACTAAGACCTATGTTCACAGGGTTTATCTTTATTGTAAACTTAAAATTAATTAGGAGTAAGTTTGTTAGTTCTATAAGGTATTACACTAGGTTTGGCCCTTATAGGTTATACATGCCACAATAAACCCAATATAGAATTTATATATTAGAGAAACATAAAATATCTAGGAGTTCTCTGAGGTCTTATTTTGGCCCTTAGGCAGGAGTGGCCTTGGGCAGGGTGAGGTGGGCGATCGCCCTAGGCCTCACCTCAAAATTAGGCCTCATTCCGTCAAAATTTTTAAGGCCCTTAATTGGCCAATATATTCATAAATTTAAAGCCAAGTTATTTCCATTTAAATTAAGCCTAGTTAAAATTTAGAATTTATCTATTTCTTATGTTCATGAAAAGTCATAGATTCATTTAATGTATTTATTTGATGTGAAGAAGCTAACTCACTAAATTATGATAATTTAAAATGTTTACGTTAATCTTGAAAGTTTTTAAAACCTTAGATCATAATTTTCTCTTGATGGTATTGATTTATTTTTAGACTTAAAAGTCTTACAAGAGATTTTTACCAAAAGAAAAAAAGACAGCGACAAATATACTTAATTTTATCATGGAATTGAATTGTTCCAATGCATCTATTGCATATAGAATATTATTGACTATACTTGTCACAGTCGCATCCGTTGAAAGAAGTTTTTTAAAGATAAAATTATAAAAATCTTACGTGCGTTCAACTATGTCACAAAAAATATTAAATGGACTAGCCATATTATCTATTGGACAAGATTTGTTAGAAAATATTGAATATAAAAATTTAATTAGTAATTTTGTAGTAGAAACCGTATGTAGAGTAATTTTTCAATGATTTTTTTTAAAGATAAAAGGCCTCATTTTTTTGCATCGCCCCAGACCTCATAATTCCTAGAGTCGGCCCTACCCTTAGGTCATAATACCTCTAATAGAAGGAACTGGAAAATTAAAGAAACATGTTTTTCTCTTCATGGATCATGATATCCATCTATTTTAAATGGAGAGGATATTTTCCACAATGAAAAAGAAGGGCTGTTTGTCTTCGCTCTTTTATTTTTGTCAGTGTGCTTTGTTTGGTTTCAAAGTGAGGAGAAGCCAAAGCCAAGAGGAAAAAGATAAAAGGGAAGATACAAGAGAAGTAGAGAACATTGAAGAAGAGAACAGTGAATTTATTCTTTCTTGGAGTTGCGTGTATCATATGGCGGTCAATAAAAGTAGTCAATAAAACCGTCTAAAAGAGTGGTTAGAAAGGATGGGGTTTGTTTGACACGTAAAGAAAGTAAGTGTGAGAGAGAGAGTCAGAATTGATCATGATCTTGTCTTTAGCCATTTTATGATTATCCCACTAGAGAGTGGTTAACTAGATAGATCTCTTTCTACCCATACTGCGTTCCTTTTTACTTTCTTGTCCCCAGTCGCTGTCCTTTTAGGCTCAATCAAATTAATAACGAAGGACCTGTAGTTTTGTTTTATTTTTGGCAAGTTGAAAAATGAAAGACTTGATTGCCGACTTGCCGTGTCTTGTTCTATCCTTTTTTTTTTTTTTTTTTTTAAATTGTTCTATCTAACCTAGAGAAATAGAAAGAAATATATTATTTTTTTTTTTTTTTTTTTTTTTTTTGAATTTCGAAGTACTTTAGGCATTTCAAACACTTCATCTTTTCTTCCATTTATAGGCATAATATAACTATGATATCTTTCCGTGCATGCATAAAAAATTGTTCTCTAATTCATGCCATGCTTCAAATGTTTAAGTGCATGTAACATCTCAATCGTCCAGTCTTTTATAAGATGGTATAGATAACAAAGCTGGGTAGTCCGGACACGTGTGAGGTGTGCAATCATTCTAGATCTCATCTCAAAAATTTTTAAATCCTTTATAATTTTGAAAGGTTAAAGGCCAAAAAAGAAAAGAAAAAAAAAAAGATAATATGACCCTATAGATACAAATTTGAAAAGACCAATTTTTTTAATATTTATTAAATATAATGCTATCTTTTTTTTAGCCCATAATTCTCATAAATCAAAATCAGCCAGTAACAAAACTTACATATATATTAGCACAGCCAGAGAACTAGTAGCTTGGTTAGTGGTATATGCTGAATGTGAAGCTTGTGGTTGACCCCCCTATTTGTTCTCATGCCCATGTAAATTCTAAAGTCCTTAAGCAACATGCCTCCATCCAAATCGCTCTTATTCTCAAATGCATTTGGAGCATAATAAACCAGGTGATGCATAGTAGGATCAATATCAACATCTTCGCTATTTTGAAAGCCTTGGACTTTAGAATTTTAGAACACTTCAATATTTTGTTGCCTAATATTAATGAGGATGCAGGTGATCCTGTGTGGGAGGCGCCTCCCCACAATGTCATAAAGATAAACCCTGTGAACATAGGTCCTAGTATTCCGATCATGAAACTTGTTACTACTGTTGAGAAAAAGTTTAATATTGGACTCTTTACATTTCTATATAATAGAATATCTGTCCAACAACTATGTTAAAGTCCAATGGATCTAACTCAATCTTAAAAGACACCTTAGAAGATGAGGATACTCATGACTTATAAACTACATAACCCAAAGAAACTTAGACAATGTGAGGACAAGACTCTCTCTTTAATATGCGTTGAGAATAAAAAGTCTCACATTGAGTATTTAATTGCAAATTTGCATACAAGATCTTAACCTCTCCACCCAATGTCAATTGGTTTTTGGGTTGGATGCTCTATCTTTATTAATAGCTTTTGCTCATTCTTTTCTCTTTCAATTATTCAATCACTTAACAACTTTAACACCTCCAAAACAAAGAACTAATTCAAAACATGGAAAATAATAAGCATTCTTCTATTTATTTATTTCTTTTCCTTCCCTTTCTAAAGTAATTTCTTTGACTTGGCATTGACATACAATTTGGAACATATTATTCAAATGACAAAGAATCTGAAATCTATGCTTAATCCAATGACAAAACTAATTTAAAAAAAAAAAAAAAGTATTATCTCACTTTTCTGAGCCCAAAAGAGAGGGGAAAAAATACTTCCAAAAAAATAAAATTTGTAGAGAAAAGTAGCCTAGGCTTAATTGCTTTGGAAACTTGAATTGCTGATTTTATTGTTGCCATTGCTATTGCTGTTGCTAGTAGTAATGTTGGCATTGCTGTTGGTGGTGGGGGTGGTGGTGAGGTTGGCATTATTGTTACTACTAGTAACGTTGTTTGGATGAGCACCACCAATAATAGAAGTGATGGCTGCTGCTAGAGCTACAGTGAAGTTTGGGTCGGCTGCAATGGCACTCACAGTGTCAGAAAGTGAGTTCTGTTGCCCCTGGTTCATTGGTAATGTTTGTAGTTGGTGACCCAATTGAGCAGGGTCCATATCTTGGGACATTTGAAGACCAGAGAATTTTGATTGGTTGTAAAGTGCTTGCCCAAATATTTGAGGCAGCAATGAGGCCGAAGCCGAGGCATTGGCAAAGTTGTTGGTTGGGTTTGGGAATGGGATTTGGAATTGGTTTGGTGGCCTTTGGAGTTGTAAAGGGTTAGGGGACTGAGTTAAGTCCAATGTAACAGTGGGAAAGGGGGCTGAGGCTGAGATAGTGGCCATACTAGAGGAACATGGCAGGAGTGTCCTAGTTAGGAAATTTGTGTTCATTAGTCCATCTGCACTTGACATAGACCCCGACAGCAGCATTCGTGCTGCTGATGAAGTCGTCGATGCCATTGCCATCGCTGCCGGAGGCAAGGGATGGTTGTGATTCCCTTCGTATGTGGTTATCAGGATTGTCCGATCTTCCGCACATCTTTGTACCTGTTTAATAATCAAACTCAAACTATTAGTACCAAGGAAATTAAACACCGTTTAAAAGTAATGAATGTTCAAGTCAAAAATGGAATTTAGTTTGCTAACTACGCTTTGCTAGTGCTAAATTGAGCAAATGAGTATTTAATAGAGCAGTAAAAGTGTGGAAAGTAAACTTACTTGTTTTCGAACTGGGCAACCAGCAGCCATGGTGCATCGATAATAAGCTCGAGGACAAGGGTTACCCTTAGCCATCTTCTGCCCATACTTTCGCCATTGGCACCCATCAGTGATCTAATTAAAACCAACAAATTAAATTCCAATCAGTCAACTACAAGAATCGAATTCATCGATTTAACTACTAAGCTAATAAAAATCACTTCTTCTTTTTTTTTTTAATCTTAAACACCTACCATAGGCGCCTCTGATCGAGCTCGAACCGAAACGCGAGCCTTCCTCATCGTGGCCTCCGTTTGATCAACATTATTTTTTGGAGAATTGAATCTAGGAACTTTGTTGGGACCCCCCCATCCTTGTGAAGGTTGACCACCTGGGCTTTCCTCTCTCCCATTTCCTCTACCATATTCTTTCTTATCCTGATCAAGCACAAACCCCTCTTCACTATTTCCATCCTTTATCACTCCAAGCTTCTTTGATGCCACCTCTCCGTTATTACCAGGCGATCTTGACCGTTCGCGGCTTCTTCCTTCCGATGAAGACAGTGAATTCTCATCAGTATCACCATTACCAGCCAGCCCAAGATCCATGAACTGTCTAGGCACCATTAGTCCTTCATTATTATTATTTTTTCCCTCTACTAATTTACCATTTTCTTCAGCATTTTCTGCTTTCGGAGCCCGCATATGAGTGACCAAATGCACCTGGAGGGCATTGTAATTAGTAGTAACCTGATTAAGCATCTCTTTTAGACGCTGATTCTCTGACATCAATCGCTCAAGCTCAGCTTTAACAGCAACTAGCTGAAACGTATACATAAGATAGTAATCCAAAATCAGCTCCAAACTCAAATATGAACGTAAATTTATTAACCATCAAATCTAAGACCAACCCATCATAGAATTCAACAAGATATTTCATGTTCCTTACCTCAGTACCCTTAGCTCTTTTATCTTCCACGTTCGGTGATATGCCATCGTCCACCATGGATTGGTCACTACT
>OU015769.1:14806387-14821884 GCA_907173295.1 Fagus sylvatica
AAAAAACCAAAAAAATTGGAATTGTTAGTTCAATTCATCAATAATAGTAAAAGAAAGTGTTGCATCCGCAGTACAAACACAGCTGTACAATTTATTAGCAAGAGAAGCTACAACGAGGCATGACATAAATGAAGCCACCTATCATCAAAAGTCCTCAGGACCACAGAGATTTTTAATTTATTTCACTTGCACCAACCGCATGTAAACGTTGCCACTCCCATATCCACATAAAATACACACCCATAAACATATAATAAAACGTGCTCTTTGAGCTACAACACACACGTGTTACCTCATAGGTGGTTCAATTATCATGGACCCCCTACCCTATACTTTCTTCTCATAAATACGTAAAGGCTATAAGTAATAATAAGAGTATAATTATAAACAATACACGTGACTGCCGTGTGAGCAAAGCCATTTCCTCATTAGCAATCTTACAAGCCACGCATTATATTTAGAAGTGTTATTACATTGGTCCAACCAACTGAACTAAATTTGACAGATCATATAAGTTGGACAGTTTAGTGTGAAACAGTAGAGGCTTTATTTTTATTCTAAAAGATGGGGTTGGGGTCGTTGTTGTTGGGTTTTGATTTATAAGCAACTAAAACCCCACCAGCTTAATTAGTGTTATCTGTTTACTTTAGGAATTAGTTACAACGTCTATACCACTTGCTTTGATTCCTCTCTTTAACTTATTCTCTCCTCCAAACACCACTCCTTTTGCCTTCTATATTATCATAGCCTAAGGCATGTGTAGCATTTTGATTGAGAATGTATTTTATCTTTTAAGATCCAAAGCATGGATGTTGAAGCAACAAAACGTAGCACGCAATAAAATAAAATACAAACTGCGACGTGTGACTTCCAAGTATCGATGTCAAATACAACCCAAGTTAGTTATCTTTGGATTGATTTAGTTGGTGCTTTTTCAGCTAGATACGACTATAATTTTCAAGAAGTGGATTGATTTAATTAGCATGATATATTCAATTTCACAATCATTTTTTTACATGGTGAGGTCAGGGTGCTCGTCATCTTTTCTTTGAATACAATCTAGACAAGAAATTGGGCGCCTAGTATAGTATTGAGTACCAACGTCCAAGATGTATCATGATTACTTTTCTTAGGGGATACAAAATGATCGAGGAATATTAAGTTGAATTTTCTTTGCCCCACTCTAGTACTCTTGACAATTTGCCAAGTTCTCAAGATTAAAGAAATTACCAAATTTTGTTAACTGTATTTTGACACACCTATTTAAGTCTAAAATATATTTAGCAAAAAAATATATATATTTAAGTCTAAAATATATTAATCATATTTTTTTTTTCCAAACAAAAAGAGTCTAAATTGTGTTCATACTTTTCAACAGTCACGTTTTTCATACACTTACGGGCTGATGAAATTTTTTGACCAAGCAATATTATATGCTTTTCAAATAGAAACGTGGCTATTGTATTAACCTTAAAGTACTAAGTTAAGTTATATCTCTCTATATACAATATATTATATAATAAAAATTATATATTAAACATTGTGATTAATTGATTATATCAAGTAGTTCAATGTAAATGTACATGTTGTACGATGTGCTTTTGCCCTGTGATGTACGTACTATAAATACATTTAAATTATTAACATATCAATTTTTAATGAAATTCTATTGTCAAATTTTTTAAAATTTTAAAAATATATACTACTCTGATTATAATTCTGATAAACTTATATACCCAACCTTTTTAGAAATATTTTAAAAGAAGTTGCATTATTTATTTTAATTATCTATCATAATTTTATTCTAATAATAAAAGTTAGGTTTTAATTTATATGTTGTTCTTGTGTTATAACATATATGGCTCAACGTAAATGTTAGTGTGTTCATCTTGTGATGCGCTATAAGTAAATTAAAATTCTTGACATAATTTGCTACCAATGTTTCAAGAAATTTAAATTACTACTTCGATTAAAACTTAATTTGTAATTTTTTTAAAAAAAATAATAAAAGTTTCATTATTTGTATAAAGTTATCTAATAATTATTTATAATTTTTGGTTATGATCAGAGGCGGAGCCAGAAATTTTTTTTTGGGTGGGCTAAAAATGTTAAGTAAATTTTCACAATAGAAGAAAATTTTATTTAATAATAATAAAAAATTGTACAACAACAATAAATAGAATATACCTTTTATGTTTATATTCTATAATAATTGGTTAGGCTGATTTTGTGTTAGATTGCTGGGTTAGAGGGCATAAAAGATAGGCTAATGTCTTATTTTTGGCTGGACTAAATTAAAAAAAGAAAAAAAATATAGCTGTAAATTTTTTTTTTTAAGAAAAACTAGACTGGACTACAGCCCACTCAATTTTACACAATGTGTTTTTGTCACTTAATTTAAACTCATTTTTTTATTTAAATATTATTGGAATATTTTATTGTTTAAATTATTATTTATAAATGATTTTATTGTTCAATTTCAATATAATGTTGAAATATTTTTATTATTATTTCATATATGGTTTTTGATTAACTCGTGCATGGGCATATACTAGTATAATATTTTTTTTTTTAGTCAGAGATAGTTTATAACTGCCTATTCACAACTTGTAGCAAAAGTTGGTGTGGAATCTAAATAAATTAGGAAAAGAAAAGCATGGTTTTTAATTTAGAAAAAAAAAAAATTCCTACTAATTTAAAATAACCAATGTTCTTACTTTTTGTGTGTGGCTATAATAAAGGTAATGACCAGGTGTGACATCATATTTGGTGTCATCACAGTAGAGCTCATCGTAGGGCATATGTGCTCCCGTAGATAGGTTTAATTTAAATTGTAACCTAACCTTAGTCCCACCTAAAGTCCAATAATTATTGTGAATTGTGATAAAAAGTAATATTTGTTCTTGAATATTCAAACTCAGAACCTATCTCATACCAAAAACCCTATCCAATTCATTGGGTGGTTTTTGACTTTTGATAAACTACTCACTTTTTGTGTTTTGAATTCCTTTTGTTTTTGATGTGTAAATAATGTTTTGAAAGAATCAAATTCTCTAGCTCATATAATAGCCTCTTGGGTGATTGTAATCTCTCTGGAAGATAGTGGTTGATCTTTTCTTATCCTTCTATAAAGCAACCTTATTCATACATTTAAAAAAAAAAAACAGACACACACGTATTCGCATTTGTTGACTTAAACTTTGGCTCGTATGAAAGACTTTAAGTTTGACACGAATATGAAGACATTGGCATATACTCATACTAAACTCTTTACCAAAACTATTAAAAAAGGTGAAAAAAAAAAAGAGATACTAAATTTCAACCATTCTGGTGGTTCAACTTCAACCCACTCTACGCACCCTCCCATAAATTCTAAAATCTTTATGTTCCAACTTCCATGTCTACCCTCAAACAAAATAGAGAATCGAATATGGATAATCCATCCAAGCTACCCCTATCCAACCTCTCCCATCACTCGGTACCAAACCAAATTTCCCATTTTCACACTCTTGAGTTTTAAGTTTTAACCTTATTCTTGACAAGTTCCCACGTGCCATTTTGCCAAGCAATCACCGACTAACTAGCTAGGTAGCCCAAGCCGTCAACCCCACCCAAATTTGGACACGTTGTAGACTTGCGTTAAAGGAATTGTCAACTCTTTAGAGAGGGAGAGTGAGAGACCCAACCATACCATTACCAACCAATAAAACTAACCTTTTAACACTTCCCACCTTATTTAAATTAAAGATCTAGTCCCTATATAAAGGCAATAACAAACTAAATAGACCCACCAAAGCCTTTTCATTTTCATTCCATTTCAGCTTACAAAATGTACTGGACTAGAGGCCAGACCATAGGCCAAGGCTCATCAGCCACCGTCTCCCTAGCCACCTCTCACAGCTCCGGTGACATTTTTGCCGTGAAGTCGGCCGAGCTATCCCAATCAGAATTCTTGCAAAGAGAGCAAAAAATTCTTTCTTTTCTAAATAGTCCTCATATTGTTAGCCACAAGGGGTGTGACTATACTATGGAGAACAACATGGTCATGTACAACCTTTTTATGGAGTATGTTCCAGGAGGCACGATTACCGACACAATTCGCAACCATGGAGGCCGTCTTAAAGAATCGGTGATCGTATATTATGCACGACAAATTGTACAAGGGCTAGAGTATTTGCATTCACATGGCTTGGTACATTGTGACATTAAAGGTAGGAACATTTTGATTAGTGAAGAAATTGGTGCAAAAATTGCTGACTTTGGGTGTGCCAAGTGGGTCAATAAGGTGGAAGAGGACAAGTTGGTGCCAATTGCTGGCACACCGATGTTTATGGCACCGGAGGTGGTGCGTGGTGAGGAGCAGGGGTTCCCTTGTGACATTTGGGCACTCGGGTGCACAATTATTGAAATGGCTACTGGTGGTGCACCGTGGCCTAATATGGGTGACCCAGTAACGGTCATGTACAAAATTGCATATTCCGGTGAATTGCCTGAGTTTCCAAGTTTTCTATCCGAGCAAGCAAAGGATTTCTTGGACAAGTGTCTAAGAAGGAGCCCAAAGGAGCGGTGGACAGCAAGTCAACTTCTTAAGCATCCATTTCTTGAGGAATTAGATTCGAGTGTTAAGCCAATTCAAGAATCTAATTCAAGTTCTCCTACAAGTATTCTCGATCAAAGCTTTTGGAATTCATTGGAAGAGTCAGAAAGTCTGAGCAATCTGATTGGCATGACGCGTGAGGGGAATCTGGATGATGATAGGATCAAACGGTTGTCGTTGTTTTCAGGGGTACCCAGTTGGACATTTGATGATCATTGGATCACAATAAGAGAGAATAATTGTGACCAAAGCATTATTATTATGGATGACGTTGAAGGTGGAGGTGATGTAATTCGTGGGTCAGCAACAGCTTCTAGTAGTAATGGTAATGGAAGAGCTGGAAAGCACAGTAGGTGTTGAGGGGTTCAATTTTTCAGACAATAATGTAAATGGTAGTAGTGAAAATTTATTGGGTTTGTGTAAATGTAGGAGTAGCATAGCTTTGAGCAATCCCCATTTTGAGAGGGACAAAGACGAGTTGTTTCTTCCTTCAATTTTAAGTATTTTAAGTTCATAGAATTATCTCTCTTTCTTTCTCTCTCTCTCTCTCTCTTTTACACCCAGATACACACACATAATCATTTCCACAACCACAATTTTACGTCTTTGTACAGCAAGTTCAAGTGCAAACTACAAAGTGAAACACTAATGAGAAGCAAACACGTGAAGAGGATTTAATTCTAGGGAAGTCAATCCGCCCATGCTTGACTTTAATATTCATAATTTCACACTATATCCTGCTCATGTTAGATTTTTCTTAATTGCCTCAACCTCTGTTTCATCACACCCCACAAATGCACTTTGGGGTACGTTCAGTGACATATAGTACCTAATTTCAACCGTGTACCAAAAAAGGTTGGGTTAGTTCCACTGACTGACCCATAAGGAGTGCCATGTAGCTAATTTCAATATAAAATCACACACGCACCTTTAACTTTACCTTGTTAGAGCATCTCCAGCAGCTTTTCAAAGAACTCTCTATCTCCATATGTGGAGAGCAAAAATGAAGAAATGATACTTCAACAGCTCTTCAAATTACCAAAATGCTACAGTAGCTTTTCATAAATGAAAAGCTACTGTTCACTCTTCAGCCAAATAAACAATTATTTTTGACCGGCCCTATTTAAGTTTTTTTTTTTTGCACGATTTCTTTCTCTCTCTTCCTTTTTTTTTCCTTCTCTGTGCTCTCCTCTCTGTTCTCTGTTCTCCATATCTCTCATCTGTTCTCTATTGATTTTGTGGTGGCATGGTGATTGACGGTTGGAAACGGGCTTGGGTTTGATAATCTCGGCCTGGGCTTGCCGATCTCGGTGTGGTGGTCTGTTTGCGCCGATCTCGGCCTGGGCTAGCTGTGCTCGAAGATCACGGTCTCGATCACAGTTGGTTATTTTGGATGACTTTTGATTTTGATTTTGGTTAATTTTGGAGTGGTTGATTTTGGACGTTGGGTTTGCTATTTGCAGCTTGGTAGAGTGGTGGTTGTTGCTGGGTTTTGGATGTTGGGTTTGCAGCTTGGTGGAGTGGTCTCTTGGTAAAGTGGTGGTCGTGGTTGATTTTGGATTGATTTTGAAGTGGAGCTCGATCTCGATTAAGGGGTGGAGCGCCACTCTCGGCCTAGGTGTGGATCTTGTGGTTTTTGTTAGTTTTGGATGAGGGGTGTGGATCTGGTGAATTGAGGAGGGAGGCGATGTGGCCTGTGGGTCACCAGAGGAGAGAAATGAAGAAGAAAAGAGAAATGAAGAGAGAGAAAAAAAAGTTAAAATAAAATAATAAAAATATTATTTTAATAAAAATAAAGATAAAATAGAGAGTTTGTTGGAGTGTAGTTGAAAAAATTGCTCTCTACATTTGGAGAATTCTCTATACGTGAAGATAAAATAGAGAGTGTTGCTGGAGATATTCTTAGGTACGTAATAAAGTGAATTGTGGCTTAATTTTCATTAACCACAATAGGGAACTAATCTGGCCACTACAATGATAGAATCGCCAACCATCTCTTCTGTCTTCCTTTTTGTTAGGTGAAGTGGATTAAGTTACATGTAACAAATAGGTGAAGGAGCCACCTACAAAATGTAATTTCCTACAACACCAGAATTTAATCAACTCCAGTGTTTCGAGTTCTTTACTTCTTTTATATAGATATGAAGGCAATTTTGTGGCAAATCGCTTTGAATATAGGGTCACCTTTCTGATTGATGAGATTCCTAGATTTAACTTAAATGGTAATAGTAAGCTAAAATGGTGATAGTATGAATATTCAAATATTACAAAAGTGGAATGAATCTAGTTGCCAAGCTTCCAAATCATAATATTTAGCCTAGTGTAAACACATATGTGTACCTAATATAAAAAATCAGACCACTTTTCCATCATTTAAATAAAAATTTTAAGTTGACAAAATAATCCCTTACAAAACTATAGAAGAAAATTGTTCTATTGGTGGTTAAAATTCTACCCAACTGGAATTAGTCGGAATGTTCTTTGTTGGCCAGCGGATAGGAGGTTTGAAAGAAAGTACCAGAATCTTCCAACTCATACACATTTTTCTGAAACCTTTCTATCTTTTCTCTTTAGGCCTTAAAAGTTAAAAATACTTTGTCCTTGCTGTCCTCAAGGTTCTTTATCAGCAGAAATACAAAGTTAATCATAGGTCTCAAGATACATTTTAATCTTTCTACCAATAATTAGTAATCTTAGAGCAAAGTAAGCACAACAGACTTTAGGCACAGCCAAACTAATTGCCATGCATAGTACAATGTCACATATACTTTTTTAGTTAAATTTGGTGTATTTACTATTTAGTATTTACTAGAACTTCAAGTGAACAGCATTAATGAAAATAGTTTAGTATAATACACAGAAACCTTTTTAGCAAAGATTTCATAAACATGTGTCCCAGCAATTCTTGAATATGTAAAATTTTGTTTTTTATCACTTTCGAAACAATCAAGATATTTTTTTGAAATTTTATATGGGCTTGAGATGAAGTTGTACATGGGAAAGCCCAGGGGCTCCAATATCGAGCTTCTTTTTGCCTGAGTTATTGAACCTAATAGAGGTTAAACACCAACCAGACCCAGGCCTATCTCTCGCGATCGGCGTTCTACCTACCAAGCCCAGGTCTGCCCGAGAAAATAAACGAAAACACTGTGAGTTTGTTGATAAGACCCAGGAGGCCAGGAGTCATTTTCTTGTTAGGAACTTCATTACATACTAGACAATAGCCCGTGCATTTGCACGGGACAAGTTATCAATATGCTTCTTTGATTTTTTTTTTTTTTTGAATTCAATAGATTTTTTTAATTGTCATTTTTCTACATTATTTTTTAATGATTTTAAAATCAAGGAAAGTTGAGTGTACTCAAAAGGTGGAATTTATTGTAATTTATAACACCATTATATCTTCCGTTTCAATGAGGGTTTAGATTGGGGCCGTATACACTCAACTTTCACTTAGGGAAAAAAGAAAAAAATATCGTGTATACTCAAAAGACGGAATATGTTCCATTAAAAAAGTGTAGTTTATAAGCATTATATCTTCCCTTTCAGTGTGGGTTTACATAGGGGGGTCGTATCCACTCAACATTCACTTAAAAAATAAAAACTTATTTTACATCCTTATGAATTTCAGTCACTTATTGCAACTCCATTGTTCCATATAGGGATTCAAAATTTTCAAAGGCTTCCCATTTTTGTTTCACTTTTAACACTTGGATAGTAATAATAACTAATGCAAATTCACATTTTTATGTGATGCAAGCTATTGAGCTGTCCAACTACTTATCAAGATTCAAGCTTGAGATGCTCTTGCATCATTATCCCACGCCCTCATAAAGAAGTGAGGCTTTTTGGGGAGAAAGATTACCATTGGGCTAAATGCCCAAGTGGCTGCATTTATTACGATTTGAAACAATTATATAACTACCATTTTTTGATAACCCTTCTTGGAACGTTGAATCAACTGAAACTACAAAGCCATCACATTACTTAGAATGTTCCACAAATACATCCCTTGAAAGATTGTAATTCTTTAGAAGAAGACATTTGTGTTTCATATTAGAATTTGTTAGTAAAAACAAAATTTAGAAACTTAATTTGGGAGCTTTGAAAGCCATGGAACTACTTCATTTTTATTAAATTAAAGTAAGCTGAGAACAAACAATATGAACAGAAAACACCAACTAAATATAATATAATTTTAGCTAATGAATTCGTTGTAATCCTCAAAATGTCATTTGCAGGAGAAGGAATAGCAAGACACATAAATGGCTCATAAGACTTGGAAATGTGATTCCACTCAAAAGGTTTTCTACAACTGCTATAACACTTCAATTACCACTGTTCTACTTACCAATTTTTCCCCTTTCTTTTCCTTCTTTGACTTTCCTTTATTTCTCTTTTCCTCTTTCTTTTTTTAGGCAATTTTTGATCTTAGAATACTATCATATAACTAATTGGTCCACAAAAATAAGAATGGCAATGTCATCTTTTGCCTCCGAATTAGTTTTTATGTTGTAAAAAATGTTGCCACGGAAGATTATGATAATAAAAGCAACACCAGGTTTTACTTTAATAATTATTAGTTATAATATGAAAATTTTAAAAATTCAAAAATGAAACAAAGAAAGGAGAATTGAAATGCTATTTCACAAAAGGATTTGAAAAATTGCATTGGATATGCCAATGGTGGTTGCTTCCATAATTTCCCAAACAATCAACTCAATTTTTTCTTCTTAAGTTCGATATTTTCACAAACAGAAAGGCAAAAGAAGGAAACATTCACAAAATAAGAGAAAATAAATTATAAAAAAAAAAACACTTAAAATTTACCAGAAATTATTAAGAGAACAATTATTTTTTCCTAATCTCAAATCAATCCAAAACAAAAGACCAATTGATTTGCTCTATCTACAATAAATGAGAGAAATAGAGAAGAGGCCACTTTGAGGGCAGATCAAACAGTTGAGTGGTTTGAGTGATTGCCTCCCTTTGAAGCTTCTTTCCAAACTCGCGAAGAAGAAGCTCCACCAAGCAGAATCTCTAGCCATTCAAGAGATTGGGCATGAGAACATTAACGAGTTACAAAGGAATTTAAATGCTTTGTTAGAAAAGGATGAAAAGATGTGGAGACAAAGGTCCAAGGCTCTATGGATTGCTCATGGGGATTGAAACACAAAATATTTTCATGGCCCAGCATTGCAGAGAAGAAGAAGAAATTACATTCCTGGTCTACGTGATGAGAGGGGGGAGTGGCATGATTCAACTGAAAGGATGACCGATCTTTTAATTGAGTATTATGAAGCCCTTTTTAACACATCTCACCCCACGAACTTGGTGGAAATAGTAGCCGATGTTCCACGTGTAGTCACCATGGAAATGAATAATGCCTTGACTTGAATTTTTACTGCTGCGGAAGTGGAACAAGCAATCATATAGATGGCTCCTTCAAAAGCACCTGGTCCTAATGGTATGCCCCATATCTTCTATCAGAAATATTGGCATGTTGTGGGTCAAGATGTAACTAGTGCTGTATCATCTTGCTGAAATTCTGGTTGTTTGCTAAAGTCCATTAATCACACTTTTATTACTTTGATCCCAAAAATTAAAAATCTTGAGAAGGTGACTGAGTTTCGTCCCATTAGCCTCTGTAATGTGATTTATAAGTTGGTGTTAAAAGTGCTTGCAAATAGATTGAAGTTGATCCTCCCCCAGATTGTATCAAATTCTTAGAGTGCATTTGTGCGAGGGCGTTTAATCATAGATAACATCCTGGTTGCATTTGAAACTCTTCATCATATGCAACACAATAAAATGGGGAGGGATGGAGCTATGACCTTGAAGCTCAATATGAGTAAGGCCTATGACAGGGTTGAATGAAGGTTTTTGGAAAATATCATGAAGAAGATGGGATTCCACCATAAATGGATAGCACTGATGCTTGAATGTATTAGCACTGTTTCATACTCGATTTTGGTTAATAGGGAGCCTCATGGCAATATTCAACCCTCAAGGGGGTTATGCCAAGGGGACCCCCTCTATCACCTTATTTCTTTTTATTATGTGTAAAAGAGCTACACTCCCTAATTAGAAGTGCAAAATCAAAAGGGGACCTCCAAGGAGTCTCTATCTATAGATGAGGACCAAGGATTACCATCTATTCTTTGCTGATAACAGTCTTTTGTTCGCAAAGGCCACTACAGCAGCTTGTGACAAAATTCAATCTATCCTGGAACAATATGAGAGAGCATCTGGTTAACAAGTCAACAGAGATAAAGCCACCATATTTTTTAGCAAAGCAACTCTAATCCCTACTCAGTGTGCAATCCAAGATGCCCTTTCGGTCCCAATCATCAAACAGTATGAAAAGTATCTCGGGCTCCCTTCCCTAATCAGTAGAAATCGTTCACAGAGTTTCTCCCAAATAAAGGAATGGGTTTGGCACAAACTTAAGGGTTGGAAGGAAAAACTTTTATCCTAGGCTGGGAGAGAAATTCTAATCAAGGCTGTAGCCCAAGCTATTCCAGCATATTCTATGAGTTGTTTCCGATTACCTCTAAAACTCTACCATGACTTGGAGGCCATGATTCACAAATTTTGGTGGAGTAATTGCTCGGACCAATGGAAGATACATTGGGTGAGTTGGAATAAGCTATGTCAGCCAAAAAAGATAGGGGGTTTGGGCTTCCGAGATCTTTGTAAGTTCAATGATGCTTTTCTTGCGAAACAGGTTTGGGGTCTCATGCATGAGAAAACATCCTTGTTCTACCAAGTTTTTAAAGCTAAGTTCTTCCCACATTGCTCTATATTGGAAGCTGACACAAAGATAAGAGGTTCATATGCCTGGCAAAGCATTCTTAAGAAGAGAGAAGTTATTTTAAAAGGTGGAGTTTAGAGAGTAGGAGATGGAAAGAGCATAAACATTTGGAAGCAGCGTTGGTTACTAGAAAATAACCATAGGAAGATCATCACCCTAGGCCCTCCACTCCTTTAAGAGTGCACTGTTGACCAACTGATTCTCCAGCCATGTATGGAATGGATATCGCCCTCATTGATAAGCTATTCATTCCTTACGATGGAGAGGCTATCAAGAACATCCCCCTAAGTGACTGTGCACCCCCAGATAAACTCATTTGGCCTGGCACCTCCCATGGCAATTATACTGTCAAAAGCGGTTACCATGCCCTGCTTCATGAAGAGAATAGACTCCTCCCTGGTAGCTCGGATACAGATGCTCTCCAACCTATTTGGAATACTGTATGGTCACTTCGTATTCCAAAGAAATGTCAACACTTTGCATGGCGTACCTCTCGTGAAGCTCTCCCAACAAAGGTGAACCTATGCAAGAGACATATCCCCATTGACCCTGTGTGTGAGAACTGTCGTACCTCTCCAGAAGACACGCTTCACGCCATTTGGAAATGTCCACTAATTCAAATGGCGTGGGAAAATGAAACATGGATCCACATAGCACGTGATTCACCTCTTTTGGATTATGCGGACCTCCCTCCAAGGTTCTAAATATAGGCAATCAACAGAATTCTGAAGTATTTATTCTCATATCCTGGTCACTCTAGCAAAGACGAAACAAAAAGAGACTCAACCAAACAGTGGAGATAATTAATCAAGTGGGACCACAGGTGAGAGCTTGCCTAGAAGAGTATGCAAATGGCTCAGAAGTTCCTATACCCCAAGTACCAATACCTATTTTGGAAGTTCGATGGCAACCCCCCAGGCGATGCAAATTCAAAGTTAATTACGATGGTGCTGTTTTTCAAGAGACTAATGAAGTAGGGATCGGTGTGATTGTTAGAGACTCTATAGGGAAGGTAATGGCTTCCATAGTTCAGAAGGTGCATTATCCCCAATCAGTTGAAAGCATTGAAGCCTAGGCAGCAAAACGAGCTGTTCAATTTGCGAGGGAGATTGGAATCTTCGAAGCAGAATTTGAAGGAGACTCTCAGACCATTGTATCGGCTCTCAATGCCCCCCATCAAAGTTCAACACCGTATGGCCATTTGATTGCAGATGTGAAGACCCTAGTAGCAACTCTCCAATCATTTTTCTTCACCCATGTTCGTTGCCAAGGCAATTGTCTTGCCCATGCACTAGCCTGTATGGCTTTCCGTATTGATAATCTAGAGGTTTGGATGGAGGATGTTCCTCCAACTCTCAAACATTTGTATTTGTCAAGTTTTCCTATTCAATAAAAAGTACTCTAATCTTTCCATCAAAAAAAAAAAAAATTTATATTACATTTATGTAAATGATTGATAATTTGATATATCATTATTTTCCTTATATTACTCCGATTTGATAGGTTATCTTTTCAATTAAATTGTTTTTTGATATATTTATTTTGACTCTTCCTAAAAAAAAATATATATTTGGCTTTTCCATTAGCCTGCTGATTTAAAAAGTTGTATTCAAAGTCAAACCCATGTGTTTTTATTTTTGTGTTATTTTTAGTCTTGATAAATATTATAAAAAATGGATATAAAAGTATAAAACAAATCGACAGGAAGGTGAGCAGTGACCGTTAGCATAAGGTGTCACAATCTCAAATCATGAGATGATAAGGTCAATAACATCTAGATGGTCATGCCCAACTGTGCATGGGATAAAAAGTAATATTGTCTATAATTATTTATAATTATTGGGTGTGTAGGATGAAGAATATTATTGGAGGCAGAAAAGTACACCAGCAAATAGAAGAGAGACATGTGTTCAGCCTCCTAAGTTGATGACGTGTTCGGGAGTAAACGCTTTATGGGTTATGACTGCTCAGCCCCGTCCGAATGGGGAATAAGATCATCACAATTCCGGAGCAGATTTGGGCATTAAATGCGTATAAAAATCATAAATACGACAACCTTTAATGTCCTTTCCAGAATATAAAATGAGAAGAGTTTAGTTTGGGGTATTATATTATATTTTGGGAGTACATTAAATTTGTATTTTTGGGTTTTGTTAATTAAATTCATGATGGGATCCATAACTTCTGTGATTGAAGAAAATATACATTTAATGTACTCTCAGAATACCTAATAATTTTCCTTAGTTCTGACAGTATAAGAGCATTAATGAGAGGAAACGTGGAGAAAAGAGCCGGGAATTGAGCTGGCTAAAATATCTTCCATGGAAACCTGTGACGAAAGCCAGAAGTGGAAATTCAGGGGATATCAATAAAAATGATCCATGAGCATTGAAGAGGTTGATATTTATTTTTCTTAAAGTCTCTTATCTGATATATTATTAATTCACTAGTAAAATCCTTTGGTGTTATACTAACTCGATCTTTAGAGGATTACAGGCTAATCCGCACTGGATTGACCAAGAATCTTATCCTTGTGATTGTTTCTACAGGTTAAAGGCGTAATCTCTATTCGGGTGTATTGAGAACCAAGAAGGCCTAGAACAGACACAGCTCTTCTCCTAATTCAAAATTTGATCCCCTACAATTATACATATTCCGAAAAATACTTAACTATTTAACGAATAATACTTAGAATGTGCAAAATAATTCAAACGAATCGAGTAGTTTATTTAAGTTCATCAGAATAAGTCTGGTCAGTAATATTATGCCTTTAAAACCATAAATATAAATAAGCCACTAAGAATACATTTCTCTTATTTTTATAGCTGATACACGGATACAGGCTGAGGTCGAGGAGTCTCAATTCTCAATGTCAATGCTTTAAATAACAAAAAATAAGAATAAAATTACAAACCAAGGCAGCTAGTACAAACAAGGAGGCAATTATTATTTGGTCTGACCTTGGCCAACAGTAACTGGGATCCATATCTTATTTATGTGACAACATCAACATTTTCAATTAGTAATGTTGCACCGTGACGTTGCACCGGATAACCGAGTATTGGGTGGGAATGTCCAAGAAATATGTCTCAAAAGTAGCATAGCCCCTAGCAAACCGGAATATCCCAGTCCCGGCCACCACTGCAACCTCTCTAACAGAATCAAATTGCTTGCTAATACCTTGTATTTGAATGGTGCTTCCGTTGTACTCTTTATTTGTGAACACTATTGATATCATAACATGTGAATTCAACCCATCCAACCCGGCTGTCACGTACATGCCTTGGGCACGACCAACTTCGGGTGACTTTGGGTCTGAGGTTTCAGTGATATAGTCATCAGTGACATAGACAGTGCCAAATTGGGTGAATGTCCAAGCCTTGCCAGCAATACCAGCAACTGGGATCACCGTGGCATTGGGGTTACCGAAGGCTGAGATGTCTTGGAAGTACAAGGATAGCTGGGTTTCTTTGAGGTCCGTAGCTTTGGCTAAATATGTGGTCGTGGCTAGAACCAATGCCAAGAATAAAATGGTATGTCTTTTGGGAACAAAGTTTGTTGCCATGGTATGGGTGGATGCTGGCTAATTATTTAGGCAACAAAGAAGTATGCTATCTAGGACTTAGGAATAGAGTGAATGACTCTGTGAGTTTGTACTTCTTAGTTGGGGTTTTGCGTCTCAATTTATAGGCTAGGTGAGGGTTGTGTTGCCCATTCAACAAATAGTTGTTTATTAATTTTCTCAATGAGAACAAAATATCTCGCCGGAGCTAGAAACTAGAAGAGGGGTTTGAAGAGTCCTTGTTGTCTAGTCAACAAATGATTCTATATTTTGTTATCTTGTTTTATCATTAAAGAATTAAAGGAAATGCAATAGAATTCAAGACTATTTGGCTTACTTGTTTACTTATTCGTGTTATCCATTATCAAGTTGCAAGTTGTTTGAAAAGATGCAAGAAAAACAAAAGCGTAACATTAAACATAAAGTGAATTTTCGGCCACACAGGAAAAAAAAAAAAAAAAAAACTTGTGGTTTAGATTTTATTCAAAATTTGAAGTTTGAATTTTGAAGTTCTAATGATTTGA
>OU015769.1:14821984-14845951 GCA_907173295.1 Fagus sylvatica
AACACATTTCCTCCTTGGTGAAAAGCTCATTCCTGATATTTGCACGTGATATCTTATAAAAATGACTAGTTCAATCTTAGTAAGTGTTCATCCCCCTGTGCACTCAAATTATACTATTAGGTTAAGATAATGGCCATATCAAGTATAACTAGACAGTTATAAAATTTGAAAGCATTTGATCCAACAAATCGAAATAGATATCGACCTCAAGTTGCAAAAATAACCCATGAACATATGTAATGCTGATGTTGCAAGTGGAACGAGCCAACAAAGATAAATCAATTATGTGGTAGGCAGCCAAGCAACATAGCAATAACCAAAATAATTAGGCTCCAGTTCCCATCATCGTTTTTACCCAATTATAATAAGATAATTATAACTTAACTGAAAATCCTATCAATTGATCCCACATGTTGGTGCACTTTCGCATGTTCCCAAATATTAATATTTGGAACTATAGACTCAATGACTATTTTCATATGTCCTGTAAAACTGAGAATATCAAAAAATATAGAAAGTGCAAAAAGTTGTATATAATGTATGAGACCAAAAACGACATAGATCTGAAGAGATCTTGTCTTTCTTTGCTGCTTTCTTCAATTCTTTCAACAACCATGTTCTCATTTGATCACAACCCCTCAGTATAGTAAGCAGTATAAACTCAATTCCAAAAAATGGAAAGAGATGCTCACATTGATCCCAATAAATCAGACAGATGGGTTATCCAGTTGCAGAAACTAAGCTTACGATATAAAATAAATACAGCTAAGCAAGATTTTCCAAGAAAACTGGCATGAAGGACACACGTACCCATAATAGGCCCAAGATAAAAATTATACTGCTATAAAACTGTTAAAGAAAATAAATGAGGCACCTACCACCCCCTGTCTCAAATATCAGCAGATATTATCTATTTTTTCTTATCAGTTGCTAAAAGTAATCTAATTTACTTTTAAACAAATTAAGGAATTATGTGAATATTGTGTCCCACTTTCTCCAATATCAAAACCCAATATTTTAACTAATATGAACATTGACCGAAAGTCTCCTTCTTTCTTTAAGATTTTTTGTTTCTTGCTTAAGACATGACCGAACATGTCCATTTTTTCTAAGATTTTGTCTTTTCCCAAAAAGACTACTAGCTCAAGTCATTAAAGTTAGACCATCTTTTCCCAAGATTTTTGCTTTAACCAAAAGGACTTCCAGCACATGCTATCAAGCTTTGGCCGAATACATCTTTAAGATTTTTTGTCTTTCAAAAATACTACCAGCATAAGGCTTGACGTCACCACAAATATAAACCAAATATATTGGTTTGTACTACACTAATAAGCTGAAAAATATAAAAAGATAGTAGGGGAACTACTGTCACCCACTCAAATATAAAAATATATGTGAGCTGGCTTTGGGACCGAATCCCATGATGAGCCAATAGACCCAGGCAATACTGAGCCTCACCAAAATTTAAAAAACATACCTGCTCTGATACTCTCTTCTGCAAGTTGGAGCTTTCACGCAATTGCTTTCTCTTCTTTTTTTTTTCCAAAGAGTCATGTGGGCGTGTCACCTATTTTTCCGAAAAATTTTTGTACCCAAATATTACCACGCCTTTCCTCTTTTCATTTATTTCCTTTTTTTTTTCTTAACTTCTCTCTTATATGACTGAAACCCATTTGAAATTCAAGACCAAGCAGCAGTTTTTTTATTCAACCTTTCCCTTATACCAACAGCCCGTATAGTTATGATTTGAGAGGGCATGGAATCAGGCTGGCTTGTTGGAGAGTCCAAAGCTGGTGAGGCTTGATGAAGCCGAAACTGATCAAATCGAGGCCGACGTGGAGCTGAGACGGATCGGATCTGAGGAGAGATCTGTTCACGGAGGTGCCGAGTAGATCGAGCTCGAGGCCGAGGAAGTGGTGTGGCTGTTTTTTGGAGATTCCGAGCAGATCGAGCTCAAAGGAGCCAGTTTGGATCGGATCTGAGGAGAGATCTGTTCACGGAGGTGCCGAGCAGATCAGGCTCGAGGCCGAGGAGAAGTTTGGCCGTTTTTGGAGATTCCGAGCAGACTGAGCTCGAAGGAGCCAGTTCGGATCGGAGCTGAGGAGAGACTCGACTGTTCATGGAGGTGCTGAGCAGACCGAACTCGAAGGAGCTGAGATGGAGCAGATTGGGGCCAAGGCAGATCAGATCATGCCGAACAGAAGCGTCAGATTTTGAGTGATAACCGACCTAGGCTTGATCAGGCCGAGAGGAACCATACCAAGGTCGAACAGGGCCCATGTAACCAAAGCGAGTCCGAGCAGGCTTATATTATTGCCGAGGAGGAACAGATCAATGCCGAACAGGTCCCACGGATCCAAGATAAAGTCCGAGAAGGCTCACATCAATGCCGAGGAGATGCTTGATGCAGCCGAGGTGCACTACATGTGCTTTGGTGAGTTTCTTTTCTCTTCTGCTCTTGTTAGGCCAATTGTATGAACAAAAGAGACCAACCAATACTCCGTGCTACTCTGATTCTACTTTTCTTTGTTCTGTCTGAACCTATTATGATGAAAATATTCGAGATATTTAATGGTTATTTGACATACCTGATACGTGAACTCGACAAGTTTTTCTAACAAAAATTCTTGAATCCTTTGCTTTCTTCTTTGTTGGGCCTGTCGTAATGAGCAAAAATATCATCTGTTGCCATTAGTTGAATCTCTGAACTTTCTGATGAGCTGAGATATCATAGCGCCGAAGCTTGAAGTGCAGTCCCCACAGACGGCGCCAATTGAAGGTGGGATTTTTTCACGTTATAATGGAACCGCATCAAACCTCACAGCACGATGAATCTCAGTCCGTTGGAGACTGTAGGATGATAAAATAAAACAAGAATAGATAACAAACATAATTTTAGGTGGTTCGGCAATTTGCCTACGTCCACATCCAGATCCGTAATATATCAAGTTTAGTTGTAAGCCCAATAAAATACATTGACCGAACAGCCTGAGAGATTCTCTCATATTTCTTTCCCAGTTTTCCGTCTCTCTGCCCTATTTTCCCTCTTTTTTTTTCAGCCCCCTTCACGTTGCTTTTCCCCTCCCTTTTATAGAATTCTTTCTTCTGGAATATCGTAGAACCTCACAGAACATATACATGATATTTTGTAGATCTTTGTGAGATATTTTATGGACTAATTATGTTTACCAAGCTGTAAAGTACACATGCAGTGTGCTGTAAAGTGAAGACCAAACCCAACTATGCTTTCCCTTCTATTTTTAGCTTTATATTTGTCTTAATCAATTTTTCCCCTTACAATTATCATTATTATTATCATAATCATCATCAGTGTTAAAGTGTCATTATTGCATGTAGTACACCATTACTGCTATTAATTACAATTGTCGTAGTTATTGTTGTAGATACTGTTGCTAATATTAATATCATTTCTACTATCATGTTATTAGTATTTTTAGGTTAAAATACACTATTGGTTTTATTATTAGGATTATCATCATTCTTAATTCTTAATGTTGTTATTGTTGTTGTCTTATCATCATCATTACTAATGACATCAATATTTTGTTGTTAACCTTGGATATGGCACCAAATTATATGGGGATATTTTCAATTTAAAAAATTTAATAGGCAAAAATACAAATTATACCATCTAAATTTAGTCAATTATCATTTCCGTCCATTAAATTTGAATAATTTCATTTTGGCCATTTAAAATTCGCATTCTTGCCACCGCCGAAATCCTCCACTTCCCTTTTCTGAAATCGATTCCCTCTTGGCCCAAATCGAATCAAACCCCTTTGCTTTTATTCCCTTGCCATTTCCAAGCAATCTTCGTAAGCTTCGACGATTCCAAGCCCCAAAAAGCCGCACTATATCTTCCATTCTATACCAAATGACCAAATTTTCCTCCAAAACAACCTCACTCCCTAAGCCGTTTACTCAAAATCAGGTTGTCTCTGATCTTGCCAATGCTGAGCTCACTCCCTAAGTGAGATCGACATTCATATATGGAGTTGCTATTTTTGGTTAGATTTGTTGTTCTTGGTGTCGCGTACTTTAGCAAAAGAATATTTTAATTTATTAAAGATTTTAGAATACAAATTGGAAAAAAAACAAATAAACAAACAAAAAAAAACACAAAAAAAAAAAAAAAAAAATAAAACAAAAAAAAAAATCAAACACATGAAAATAAGATAACTTTTAGAAGTAAAACTAATGTTAGGCACTATGTGTTTCGTCCAACTTGTATAAACCAAGTTTGCACTTTAAGATCCAATAAATAAAAATTAAGCCACCAATTAACCATATAAAGAGTCCTTATAAACCAACTTCTATGCAGGCCAATCATTCAAAATTCTCTTCACTTAGTTGAAACACTCCTCAAATCTATGGCTTTTGGAACAAATAAAAAAAAAAAAAAAGTGATCAATTATGCTGTGAACAACTCATTAAAAAAAAATAAAAAACTCGAACAAAAGGAATTACATTTAAGCAAAAATACTTTGACCAGAGCCCTGATAGTTTGCCTCATTAATGCCACACATCTTAGGCCACAAATTTCGTGAACCTCAAGGCAACTTATACAAAACCTCAACTTAAGGCCAATCTGAGGACCAAGCATGGTGCTCAAACAATTCCAAAAACTACTGCATGGGAGTACAAATGAAATGCAAGCAGTGGGATGGGACAATCACACATTTAAAGCTAGCTGATTCTTAAGGACGATGTTGTCATAGCTAGTACAAAGTTGTTATCATAATACAATTTAAATCACCCTTTTTTTTTTCTTTTTTTAATCCAGCAAGTAAACAAAGAGCCACACCTTCTTTGAACCATTTGCTTTAAGCCAGTTAGCTGAAGCACGGATATCCTTCACAGCACCTTGCCAATCAAGACCATCCATCAAGTGTTGTGCTTCTGCAACATCCAAACCGACCTTTCCCCGATACAAACTGAAGCAAAAAAATAAAAGGTAAACAGCATTCAAATGAATGAACAAATAATAAATATATATTTTTATTTATTTATTTATTTTTTTTAAGTTATAAAACTTTAACAAGCACAGATGGTTTACTCAGGGATAAGTGCTTTAAATCCAGGGCCAAGTTGAGAAATTTTCACAGCGTGGTTCTTGATTTCAAAGTCAACACCCCACCACTCTTGAAGCACAACAATCCCAGGAGCATCTTCTTTGCCAACCACATATGCATCGAATGTCTGATCATGTATAAAAATAATAAATATAAAAGAAAGAAATTCAACTAGAAGCTAACAATGCTGAAAAAATACCATAGTGCATACTTCAATAAAATTAAGAATATGCAGCTCTACTGTGGGCTCTTGGGAGGCAAGAAAGCTTCGTAACATGGCATAACACATTGAGTTGACACACTGGCCAATTCTTATCTTTAAGTTTGTGAACAACAAATATTAGCACATTATAAACACATTCCACATCCCATCAAATCTACAAATATCACATTCACACCCCCACATCATATATTTTTGGTGACATAATCTCTAACTAACATGAAGCACTAATCCTAAGTTGTATAAGTCTTCTGGAAGATGGGGAAAAGGGAAGGAAGATGCTTAAAAATTAACTTCCATCCATAAGTACTATTAATCAATTTTCAACCCTTTAACTCATTCTTCCCGATATCCACACACTGAGTGAAAGATCTAAGAGATGGCTAGTGCCAAAAAAACTTGGAACCTTCTCAGAAATTTATTGAGATGGCTATCATTTTTTCTTTCTTTGTTTACACTTGAAAACCTCCAGAGAAGATCATGGATATTCCTACTTATATACTCAAATGAAAATAATTCACATTTCACAATGCAGCCACTCTAATATTGAAGGAGATCCAAACGTAATTCGGCTACCAACACACATTTCTAATAACAATTCGGAGGAATCCACTCTCTCTTTAGAAGCCATTAATAAGAATCCACTCCAGCACATAAGATATAACCTCTACCAAAAAAAAAAAAACACAACAAACACAACCACCCAAAATAAATAAAAACAATCTCAAAACCCAGTTTCAACTCATGAAATCCCAGTAAGAAGACAAACCCATTAATCAAACCAAACGGCCAAACCCCAACACAATATCAAAAACCCAACTTCAGCAAATGAAATTTCATTAAGAAAACAAAAGCCCATTAATCAAAACCACCAAATAAGCCAAACCCAGAATTCAAAAAACACTGAGGACATCAAATACAAATGAAGGACTCACAGTGTCGTCTCTTTGAATCTGGATTTATGTGAAGGGGGGAAGGGGAGGCAGAGTTGGCCATTAAACGGACTTGTAAGCAAGAAACGGAGAAAGATTCCAACAAGCTCAAATTTGGTAGGTTTGAATCGGTGTAACTTGGGAACCTTATATAAAGGCCCCAAACTTCAGTTTTGTTACATCTGCTTGATTAACAAAAATTACTATTGGAATTTTCTCTAATGGCTTGGTACTGATTTCAGGCAATCCAAGGTGCTGACTTATAGGTTTTATTTTCTTTTCCCCACTTGATGATGACTCCAAGCCTCCAACCAATCATAGGTGCTAATTCCTAATTTTATCTCTTCTTATTTTTATTTTGTTCTATTTATTTACTCGCAACTTCTTTGAGAATTTTTTGTTGCATCAAATATGTTCCAAACATAATGTAGTTTAAACTAGATCTGGATACAGCTAGCCAATGTCATACTGCACAAGTTACAACATGGATAAATAACTAAACCTGTAGAGAAGAAAAAGAAAAAAAAAACAATTCACCTCACTAAATCTGCTTAAATGGAGCATCAGCTTCACTAATATAGAGAAACCATTGCCCCCCTTTGACTTTGGAACTCATGAGCTCACATTGAAATTCCTTTCATTTAAATGGCCTAACTGAATTTCCTATAATACATAAACACTGTTGATCTACAGCACAAAGCATATTTCATGGACCACATAAAGACAAACCCAAACTGAAAGTAAGAGCTTCAATTCATATTTCTTGGCATCTCTTTAGCTCAACAAAAGTATGCACTCTTAGGCAAAATTGGGGGACTTTGTTACCTTTTCACAATATCCTGTTATCCCTTGTAAAACTTTCTCAAGAGAAACTTAGTGTGATAAATAAGACAAACAATTTTCCACCACAGTAGGGAGTAATAGAATGTGCTACAAACTTTTTACATGAGATCAATCAAACTATAGGCTGGAATTTTCTGAATTCCAGACACCACCATTGCTTTCCTCAAATTAGCAGCATGATCCCATCTCTCCATCCCAGCATTAATGTTTGATAGCACCACATATCGCCCACAATGCTGTGGCTGCAATTCGAGCAGCCTTTGCCCTACTACAGTTCCCAGCACAATGTTTCCATGGATCTTACAAGCACCAAAAAGAGCCCCAACACAGAACCATCAGGCTCAAAAGGCATACTTCTTATAAAATCAGTTGCTTCCATAAGTAGCCCTGCTCTACCCAAGAGATCAACTACACATCCATAGTGTTCCATTATGGGTACAATCCCAAACTCATGCAGCATTGATCGAAACAACTCTAATCCCAACTCCACAAATTTTCCATGAGCACAAGCTGTAAGAACAGCAACAAATGTGACCTCATTAGGATGCCGCCCTTCCACCTTCATCTTCTCATACATATCTAAAGCGTCCAACTCTCTCCCATTGGAAGCAAGTGAAGTCATCATCGCATTCCAAGTACAAACCTCTTTAACCACCATTTGGTTGAAAACATTTACAGCACTTCTCAAACAACCTGTCTTACCATAAAGATCTATCAATGCTGTGCCTGTAAAAGCAGTCAATTCAATCTCATTCCTAATAACATATCCATGAATTTTCTTTCCACAAGAAAGAGCTCCTCCTCCATTTAAATTAGCACATGAAGAAAGTACACTAACATATGTAGCTTCATTAGGCTTTACCAAACATGCCATCACATCCTCATGCACCATCATCTTCTCAAAAAACTTAATTGCCTCACTAAAGCACCCATTCCTCTGAAACCCATTAATAATACTTGTCCAAGAAACCACATCTCTCTGAGGCATGGACTCAAAAAGCAAAAAAGCAGACCCCATATCTCCATTCTTGCCAAATGCATCAAGCATTGCATTGTACGCAACAATGCATGGTTGCGAAATTTCCTCAAACATCTTACGGGCATCAAACAGTTCACCAACTTCTGCATAGAATCTCACAAATGAAGTTTGAATAAACGGGTCATGCAGAACACCACGCTTGATGACTTGGGTATGAAGGGGTTGGCCCAAAGAGGGCGAGGAAGAGGTTGCGGCTTTTATGAGGGAAGGGAAAGTGTGGCTGTTGGGACGGGCTTGGTGGGCAAGCATGTGGGTGAAGAAGACAAAGGTGTTGTGAGCTTGTCCAAGATTTAGATAAGCTCTTATCAAAGTGTTGTAGAGGAGGGTGCTCATCCATTTTGAATTTGGCGTGGTAGTGTTTGTGCTATAGAGGAGGTGACCGTTGGTTATTAGAACGGAATGGATTTGTTTGATTTGGGTTTGGTGTTTGAGGAAACGTTGGAGGAGTTGAAGTAGAAACTCGGGTGAATGTGGCATAACAACAGCGAATCACTTTTCACTTAGGCATTGCCGAGGGTGTTTTTGGGCATCTGTGGAGTTAGAATAGCTCAATAATTTCTTAGTTAAAACTATGGAGGCAAAAATCCATTATCATGAATGAGGGCGTTGAAAAAAATGATTTATTGGAGCCTTCACCGAGATTTATTGAGATGACTATAATTTTTTCATTCTTTCTTGTTTCTTTGTATACACTTGAATACCTCCATACAAGATCATGGATAGTCATACTCGTATACTCAAATGCTAAGTAATTCAAATTTCACAATACATCCATTCTATTATTGAAGGAGATCCAAATGTAATTCAGTCACCAACACACATTTCCACTAACATTTCAGAAAACTCCACTCTCACTCTCTCTCTAGAAGCCAATTAAAAAGAACCATTTCAATTCCACTCCAACACCTATAACTCCACCAGGGAAAAAATAAAAACCCAATAATCAAAACCAGCAAAAATATACTAAAAAAACCTCAAACCCCAATTTCAACACATGAAATCCCAGCAAGAAGACACAAACCCAGTAATCAAATAAAAACCCCAACACACAATCTCAAAAACAAACCTCGGCAGATGAAAATTTGACTAAGAAAACAAAAACCATCAATCAAAACCACCAAATAATTCAAAAAACTCTTGAGGACATCAAATGCAAATGAAAGACTCACAGTGTCGTCTCTCTGAATCTGGATTTTCTTGAAGGGGGAAGAGGAGGCAGAGTCGGCCATTGAACGGACTTGGAAGCGAGAAGAGGAAGAAGAGAGCGTCCGTACAAGAGAGAAGGCTGAGGGCTTGGGGTTTGGGAAGAGTCTCGAAGCTGATGATGTGAGAATTGCGGCTAACATACTTCACTCCCACTACACTCAATCAATCATACATTCATACCTACTTTTTTTATTTCGGTGTCGCATGAAAATGAGACAACGTTGTAACTGTGTCGTTTCATCTATTTCCAGGGAAATTATATAGTAGTCCCGGAGCACAAGGTCAGCTTGCTGACCTTGTACTCCAGCCCTCTAGATATCAGCCAAGTGGCAAAAAATTCTGAAATCAACCAGCTCATCAAAAAAAGTTAACTGACGTTAGTGTTGAAGTTATTCCGTTTAAGTAATAACAATATTAAATAGTGTAGGCCTCACATTAATAAAATAATTTGAAAAAAAATATAAATAAATAAACAATAACAAAATCGTAGGACTATCTGCCATAACAACCTAAAGTCAAAACTCACAGGAGCTCAAACTGCCATTAACAACTCAAAACAATCCAGCAAAGAAAATAAAAATAAAAATAAACAATCAAATTGCTATACTTTAATCCCTTAGCGTGCGAGTCCAAGCAAGGAAGCCGGGTTGTGCTTCGTGGAAGCTCTCCGGCGCAACCCCTGAGTTCCCGTTGCTTGGGTTCTCTCCGCTGCCATATGTACGTGAACAAGACAAAGAGAAGACGCTTCTTGATGGGTGCAGATTGGTTTGCCATCCAAAATTCCCAAATTCTTTTCAAATCCCAAAACCTCACAAGAAACTTTTCAATTCCAAACCCTAACCCCAAATCCCAGCAAACTAAGAACCTAGATAGAAAATTATTTGACAAAACAAAGATTGGGTCATATACAATACAAAGGAGAGAAACTAGAAATTATATATAAACATATGAGACGAAGCACTCTTTGAGATGAATTATTGAAAAAAAAAAAATTTAAAAAGAGAGAGAAAGATCTTTACGGAAACCAAATAGAGAGAGAGAGGGTGCGTGCTGCTCATCCTCACCACACGAAGTTACTTCTGTTGAGTATTAGTTTAGTTATCCTTCTTTCTTTTGACACTGCAACCCTGTTGTTTTGGGTTTTGGTCACTACAGACTTCTGTTTGGTTGTAGACTGTAGTATACCATTCTCATCTAATAAATTTCTATCTTTTTTATCTCAAAAAAGAAAAAAGAAAAAAGAAAAGCAAAAGGAAAAGGAAGTCAATTGAAAAGATTGTGAATCAGAGAGCTACTGTTTTTTGTTTTTTTCTACAAATAAAGTAACGTACTTTTTCCTTTCCCTAAACCAACAGTGACTTAGAAATATATTTACTACTTAACTTTGTTCCTAACGTCAGTTAGCTCTCTTAAATGAGCTGGATGATTTCAGAAATTTTTGCCACTTGGCTGATATTTAGAGGGCTGGAGTACAAGGTCATCTTGCTGACCTTGTGCTCCGGGACTACAATATAATTTCCCCTATTTCCACCATAAGGATCGTTTAGCCAACTTTAAACAAAATAATTTATCTCCAATCCCGTTTGGAGGAATCATTTTTCAATCCATTACGTGGCAAATAAATAGACCATCCACGTATACTTTTAATCACATGACATTTTTAATGAGTCATGTGACTTTTTAAAATACACATGTGGATGGTCTATTTGCTTGTCACGTAATGGGTTAAAAGGAGATTTCTCCAAACCGAGTTGGAGGAAAACTATATCCAACTTTAAAACATTTGAAAGGACTAAGGAATAATTTAGCTGTGGCTACGAGTCGGTTAGGTCGAGTTTAGTTTTGAGGCAATCCACCACTTGACCCGATTGAGTCAGGTTTAGAGGTAATCAATTTGTGAACCATCCACACAGGTGGTTAGATCGAGCGGGTCGGTAGGCAATTGATTGCGGTCGGTTAGAAGAGATGGTGGCGTCGTGGAGGAGCAGAGGAGATCAACCCAAAATCTAGTGAAATCTCACCAAATTCGACAAGGTTTGAGGTGAGATCTCACCAGATCTGGTGAGATCTCATCGGATCTAGTGGAGTATCACTGTTTTTCTCCCAAGGTGGTCAGTCAGTCGGTTGGTCAGAGGTCGATTTTGGGATGGAAAACCTGCGAACCAATCCGACTGAGTTAGGTTTCAGATGCAGGGACACGTAGCCGACCGTTGGAGCACTCGGTTCAGGTTATTTTCAATTCAGTTCCATCGGTTTCTGTCGAGTCGAACCGCTAGTGCACACCCCTACTAAGGATACATCTAGAAAATGGATTAGGTTGGAACAAATCAGATATGGGTAAAAAACTTATCACACTAAAACGGGTTGTTATTCTTATAATCCTTACTTATTCTTTAATGGGTTAGGTCAACCTAGTATGACCCGTATTAATGTTTTTTCTTTTTCTTTTTTCATATAATATATACATATTTTCTAACCTATTTTTTCATATTTCTTTCAATAGAATCAACACAAATAAAAGAATAAAACAAAACACTCAAAAATAAAAAGTTGAATTATACATAAATCATTAATTCTAATACTCTACTAGTCCAATAATTTCACAAAATAAGAAAGGAAAATGCATATACATTTTATACAATAAACATGAAATAAAGTTAAATCATCTATAAAAATAACCAAGGTTTTCATTTGGATTATTTCTTTTGCTTAAATGTAATTTTTTTAAAGTTGAAAAAAGAATAATTGTACTTAAAAATAATTTGAGGCTTTAAAAATTTGTACATAAGTAAATAAGTTGAAAAACTAGAAGGAAAAAGCTAGACTGAAATGCACTGTATACCCCTTAAGTTTGACTAATTTTGATTTTGTTCCCTAATATTTGAAAGTTTTGATCCGTTCCCTCTTTGTTTGATTCCGTTTGAATTTTAACCTTTTCATTTAAAAAACTTTACTCTGTGGACATTAAATGCCAACTCAGCACAAAACGACATAGTTTTAATTCAGTAAAACTACATCATTTTGAGCCACGTCACTAAAAAATATATTTAAGATTTTATTTCATTTTCTAATATTATATTTTGGTTTTTTTCTCTTTTTTTTTTTTTTTTTTTTTTTTCAATTTAGTAATTAAATTAAATTTTTTTTTTTTTTCTCTCTCTCTCTCTCTCTCTCTCTCCTAATCTCCCTCACTAGACCCACATCTCCCTCACCACGATCCCAACAATTAACCTCAAAATCGTGTTGCTCCTAATCGTCGGATCCGCCAACCACTCCTTTAGGCTCGAGATCGTAGACTCCTGAAACAAATCCACACCGTTGGTTTTTTTTCAATTCAAGTTCAAATTCACAATCAAGCACGAGATCTGAAGAAAAATGAGAGATGGTACCTTGGCATCAGGGGCGGAGAGAAAGAGTGCGAGCAATTTGATGGCCTGGAGCGGAGTCGGTGCTGACGGTGCAGAGCGTCAATCTCGTGGATGACGAGCTGGTAGCTGCCGGGAGCAATGTAGGGGCGGTAAACGAGGCAGTCACGCTCGACGATGTCGTCTGGGGAGAGGTTGATGGCCGCTTGGTATGCTCCCAGGAAGAAGTTGTTTCTCAGGTTGAACAAATGGTCTGGTGCTGATACCGCTGCAGCCATTTCTGTTGTGAATCTCGGAGATCAATTTTCTTTTGCCAGATGTTTTGATTCAAAATAGAACAGGGTGATTAAAAAATCTCGTCTTATTGAAACCCAATAACTTTGGTCATTTGGGATTGTGAAGAGGGTGGAGATCTGACGGTGTTGATTTTGCTTTGTTTGGCTGCTGAGAAACTTCATAGGAAAAGAAAACAAAAGAATTTTTATTTTTATTTTTTATTTTTTAATGTTAAAAATGGTTTTTTATTTATTATAATTTTTTAAATTTTCAGAAAATTTTTTTTTTTTTTTTAATTTACACGTGGCATGATTTTATTAGGCCAACTTGCACATGTGTCAAACCTAGTTGGCATTTAGGGAGTAAAGTTTTTTAGACGAAGGGCTAAAATTCTAACATAACCAAATTAAGAGAGAGCAGATCAAAACTTTCAAACATTAAAGAATAAAATCAAAATTGATCAAACTTAGAAGTTATACTGTCCATTTCAGTCAAAAAGTTAATCCAAACTCCTAGATCTTTAAAGAACAAAATATAAGGATAAATATATTTTACCCACTGTGGTTTGACCAGTTTACACGTTTCCTAACTGTGATTTGAAAACTAACATTTTGTCCACTTGTGATGACTCCATTAACAGTAGTTCATCTTCTCTATTATAAACACAATAATACATTAAAAACACAAACTTGAGGATCAAAATCTCCTCCTCCCTCATTTTTATTGAGACTTTTGTAAGAAACATACATGTAAACCCAAAATAGTTAAAAATGTCCAACAATAACCGTACCAATTCATTAGTACGCTTGAACTCTAAGTCTTTCTTCATAATTTGTGGTGCTCTAAATGGTCCATAACCATTTGTGACTTGAAACTCGCCCTGCAACCCTCCAGCGATGCTCATCACAAAAACGAAATAATAAAGGACACGTTTGATTAAACCTATTATTTATTGGAAAATGATTTTTCAGTCCTTGAAATTGATACATCATAGTCATCCCTTCTATTTGTTCATTTATATTTTATCAAACAATTAAAACTACATTAAACGGTGGAATTAAAAACAGACTTATTTCCAACAGAGTAGAAAGCAAAAAAAAAATAAATAAATAAAGAAAAAAAAAAACAATGGAATTACAAGAGCGAAGTCATTTTAATTTCATTTTGTCACTGACTAAGTGAATTGATGTAAAATAAATAACAACAGTTCTCAGATATGAAATCTGATACCATTTCAAATTAGGAAAAATAAAAAAAACTGACGAGAGCTAAAAAAGAATGACCATTGATTCTATTCATTTGATACCATACCATGTAAGCCTTATAACTTTTTGCATCCAACTAATAATATAGAATAATAAAAGTAATTAACTATTAAATTAAAATAAAAAGAGAGTCTATTTCATGTTAATTAAGGTCTTATTTTCTAGATAGGACAATCTACATATATAGTGCTACATTAATTTTTAAGTGACGTAACATTTATTACATATTTAAATTTGTAATATTTAATATGAATCATTTTGATCTTATCATATCTTAATAGTTAATAGTTTGAAAGCTTATATAATATAATATCACTCATTTGCATGTCATTAATTAACCCGAGCACACTAACTCTTATATTCACGTATACTAAATATCATTTTTTTGGAAGAAGACGAATACAAATTTTTTATCCTACTTTTTTTGTTCTACTTTATATTCCACTAATTACAACTCACCATGTATTTTTTTTTAAATAACTAAGACTTAAAATGGAAACAAATCAAATACAATCTGACACGTGATATATTGTGGTTGGTAGAGTATAAAGTGGAACATAAAAAGTGGGATAGAGAATATTGATTCGAATAAAACTGCACCAAAAGAATATTACAAGAAGTTTGATAGTGGTCAAAAGCTATTATCTATTCAAATTACTTGTTCACAGTTTTTACATTTTTAGGAGCTGATCAAGCATCCGAGTGTGTACATGCAGGTCCAAGAGCAAGCCTTTTATATAGCAGTAGCTGTTTTTATCATCTACAACCTGTACACTCTACCCGAGTATCTAAGAACTGGCCTCCCAGTCCGTGCTTGGTGGAACAACCAGAGAATGGCAAGAATAACCGCTATGAATGCATGGTTGTTTGGATTTCTAGGTGTCATACTCAAACTCTTAGGAATATCCGAGACAGTCTTTGAAGACAAATTCACTTCTAGTGATGGTGCTCCGTGCTCATGATGTTGATGCCGGTAAGTTCACCTTCGACGAGTCCCCAATTTTTGTTCCAGGCACAACCATTTTACTGGTCCACTTAACAACGCTGGTTGTAAGCTTGTTAAAGCTGCAACCACCAGCGCAAGTGATGGCAATGGGTCAGGCGAGGTCTTGTGCAGTGTGTGGTTGGTGCTATGCTTCTGGCCATTTTTGAAAGGACTATTTGGGAAAGGCATTAAAGCATGGGATTCCCTTATCCACCATATGCAAGTCAGTTGCATTGGCATTATTTTTTCGACACTTGTGTAGAATGAGTACAATTAATGGGTTGAGAGTTGAGACTTTGGCTATGAAATTATGTTATGTCTCACAATTGGTCTCGAAACTTCAATTTAGAATAATCATAAGTTGTACTAGTTAATAAATAATAAGTTGGTGTTCATTGAAGTCGGTGATTTTGGATTGACATCGGGTGCAATTGCTAGGTCAATTGCACCCATGCAATTGTTTTCAATGGTTGAGATTAAAAGGTAAAAGATTCACTTTTAATCTCAACCTTTGAACAAAAAAAACTTAAACTTAACTTTTACACTTTTTGGTCTTTTACCTTTTTATGTTAATAATTTTAGGGTTTCCTCATAAATTTGAGTGTTTATGTGTGGTTTGTTTGCATTATGATTTATTGTCTTCTTGGCTTGAGAAATATTTTTGCTTAGAATTTGTTTTTTATAACTACTTGAAATTATTTGGTCTTTATTAATTCACATTAAACTGTGATCCAACAAGATCCAGCATAATATGTAATGTACGTCACAACTCACAACCCTCTCCTCATTTTTTTCTTTGTCATTTCCATTAATGCATGCATGACTATTAACCAATCTAGTTGTCATGGATCAGCCTTGTATAGGGCCGACTTTTTCATTAGGCATTTAGGCAAATGGCGTATGGTCCCCAAGTAGAAGAAGAAGAAGATCCCATAATATTGGTCCTATAATAATACTATAAGTCCATACTTATATAAAAATCTAAACTAAAATATATCTCATACTCAAGAACATAAACTAAAATATATCTCATACTCATTAACAGTTGTTTTTGGGAAAGTGATCCATGTCTAACTAAAAATGAAAGAAACTCATATATCCTATGTTTTGCTCTCCCTATCTTAAAACAAATTAATCATGGTTTTAAAAACCGGACCGGGGAGAGAACCGGAAAGGGGAGTGGTTCCCGTATCACTGGTCCGACCGGTGGTCGAACCGGTGACGTCATAAATAATTTTTAAATTATATAAATTAATAAAATATATATAACAAATTTAACTAATAATATTTAGTTAAAAATATATATATAACAAATTTTAAAACTTTTATATGAGTTTTCACATCTTATATTTAGAAGAAAAAAAAAGTAACTAAACATATTAAAATTACAAAATAATCATATTTAAATCATAGAAGAACGTTTTATGTTTATTTGATAATATCATAAGTCAAAAATAGTATTTTCTTAGATTTATGGTAAGAACTTTCTTTATTTGACTTATTTGAAGATTTAAAAACTATGTATGGGTTTAAAATTTGAATGCCCTAATTTAAATTTTAAGTCTTCAAATTTTAATATGTTAATTAATTTTGTATTTTGATGTAGTTATAAATAGTATTTGCTATTTGAAGACTTGTTGTTTTTCCAATGTGGGACTAGTTGTCTTGTACTCTTGTGAGAAAACTTATTCATCGTCCCACATTGGAAAAAGAAAAGAGAATGATACACTTTCTCTTCTATAAATACTACACTCTATCAAGAATTTTAAATATGAGGGTGGGCTATATTAATTTGTGGGCCTACCATTCATTAATTAAATATTGGGTTGCCTTGTGTGAGCCAAACATTTAATGTTAGGTTGCCTTTTGTGTGAGTCAAACATTTAACATTTAATGTTGGGTTACCTTTTGTGTGAGCCAAACATTTAATGTTAGGTTAACTTTAATGTAGACCTAACATATTAGTATTATTTTTTAAATAAATTTTTTTTGTATTTAAAAAGTGGTCAAACCGGTTGGACCGGTCCGGTTCCCGGTTTTACCGGTTGAACCGGCGGTTTCCGGTTTTGCTTCACTTTTTCTTTATTTCCGGTTTTTTAAGGAAACCGGACCGGACTAGGCACCGGTCCCCGGTTGAACCGGCCGGTCCGGTCCGGTTTTTAAAACCATGCAATATCCATCATTTATCAAAAAAAAAAAACCCAATAGGGTGTGCCCAAAGCCCCCTAGAAATTTAGATTGTGTGATACAAAAAAAAAAATTTAGATTGTGACATAACCCCATGGTGTTTTGTTTCAAGTATAAAAAGTTATTTCTTTGTTAAAATAAACAGGATTACATTAAATTACACACTACCCGAGAATATGAATACATATTAATAACACTATATATAGTATGAGATATCATAAACTTCAAAATAATAGGAAATTAGTTTCTATGAATAGGAATACATATTAATAACACCATATATAGTATGAGATATCCATAAAATTCAAAGTAATACGGAATTAGATAGTAATTTAAAGTAATTCCGTTTATTTTAACAAATAACTAACTTTTTTTTTTTAATAGAACAAATAACTAACTAATTACACTTAAAACAAAACCCCATAGAGTTATGTGTCATAGTCTAAACTTTAAGAGGGTTTTGTGTATTAAAGACAAATAAAAATTGAGGTATATTGTAGTTTCCCCAAAAAATTATTTGAGTTTCAACGTTACATCTCTTTTTGAGTTAACTTGCTTCATACATCTATAAATTATTCATTTATGAAAAAATTCATTTTAACGTCTTTAAGTTTCTTGAGAATGCCTGTGATGCTGCCTGAACATTGTAAGCTAATTGTTTTAAAATGGGCTGGGGATTTATTTTTTATTTTATTTTTTTATTATTTTTTTGCCATAAAGGAATATAATGAGTTGAATTTAATACTTTATTTAAAGTGATTACAATTTCATATGCGTATTCTAATAATGAAATTTTAAGAAACCATGATTTTAATATAGGTTAGCTGCCTGTCAAATTTTCGATACAATTAGTGATAATATTGCCCTGCATTCACTTGCTAAGTTTTGTTGGAAATGTAGATATTTGGCATTATTTAAGAATATCAATGGGAAAGTTAACAGTAATTGGATGGAGTTGAAAAACTATTTTATTTATTTGAGTTGAACTCAAATGGTCAATGTAAATGTATTTTATCAATTTGGAAAATAAATTTTGATTATTTGTTGGCAATCTAATTAATTCAAGAAATTTGACTACCTTAATTTTCATTTTTGCCTTATAAGTGTTTAGTGGGTATTGTTGTGTATTTTAATTTGAACATGATTTTAATAATTCCTTGCTTGTAGCTGTGATGGTTGGTGTCTTATTGTTTATTTGGTTTTTTTAGAAACAAAGCTAGGTTCGAAGTAAGGACTATCTCACCTAAAGTGATAGCCGAATATGGCAGATGATGGACTTCTACATGTATAGGAATGCTTGATGCTGGGGTTAGTCTGAAAAATGATGAAAGTCTTTAGAATGGATATTATTGATTTTGGACATTGTGTTGGGCGGGTGGGGGGTTTTGTTGGTTGTAGGCTTTTACGTTAAGAAGAAACTCCTCCATTTATTCCTCAATATACAATATTTTTTTTATAATTATTAACATATATAGTCTATTATGATTGGTACATAATATTTTATATTATCAACTTGTTTTATATGAATGTTATTAAATCCTTCAATCTTTTACAACTTTTTATTGGACATGTTGTTAATGTAAAGTTGTTAATACGTTTTCTTGTTGTAGTGTGTGTTAATTATAAATAGACTATAACCCGTGCATGCGCGGCTTTTTTTCATTATTTTTCTAAAAATATGTTTCTAACAAAGCAACTTAACTAAGAAGAAGGAATAAATAATAACAATAATGAAAAGTAAAAAAAAAAAAAAAAAGAAAGAAAAGTGTAAAATAGAAAATGTAAATAATTTTTCTTTACGCTTAAAAATAGAAATGATCATTTTTATTATATCTCATCAAATGTATTATACTGATTTTTATTATATTTCATCAAATGTATTATACTAAGTCTATAAAGATAACTACCAATAACTTTATAGCCTAGTTGTATCGATTCCTTTCAATGGGGTTTATATCCCGGGGTTGTATTCACTTAGCAAAAAAAAAAAAAAAAAACTCACTTCACATTGTTTGTGAATTTCAATCACTTTGGTGAACCTCAATTGTTCTATATAGGGATTCTAAATGTTCAGTAAATTTATTTTTGTTTAACTTACAACACTTTGATAGTACAAATAAATAATACAATTTGTCGCATATTTATCCCATCTTTACCTTTTTTTACTTTCTTTTATTTCTCTTTTCATATTTTTTTGGGCAATTTATCACTTATAAATAATCACATAAACAATATCTGTGACCTTAGAAGTCCATCATATAACAAATTGGTCCACAGAGATAAAAATGACAATGTCATCTTAAGTCTAAAACGTATCTCTTAGGAAACTTTAACACATAGAAAAAAAAAATGTTAAGATGTTATTCCCTCTAACCCTAAAAAAATAAAAAAATAAATAAAAAAATCTACACAATTGCCTCTTTTGGTTATCTCTAAAATGATAGTCCATTGATATCCTAAATCTCAGATAATTTGAATGTTGCCTCATCAATTCTAATATGAGTATTGGAAAATAATTTATACTTAACACATACCCCAAAAATATATTAAACAGATAGTTGTCAAGCTATTTAGCATATCCAATTGTATAAAAATAAAATGATCGAGTCAAACTATATTTTATATGCAGTTAGATAGTATCAGAAATTGTTAAAAAAACATTTTTGGTTGCAAAAAATAAAGGACTACAACTTAACCAAGCAAAAATACTTCAAATATATCTAATTGTATAAAAATAAAAAAATCAAGTCAAACTAAATTTTATATGTAGCTAAATAGTATCAGAAATTGTAAAAAAAAAAAAAAAAAAAAAAAAAAAAAGCATTATTGGTTGCAAAAATAGAGGACTACAACTTAACCAAGCAAAAATACTTCGAATATATCCAATTGTATAAAAATAAAAAAATCAAGTCAAACTAAATTTTATATGCAGTTAAATAGTATCAGAAATTGTAAAAAAAAAATTATTGGTTGCAAAAAATAGAGGACTACAACTTAACCAAGCAAAAATACTTCGAATGTAAGATATACAATAAGTTATTGCTCTCTACTCGAGTTTTAGTTTAGATTATAGATTATAGATATATTTTTTCTACAATATATCATTCAATCACACTATAATTAAATTTCATTTGATTAATGGCATTCCAAAACAATCACTAATAGGTGGATATTAATTGGTGGGGTATTAATACGTGGATTCCAAAACAATCAGGATATTAATTGGTGGGGTATTAATTGGTGGAATAACGGAAAAATGTTGATTCAATTAGGAGGAGGAGAAAATTTAAGAGGTCATTAAGGGAATGGGATGGATTAATCTAGAGAGTCTGATGTGGCAGGATTTGGAGGAGCCAAAAAAGTTTCTCTCTACTCCGAGTTTTAGTTTATATTAGACTATAACCCGCAATGCGCAGCTTTTTTTCATTATTTTTCTAGAAATATGTTTCTAACAAAGCAACTTAACTAAGAAGAAGGAATAAATAATAACAATAATGAAAAGTAAAAAAAAAAAAAAAAGAAAGAAAAGTGTAAAATAGAAAATGTAAATAATTTTTCTTTACGCTTAAAAATAGAAATGATCATTTTTATTATATCTCATCAAATGTATTATACTGATTTTTATTATATTTCATCAAATGTATTATACTAAGTCTATAAAGATAACTACCAATAACTTTCTAGCCTAGTTATATCGACTCCTTTCAATAAGGGTTTATATCCCGGGGTTGTATTCAATTAGCAAAAAAAAAACTCACTTCACATCGCTTGTGAATTTCAATTACTTTGGTGAATCTCAATTGTTCCATATAGAGATTCTAAATGTTTAGAGGTTTCTCATTTTTGTTTAACTTACAACACTTTGATAGTACAAATAAATAATACAATTTGTCGCATATTTATCCCATCTTTACCTTTTTTTACTTTCTTTTATTTCTCTTTTCATATTTTTTTGGGCAATTTATCACTTATAAATAATCACATAAACAATATCTGTGACCTTAGAAGTCCATCATATAACAAATTGGTCCACAGAGATAAAAATGACAATGTCATCTTAAGTCTAAAACGTATCTCTTAGGAAACTTTAACACATAGAAAAAAAAAAAAAAAAAAAATCTACACAATTGCCTCTTTTGGTTATCTCTAAAATGATAGTCCATTGATATCCTAAATCTCAGATAATTTGAATGTTGCCTCATCAATTCTAATATGAGTATTGGAAAATAATTTATACTTAACACGTACCCCCAAAAATATATTAAACAGATAGTTGTCAAGCTATTTAGCATATCCAATTGTATAAAAATAAAATGATCGAGTCAAACTATATTTTATATGTAGTTAGATAGTATTAGAAATTGTTAAAAAAACATTTTTGGTTGCAAAAAATAGAGGACTACAACTTAACCAAGCAAAAATACTTCGAATATATCTAATTGTATAAAAATAAAAAAAATCAAGTCAAACTAAATTTTATATGCAGCTAAATAGTATCAGAAATTGTAAAAAAAAAAAAACATTTTGGTTGCAAAAATAGAGGACTACAACTTAACCAAGCAAAAATACTTCGAATATATCCAATTGTATAAAAAAAAAAAAAAATCAAGTCAAACTAAATTTTATATGCAGTTAAATAGTATCAGAAATTGTAAAAAAAAAAAAAAAATTGTTGCAAAAAATAGAGGACTACAACTTAACCAAGCAAAAATACTTCGAATGTAAGATATACAATAAGTTATTGTGTAGAAAAACTTATCCTAACTATATCCTCCACTCTCTTCAAGACCAACTCAGCTAATGCATCTGCATGCATGAAAAAAAAAAAAAAAAAAAAAAAACATATGATCAAAATCAATTGAGATTGCTAATAACAATGAGACACGTTTTACTCCACCCTTTAAGATCAATTCATTAAGGTATCTCATGACAGAAGAACATCCTTTTACATAATTAAAGCTAGAGTCATATAACTCACGTAAGAATTTCACATAATAATTCAAATGAATATTTTAAAAATATGAGATTCTGCCTCATGCTCCTTTTCAGTCTTCACGAAGGTATATTGTCATACAATGACTAATATCATTGATTTAACTTTTAATGCAAAAAGGAAACGAAACTTTTATGGCCAAACAACATATATAGTAAAAGTATCATTTTTCGACGTATCTGCAAGTATTTATAGCTATTTAGCATTCAACTTGGAAAAAAAACCCAACCTAATTGTAGCAGTTTATAATCTAAACAAATTTTTGCTCTTTAAATAAAGAAAATATAATTTTCAAATACTTAACCTGAGAAAAGACGAAAATGAAGGTAATACTTATGTAAACTTTATCTTGCCCAAACTCTTATTTCCACTTAAATATTAAATATTAGAAAATAAGAGGAATAAATTTGGGGATCCCAGGGATCGAACCCACGCCCTCACAAAGGGGTGAGACTTTTTGGGGAGAGGAATGACTATTTGGACAAATACCCAAGTTGTAATTTAAATGCATATTTGAAGTAACATATATTATGTTTAACAGATTTTGTTTGAACATATCTATTTATATCTGAATTAATTAATAAGATCATTTAATTGGAGCATATAATTGGGTAATTGGTATTTAATTTATTAATGGTGTAGTTTTTATTATGGGGTAGTGTATTGAATTTAGTTTATTTAATTCATGTGCCACCTAAGATCTTACGTGTCAAGTAGAAGACGTTACCTTAGATGTCATGTGGCAGAAAGATATCAACGTCTTCTACTTTAATTATAAATTATACTAACAATTATAAAAAGATATAAAAAATATATTTTACTCAACCATTTTTTTGTTTTTTGTTTTTTCCGTGAATGCATTGACTATTACTCTCCATTATTTGTTCTTCCTCCTTTTCGATCGTAAAAGCATTGGCCATTAAAGTATAACCACTCTAGTGATAATAATGCGTACCCCCTAGACAAAAAACTCCACGTAAAAAATTCCAAAATTGAATTTGTCGTTAACTTGTTATATACAATCTTGACAGCATCAAACCGCAATCATCATGGTAACTGCAATTGTGCAATTCTAGACTTGTAGTGCAGCTGACGTGGTGGTGCCGCACACACTCTGTCAATCACTTGCCGCATTAGGCAACGTTTTGTCACTTATAATCGCCTGACTAAAAGATATTTGGAATTTGGAATTGTTGTATCTGAAAAATTTCGTAATTAATATCACCTATTTCAAGACTTCTTTTTGGCAACTACTGTTATTACATTCAGAATGGGGAAAATAGAGAGGAGGAGGAGGAGGAGTCTGAAAATGTTACATCAAATATAAATTAATTTACTACTTCATGGTCTTCTGTATGATTGCAACTAGTAAATAAGATTACTGTTTTAAGGGGCGGATTCAGTAATTCAATCTAGGGTGGGCACCTTTTAATCTCAAAGTTTAATAGACATAATACAAAAAATGCTTAAAGCCGATATACATTATTTATATAACAAAAAAGTAACAAACAAGAAACTTATTATAACCTTTTACAATTGATTTCGACGTGTGTTTCATATTTT
>OU015769.1:14846051-14905509 GCA_907173295.1 Fagus sylvatica
TCTTTTGGGAGCTGTATGGGCAAATGAGCTAGGCATGAGGATCATATTGGAATTAGGATCCAAAGGAAACTTGGGCATTTATTATTTAAATCGTATTCTCAATTTATTTAGATATTTGAACAAAAGTCTTGTAATTGTAGCCTCCAAGCAATTACTAATAATTTGGATATGCTATTTTGGGTCAATTTGGATTATGGCTACATAATTATTGTGCATTCAAATCAACATTTTATTGAAGAAAGAACCTGATAAATACAAACAAACATGGGACAACATATATATAAGAAGGGTAAAACTTAAGTACAGTTCCTTAGGTTAGGTACATTAGGTTCCCAATTAAATTCAAACACATGGTTGCATTAACTAATGAAACACAAACAATGTTATATTTTTCAAGAATATTTAAATTCAATGTATTTGAATTCAACTAGGAACCTAATGTACTTGACCTAAAAAACTGTACCTAAGTTTTACCCATATAAGAAAACGTCGTGTAAGCCATCAAAAACATTTTGACTTTCAAATTGATGCATGCAATAGGTTAACTTTAAATGTTTTGTAAAGTACGGTGGAGCTACTAAATAATGTTTTTATTTTTATTTGACAATTACAAAAATGGGAGAGAGAGAACTTGAATCTCGGTTCAATGGTTTTTTATTTAAAGGAAATCAGTCAATGCCATTAAATTATAAGACTCTTAGCAACTATTAAATAACGTTAAATATGGGCCCGTTTGCATATTTGTGGTTCAATAAATATAGGGATACAAATTGTCATGACTAGTGCATAATAATTTGAATAGTTCAATTGATAAATTTATGTAGAAATGATATTACTTTAGTCACAGCTCTTAAGAAGTTATGCATCAAGCCTCTCTTCTTGGCTATTTTGTACCCCAACTAGTACCATACTCATAAGCTGAACCAGCGACTTGGTATGCTGCCTGAATAGAATTCCAAAGATTGGCCGGTGGATCTATCTTCCCTTTCAAAGCATGAGCAGCTGATTTGATCAACTCCTTTGAACTCCCAAATTTTGAAAGAATATCCTCAGCAAATTTTTCTGCCAAAGGTAAAGAGAAAAACAAAATATTAGTCACACAAAAAGGAAAAAACACCATTAATGAAGTGCTTGTCTTTTGGACCCAAAAGTTCTTGTGTTGCCACTATAAAAGTTAGTGGCTTATTGAAGTTTTGAGAATAATACTTTTTATGGTTTAAAATCCAAAATTAATTTACTTACCATTTACTGAATCTACATTATCTGGTGATAAACTATAGATAACTTTCCGTCTGTGAAAGCATCCTGTTCCACCATAAAAAGGTCCTTGAATTCCTGCTATTCCATGCACCATATACTATTCGATCATATAAGAAAAATACTGTTAATTATTGGTTAACAAATCAGTGAGTAACTTTCCTCATTAGCACATTTTCTTTGGTCACACAGCATATCTATGAAATTTAGAATGAAACAAAAAGAAAAGACTTATTATGTTAAATTTGACGCACTTCAAAATAAACCACAAATTGATTGCCATATGGGTCATCCTTTAATCCATCATAGAAAACTTGTGGGAACTGAGCATACGCGATTTCTTTTTCACTCTTTGGATCCAGTAGCAGGCACATTGCATGAAGAGCAACTTTTGGATTGTTGACAAACATATCACAGTCTACGTTCAGCATATATGGAGCATTTGTCATCAAACCCGACACTCTGGTCTATATATATATGACAAAAACGGTACCAAAAAAAAAAGTGTAAATTAATTATGATACATTGATAAGGATTTAAGCATAAGGAGTGATGATCATAAGATTTATAAAAAAATAAAAATAAAAATCTTAATGAATTTTACTATTTTTGGCATAAGGAATATCTTACTAGAACGTTCATGGCTCCCGCTTTGTAATGATGTGGATGCTTTGGCTGCTTCTCCCTGGAAATGTAGACCAAGTGTGGAAATCCATCCGGAAGACCTGCCTTGTTCTCCCATATAACCTACAGTAAGCCGTTTTTTAAATTACACATAACCCATCTGGAAGACTTTCCTCGTACCAAAAAAAACTATTACACTATTCGCAGCACAAGTGCACAAGCACAACACTCAAATAAAATAATGGTTTAGCAAAAAAAAAACACAACACTCAAAGTCTCAAATAAAAACTCATTTACTCAAATAAATGCTCATTTAGTCATTTACTTAGTAGATTGCAGAAGAGGAAAATCTAGAAGTTGATTCAAAATTCCGTTCTTTAGTTGCTATCGGATCACTGGTTTTATATGACATGATTGTTCCAGAGGAAAAATGATTTTATATTTCTCACTCTAAAATGTCAAACTTCTTATTTTGAGTTTGCTGAATGAGGCTTAAGCTGTACATTGAAACTAAAGTTTTGTGGTGGCCTATTACATATTTCTTTTTGTGAATGCATGATAAGTTTGTACAGTGTCCTGCTTAGCCTCTTATTAAAAGTCATTTACTCAGTACAGCAGTACTCTGTACAGTCCTCCATCAAGTCTTCACTATATTAGGTCAATAAAGACAAAAACACAGCACATTCATTTTTTTCAAATGGTTGCCCTGGGGTGAGGGGTTGCCCAAGCCCAAGGCTTGCTGGGCTTACCCCAGGGCCGGCTCTGTAGACCACCAAAATGAAATATTGAAAAAACAATTTTCAATCTAAAACAATTACACCGTGTAATAAATTATTACATGAGATCTCAATTCGCTACTCACTAGGAATGTGGTCGGCTGCTATTTGGAAATCATTGGTCAATTGAAACACTACTTAAATAAAAAGGTGATTCCAAAATACATAACAGGTTGTGAACAGATGAAGAAGAAGACAAGTATTCAGAAAAAGTCAAGTGGCCAGCCTCTATAATTGAGATTTTCTTTTTCTTTTTTTATTTTTATCATTTTGACTAATTCCTAATTACCTTGATAATAGTTGGATGGTTTTTGCGTTCTGCATTCAAGAATTCTGCAAAGTCCCCTGTAAGATCACATGGCAAGGAATTTTGGACCGCATCTTCAATTTTGCGGCGAAGTAGCTCATACTCATCCTACAGAAGATGAAAAACAAGTTATATAGTACAGGCACATGATCTCATTGTTGTCCCATTATGGCAAACAATGTCAAAAAGTATTGTCTATATATAAGATATATATGGGCATATATCCATATTTCATATCATTAAAAAAAGAAAAGAAAAAAAAAAAAGTGATATATATCTATAATTTGTGTTTATTAAAATATGTTTATCATGCTCATTTAAGTGGTGTGATAAAATTTTCTGGAAGTCCAATTTTATATATACCAACTTTTGTGACTAAGAAGGAAAAATTAATTATCACAGCTAACTCTGGCTTTTGGATTACCTTCATTCTGTTCCATTCTTGTTGGAATTCCATTGAACTACCACCAAACGTTAGTGGGTTATTGGAGAAGTACCTAAAGGGAGCTCTAACATGAATATTGTACTTCTTACAAAATGGAACCCAAAGCTTGGCAAACTTTGAGGCTTCAACAAGAGAGTAGTAGGTGAGTGGAGAACAACCATCATCGGATACGTAGCAAGCTAGCTTGTGAGTTGGGTAATCAACTGCCAACAAAGAGAGCACGGTGTTTACTGTGATGATAGGTGGTTCTAGCACGGCGTCCGCAGTTGTCACAAACATATCCACTGATGGAAGTTCAGGTACCCTATACCAAGAAAATTGGTTATATATTCAAAGTTATGGACAACATCAATAAATCATGTTACACACCTATAGTAATGAATCAATACACGTATTATTGGCACAAGTTAGATCTGCTACCGTTCCAAGACGAGGTCCGGGTACGTTTTGTAAGCTACAGGATTGTATTTGGTGCTGATGACTAGAAACCAAGTGAAGGTAAAGAATGACTCGCATAAGAAGGCAAGGAGCCAAGTGAGACCATGGTTATTGAGGGAGAGGAAACGATAAATAAGGAGAGAAAGGAGAAGGAAAAAGATTAGGATATCAAAGGCTCTTTGTAAATTGTTTTTACGTGAGATTTCTTCATATAGAGGGAGAGAGATCGGGTTGGCCATGGAGTGGATAGGAAGACAATTTTAGTGGCACTATATCTTTTTAATTGGAAATGTTTAAGCCTCCACTGTGATTATTTATAGTGGACTAGCTGGTCTTGTATTTGCATTGACAGCCATGTATGTGGCAGAGAGAGGTGATATCGTGGGCTTTTGTGGTTCCTCTTGCATACACATGGATTTCACATGCATGGATCACTTGGGAATTATTGGGATTACTCATATTGGTATGGTGATTTTGGTTTCTTTGACTTGTCATTCGTGGTAAAATATCTGTCATTTGTAATTATAATATAACAAATTATAAACATTTTATCATAAATGACATGACACTTACAGGACGAGATGAGAAAACCGAAAAATTTCCGCTCATATTAAATATTGTTTGACTGTACTGACATACAGGCTACAAACTATTGAAAGGGAGAATCCACTATATATTTATATCACTATTTTTCTTTTCTATTTTAAACCCGTGTTAAGTTTATAGTGAAAAAAAAAAAAAAAAAAAAAAAAACTCTTTTTTTGATACGTACGTGTCAAACTAGTTGGATCAAAGAAAATTGTCCACTCATTAACTAGTGTTTTTTTTTTCACAGAAAATGAGGAGTAGACAACAATTAAAATGCAGGTTTCCATTGATAGCTTCAATCTCATGGTCCAATACTCCAATATAGCATAATAACGTTATAGAAAGTGAAGGAACAATTGTGATGACGAGACACTCAGACACCAGTGGGGCGCATCCATGAACACAAGTTTGTGACCATTAACGAGTACTATGCCGTCCAATTAGGTAAAGCCGAAAACCACTGACAGCAAAGTCCAGGACCACTCTGGAAAAATATATCTAGCATAGTCCAGCAGTGAATGAGAGAAAAAAGAGAAGAAGCTAGTCTTATATTTTTTATTCTTAGTTTTCTTGTTGGACGGAGTTTGGCTACAAACTAGTTTATAACTAGTTTACTATAACCTATTACGTGGCAACTAATAAGATTAACCACGTGTATTTTAGTCACATGACTCACATGACCTATTTAATGAATCATGTAACTTTTTAAAATAATACATGTAGATGGTCTTATAAACTACCACATAACAGATTGTAGTAAACTAATTATAAACTGATTTGTAACCAAACCATATTCTTGTTTTATTATGTGATTTTATTTTCTGTAACTTCGTTTCTTGTGCGTTGGGTCAAGTGATAGCTACGACATGAGGAGTGATGTTTCACTCTCCTGGACCACACGATTCCAACAAGACGTAGTCTCTAGCTCTTTTTTTTTTTTGTTTTTTTTTGGTAAAATACAGAAATCATAATTGAGATTTGAACTATCCATAAAAACTATTAAGACTTTTCAAAGATATCTATTTTACTCTCTAAGTGAAATAATTTTAAGAAAAAATACACAAAATGTATTAAGTGTTTTTTTGTACTTAAGAGACAAACCGGATATTTTTAAAAAGTTTTAATAATTTATGTCATAAGCTTAATACTTAGGGATGATTTCTTTATTTTACCTTTTTTCTTAGGTTTTAGGCTTCTAGCTGTTATTGCTTTGACCATGTATCTCAGTAAAAAATTCAAGATATAATTATTTACTAGTCACAAACTGGTGCTTAAGCCCTGAATATGATATATTAAATGTATCTAATACTTAATTATTATAATGTAAACCAAATTTTTTTTTACTTTTGATTGACCTCATAATATTACGTCATATAAGCTTTTGAGATATCACAATTTTATACCTTATTATTTTAATATATATTTTCTAATTAAATTTAAATTTTATTTTATAATTAAACTTTCCATTAGAATTTTGACACATCATATTTTCTTTAATAGAAAAATATATTGTTCCATATATATAAACACAATCATAATAAATGTCTAATACTATAATATATTTTATATATAAATACAATAATAATAAATTTCTTTTAATAATTATCAATTTTATATTTAGACAAAAGATAAAAGAGAGAAATTCATATTATGGTAAACTTTTTCGTGGGTTGCACGGGTTACTAACTAGTTAAACATATTAACAAAAAATTAAATCATTTAAATTTTTTGACTTCTTCAAGTAAACTCGATCATGTATGTCAATATCACACTAAAGATATTAACAAATCATTAAATCTTTTTATTTTAGAGTATACCAAAAAAATTAACAAGACATTCAAATCAGTTAATCGTGAAAATTACAAAGATAATTAAATATGAAGAATTAAATTAAGACACAATAAGTGAACAATAATAATAATAGAGGATTTGGAAGCAAACCATTAAAAAGGTGGTAGGTGACCTCAGCCTATGGGTTTTTGATGAGCATGAAACGATAAAAATTTACAATCATACTAAAAAGTTAAACATCTTTAATTATTATAATTATTGTTATGAATTATTGAATGTTACTGTGCAAATGATGGCAGAATTATTATAATGGTGGGTCCTACAGGACCCATATGTTTTTAAATTATTCACGGATGCATTCAGAAACGAATGCATTCGGACTTCGTTGAAGTTTTTGAACTATTTCATCCGTGATCTGAATCATCGCCTATAAATAAGGCTTCAGAAGAACGAAGTGAAACACACAATTTTGTAGAGAGATTGAAATCTAATAGTATTCAGAGAAATTTAGTTTGTGTAGATGACCACTTAATAAAAGGAGAGTTCTCATAATATATTTTCATCTTTAGAATTACTTTCTCTTGTTATATATATTTTTTATTACACAACAATTATTAAAAAGTTAAACATCTTTTTGTTTTATAATTTTATATATGCTGTAATATCTTGTGGTGATAAACCGTAAGATACGGGTGAAATTAATAAATCTTATGGTCAGCATCGATTAGAAGACGCCAAATTCTTAAAAGCAGATTTTGACATGTTCTAAGACACTAAATTGTAATAAAAAAAAAACATTAATCACGACAATTGCATATTCAACTATCAAAGCAAGATTTGATTCTATCAAATCAACTCTCCTATTAATTAACTACTTATTTAAATTCACAGTAGCCTTTTTTTTCATATGAAATGGCATCTCTTAATAGTGGAGTACCAAAAACATTGATAATTTTATCCCAAACAAACAGTAATCTTATTTTTATTTTTATTTTATGAAAAACAGTCATGGGCGGATCCAACATTGGACCAGGGTGGGCACGTGCCCACCCTCAAATATTTTTTTAAAAAATTATTAGGTATAAAATATAAAAAATAATTGGTTTTTATAAAGTGTCCCATCCTTAATTTTTTGGATAATTCAACAATACCCACACTTTTTTTAGTGCGTGTAATACTTTTAATAGATAAAATGTCATATTGATGGTATTAGTGTCACACATGATGGTAATTACCCTACATATGTTGATACCTATGATCACATTACTTTATACCTTAAATTTTTATTTATTTATTTAAATTTAATATATATAAAATTAGAGAGTACCAACATCACATTGGATAGCACTACCATCACATATGATGGCAACTACATCATATTTGATGATAACAATTGAGTGGGTACCAAACTCACAAAATTAAAAGAGTGAGTATTGTAGAATAACCCTAATTTTTTTGTTAATTTTTTTTTTCTAGGTATATATATATATATATATATAATTTACTATCAAATTTACCAGTTGCGACTGCCATTTTGGAAATTAAAGATCATTTTCAGCTATGAAGATTATGCATAATCGATTACGTAATCGAATGAGTGATCAATGGATGGATGACAAATTGATCGTATACATAGGGAAAGACATTTCTCGTAGTATTAATAATAAAGTTATAATGTAACGGTTTCAAAATATGAAACACACGTCGAAATCAATTGTAAAAGGTTATAATAAGTTTCTTGTTTGTTACTTTTTTGTTATATAAATAATGTATATCAGCTTTAAGTATTTTTTGTATTATGTCTATTAAACTTTGAGATTAAAAGGTGCCCACCCTAGATTGAATTACTGAATCCGCCCCTTAAAACAGTAATCTTATTTACTAGTTGCAATCATACAGAAGACCATGAAGTAGTAAATTAATTTATATTTGATGTAACATTTTCAGACTCCTCCCCCTCCTCTCTATTTTCCCCATTCTGAATGTAATAACAGTAGTTGCCAAAAAGAAGTCTTGAAATAGGTGATATTAATTACGAAATTTTTCAGATACAACAATTCCAAATTCCAAATATCTTTTAGTCAGGCGATTATAAGTGACAAAACGTTGCCTAATGCGGCAAGTGATTGACAGAGTGTGTGCGGCACCACCACGTCAGCTGCACTACAAGTCTAGAATTGCACAATTGCAGTTACCATGATGATTGCGGTTTGATGCTGTCAAGATTGTATATAACAAGTTAACGACAAATTCAATTTTGGAATTTTTTACGTGGAGTTTTTTGTCTAGGGGTACGCATTATTATCACTAGAGTGGTTATACTTTAATGGCCAATGCTTTTACGATCGAAAAGGAGGAAGAACAAATAATGGAGAGTAATAGTCAATGCATTCACGGAAAAAACAAAAAACAAAAAAATGGTTGAGTAAAATATATTTTTTATATCTTTTTATAATTGTTAGTATAATTTATAATTAACACACACTACAACAAGAAAACGTATTAACAACTTTACATTAACAACATGTCCAATAAAAAGTTGTAAAAGATTGAAGGATTTAATAACATTCATATAAAACAAGTTGTTAATATAAAATATTATGTACCAATCATAATAGACTATATATGTTAATAATTATAAAAAAAATATTGTATATTGAGGAATAAATGGAGGAGTTTCTTCTTAACGTAAAAGCCTACAACCAACAAAACCCCCCACCCGCCCAACACAATGTCCAAAATCAATAATATCCATTCTAAAGACTTTCATCATTTTTCAGACTAACCCCAGCATCAAGCATTCCTATACATGTAGAAGTCCATCATCTGCCATATTCGGCTATCACTTTAGGTGACATAGTCCTTACTTCGAACCTAGCTTTGTTTCTAAAAAAACCAAATAAACAATAAGAAACCAACCATCACAGCTACAAGCAAGGAATTATTAAAATCATGTTCAAATTAAAATACACAACAATACCCACTAAACACTTATAAGGCAAAAATGAAAATTAAGGTAGTCAAATTTCTTGAATTAATTAGATTGCCAACAAATCATCAAAATTTATTTTCTAAATTGATAAAATACATTTACATTGACCATTTGAGTTCAACTCAAATAAATAAAATAGTTTTTCAACTCCATCCAATTACTGTTAACTTTCCCATTGATATTCTTAAATAATGCCAAATATCTACATTTCCAACAAAACTTAGCAAGTGAATGCAGGGCAATATTATCACTAATTGTATCGAAAATTTGACAGGCAGCTAACCTATATTAAAATCATGGTTTCTTAAAATTTCATTATTAGAATACGCATATGAAATTGTAATCACTTTAAATAAAGTATTAAATTCAACTCATTATATTCCTTTATGGCAAAAAAAAAAAATAATAATAAAATAAAACAAAAAATAATCCCCAGCCCATTTTAAAACAATTAGCTTACAATGTTCAGGCAGCATCACAAGCATTCTCAAGAAACTTAAAGACGTTAAAATGAATTTTTTCATAAATGAATAATTTATAGATGTATGAAACAAGTTAACTCAAAAAGAGATGTAACGTTGAAACTCAAATAATTTTTTGGGGAAACTACAATATACCTCAATTTTTATTTGTCTTTAATACACAAAGCCCTCTTAAAGTTTAGACAATGACACATAACTCTATGGGGTTTTGTTTTAAGTGTAATTAGTTAGTTATTTGTTCTATTAAAAAAAAAAGTTAGTTATTTGTTAAAATAAACGGAATTACTTTAAATTACTATCTAATTCCGTATTACTTTGAATTTTATGGATATCTCATACTATATATGGTGTTATTAATATGTATTCCTATTCATAGAAACTAATTTCCTATTATTTTGAAGTTTATGATATCTCATACTATATATAGTGTTATTAATATGTATTCATATTCTCGGGTAGTGTGTAATTTAATGTAATCCTGTTTATTTTAACAAAGAAATAACTTTTTATACTTGAAACAAAACACCATGGGGTTATGTCACAATCTAAATTTTTTTTTTTGTATCACACAATCTAAATTTCTAGGGGGCTTTGGGCATACCCTATTGGGTTTTTTTTTTTTGATAAATGATGGATAATTTGTTTTAAGATAGGGAGAGCAAAACATAGGATATATGAGTTTCATTTTTAGTTAGACATGGATCACTTTCCCAAAAACAACTGTTAATGAGTATGAGATATATTTTAGTTTATGTTCTTGAGTATGAGATCTATTTTAGTTTAGATTTTTATATAAGTATGGACTTATGGTATTATTATAGGACCAATATTATGGGATCTTCTTCTTCTACTACTTGGGGACCATACGCCATTTGCCTAAATGCCTAATGAAAAAGTCGGCCCTATACAAGGCTGATCCATGACAACTAGATTGGTTAATAGTCATGCATGCATTAATGGAAATGACAAAGAAAAAAATGAGGACAGGGTTGTGAGTTGTGACGTACATTACATATTATGCTCATCTTGTTGGATCACGACCTAGTTTAATGTGAATTAATAAAGACCAAATAATTTCAAGTAGTTATAAAAAACAAATTCTAAGCAAAAATATTTCTCAAGCCAAGAAGACAATAAATCATAATGCAAACACTACAAAAAACTTGGTTTATTTCAACACATTTATTTCGAAGGTTCATTAAAAATGGTTGCAATAGTATATAATTTTGTGGGGTAAGCTGTAGGGATGAAATATACAATTAATCTATTTCGACCGTCACTACTAGAACCGTTGAAATAAACATAAAAAAAATTATATTACTCACCTGTTTTGACGGTAACCTTCGGAATATGCATTTTTTTAACTGAGCTATTTCAACGGCCAAAAATAGCTTCGAAATAAGCATGAAAAAAATAGACGCGCGCAAAGGATCTCTGAAAATGAAAACCCTTGAATATCAACTTGAATGAAAACCCCCTGAATAGCAATTTGAATGAAAACCCCAGCAAAATGAAAACCCCAGCATGCAATCGTGAAATAGAAACTTCAAAACCCCCAAATCTTCAAAATCCCCAAATCTTCAAAACCCCCAAATCGTCACGCTCAAATTCTCGCACCAGACCTTGTCCTCGCTCCACGGCTCCACCTCTCATCACTCACTCCAATCAATTTCCAACAAAATGTAAGTTCCAACTTCGAACTCTTTTGATTTTCGTTCAGATTTTTTAGAGAGAGAGAGGTTTTCTCTCCGATTCCATTTCTTTCCTTTTCATATTCTCGAGAAAATGCTTGTTTGGCTCCCGATGCGTGAGAAACTCAGCCTGATTTGCTCGTCAATTAATCCTATTTTCGTAGAGATAAATGTCTGGTTTCTATATTCCAAGCTGAAATCTGTCTCAATTAAGCTTAATTCCTTTGCTAATTATCATTTGTGTGTGTGGGGGGAGAAAGTGTCTGTTTGGTTACTGATTGCTATAATGATATTATGTATTATGTTGTGGATTACCTATTTTACAATCCTCTGATTATATTTTTTTGTACTTCAGAATTTTTATAGATCCTGAATCATGATCAGGATTCATCTTGTGTGTTAGCTTCTAAAGAATTCTGAACTTTGGTATCAAATTTGTTTCAGGCTGGGGATGAGAATGTTACTTTGCCATATTGGTTGTCCACTGCGTCAGCACTTTTATGCCTCCTGCAGAGAAATTTAAGATCCAATGATTTTTTGATCCAATGATTTTGTTTCTGTTTTAGTTATGTGTTTTCCTTTGTTTCTGTGATTTGTGTGTTGCAGGTTGCAGAGGCATTGTTTGAGATCACCCTTACTAGATTTTCTGGGGATATTCTTCCAGCAACTGATGCAGGGATAGTTTTGTCAATTGCTGACAGGTGAAACTCTAATCATAAGTTCATTTACTTATTCCTTTCAGGCTCATTGGTTTCTAAAAAATTTAGGTCAAAATGCAATCTTGGTTCTTGAACTATGCATTAGATATGAACCTTATCCTACCTTCCCACCACAACACAAAAGATAATTTCTGATATGGCAAATGTCTTTTGTACATGTCTTTATAATGTTTATATGATATGTTAAGCCACATGGTGCTATCACAAAATCAGGATTTAGGGACCACAAATTTTTTCTATATATTTTACTTTTTTAAAATTTTAAATTCACTTGCCTTGATATATTCTGATTGTGAGACCCGCATGTGGCCTAACATGTCACACAAGTATTATTAAGGACTTGTGGAAAAGGTGTGTGCTACATTAGTGATTGCCATTCGCATGGTGACGAAGAGGTAGGGTAAGGGCAACATTGAGATGTTTTAAAACTTCTAGAAGTAAATTGGAACAATTGAGAGTTAAGGAACAAATTGAAATCTGATGCATCGTTTTAGGACCAACATTGTAGTTTGACCTAAAATTCAACTTTGGATAAATTAAATGTATACCATATGAGTTTATATATTTGCTCAAGGATGCTGAAAATTCATAATTAAAACTGATGAAAAGAGGGCTTAAAGTTCTCTCTCTCTCCTTTTTTGGGATATATTGTTATTAGTTATAGATGAAACTCACTTGAAACCATTTTCCTACATGTTTGACCTGTAGTGCATTTTGGGCAGTTTACATTGTGATTTGTTGGATTTCATTTTTGAATATCCAGTTGTAATTTCTTGAGAGGATGCGGTATTTTCATCCTCTGTACTTACTTTTGTCCTCTAATAACACTTTACTTTTGTCCTCTAATAAAACTTTCGGGGGGGCGGGTGATTAAAGAGCCAAGTCAACTGGATAGAGTTGCAATCTGGCAAGAAATGCAGGGCTTGTTTTGGTACATAATTCCCCTTGGTAAACTTTTCCAAAGGTCCACTGTAGAAGTTGAATGAATAGGACTTGATAAGAGCATTTGAGTTGTCTCCTTCAAAAAGTATTCTAAATGGTAAAAGAAATGGGACTTCAGTTTCTTGCTTAGTTACCTAATGCCCTAATACACAAGAACAGCTGAAGATCTCTCAGTGGTGGGCAAAAGATGATCCACAAAGTCCTCTGACCAGAGGTACTCAACAAAGTCCTCACAGTATCATGCTCAAATTGCCTAATACCCTGGAACAGGCATAGCTCCTCTGTATGGCATGCCTGGATTCTCTAAAGCATTGTCATCTTTTTTTTTTTTTTTGGTGGGGGGGGCTGAATGGAAGGTGGTGGTTTTAGTCTTGGGCAAGACATGAGTTTGTAAGAGAAGATTATTATATTGCACTGCATACTGCTCCTTTCACCAAGAATACCCTGATTGCAGTTCTCTTAATGTAATCCATTTTCTGCAGATTAGCTAGCCTTGTTGGCTTATTTGCTTCTGGTTGTCAGCCAAGTTCCACCAATGACCCATTTGGCCTGCGAAGAATCTCTTATGGTCTTGTAAGTTATTTTATCATTTTAATGCTTTGAGGCTCAGATAATTATACTCAATTATGCTGCATTTGCTTCTTTTAGGTCCAAGTGTTGGTAGAAAAGGATAGAAATTTGGATCTAAAACAAGCTTTGGAACTCGCTGCTGAAGTCCAACACATTAAAGTAGATGCCAGTACGATAGATGATGTAAGAGCAAAGACCCTTCTAGAGTTTTATCACAATTTAACATCACTGTTCCTATGGTTGCCACTATAAATTCCAATGCTATGACATACAACTGATTATTTGAGTAGGTTTCTGTTACTCTGCATGTGTTTCCTGATTACTTATTTATATTAACACCTCTTATATATGCCATGCCTTTCAATTACTTTGGATTCATCATCATGCTTGAAATTTGTTTACAGCTGTTATGGGCATCTGATTATTCTGATTGCATCTTTCATTTCAGGTACATCAATTTGTTACTCGGAGACTGGAGCAATTTCTGGTGGGTGTACTATTTATATTAAGGAGTTCATTGCTTAACAAACTTATTCTGTCATACATCTTTTCATTTGCAAAAATGATTTCCTTTTTTCTTGTTTTAGAGAATTTATTCAACAGAAAACAAGGAATTGTATCATTGGGGAACAGTGTCTATTTCAGTTTCTTATATCTGGCCTATAGTAAGAGTCAAACCTGAAACCCCTCCCCATTCTGCTCTTGGTGCCTTCACTGCTGAGCTATGACAGCATTGACTGAGAGGCATAGTTTTAGTACCAATACTTCACAAAATTTTTGCCTGCTCGAAATGGTTTGTCTGAATACATTTATCTTGAACAAAGTGTAGGAAGCTTGATCAGTGACTGCAAATCTTAAAGTTGAATTTTTGTAGCTGAGTTTCCACTATGCTCATCTGGAAAATATAAGAGAACATGGGCACGCCACCTAAAATAAGTGTAATAAGAAAGATGAACTGAACCAAACTTCTCTTGCTAGGTAAATACTAATAACACCTATAGTAGATTGAACCAGAACCTTAATCTCCAACCCTTCTCTATGGGGACATGAGATTCCATTTGGTCCAAAGACCATTGGTAAGGAAACTACTCAAACTTGAAGTCATTACTATAAATTGAATTCGTAGGGTCTATACTGTTCAAGAGGTTACATCCATCTCCTACCTTAATCTGGTTTTGTTCCTGAAATTAATGTGCACTTTTTCTGATTTCCGAATAAACCTTTTGAAACAATTTTAAGATCTGTTTTTCTCATTTTTCTGATTGAAAAGGGAGATATGTGTGTTTTATACTCCCCAAGTTTACTTTGTTATATTCGAAAATGGTAATTTCGGGTAATATAAGATTCTTCTTCTTCTTTTTTTGGTTTATTTAACAAGACTATGTCAGATAATTTGTTTGACTTTAACATTATTATTTACTTTGTAATCCTATTTTTTTTAATAAAGAATCAAAGCATGTTATTTGAGGACATGTAATATACTCTGAAAAGACGATGAGTTCACTTTTTGGCATATTGGCTGTGATTTGGTTACAGGTTGAAAGGGAATAAGCTCAGAAGTAGTTCGTTCTGTCCTTGCAGAGCAGGGCAAACTTGCCTTCTCTGGCAGCAAAGTCAGCAAATAAGGTAAATGACTTTTTTTCTACTCCTTTTTGGTATATATTGACCAGTGTCTGCTACAAATTGCTACTTAATATATATAACCACCATATTAAAGTGATACTGGAAAAAAAAAAGAGCTTTTCTTTACGCGGTCCATGCACTCTTTCTAGATTCTAGAAAACAATAAACTTCTTATATCAATTTGGTTGTAATTTTCAGTGATACCATAGATACCAGAGCTGCCAGGAGGCACTGCTCTGTGAGCTAGGATTAGGATATGAAACTGACCCTTAAATCTCTTTATCCACGGACTTTTGCAGTCCTTTTGCTCTAAATTGGTTTTTTTTTTTTAAGTAAAAGATTTAATTTTTAAAAATATATATTTCATGTACATGGCTTCAGTGCCTTTTCTAAATATTTACTTTAAAAGAAATAGGATTTACATGGAATATATTTCTTTTACATGTTTTCAATTTTCTTGAATGATGTATTAGTTTCTAATGGTCTATGAATAATTGGTTCTAGATGGCAGCCCTGTCAAGAGGCAATCTTTTTCCAAAGGTTGTTGAAGCATATTCTTGTCCAACAAGAATTGTCCGTGGGAAGGAAGTGGACCCTGATATTTGGACTTGATTGGATTTGTTGTAGTAGAATTAGACTTGGATTTGACTTGCATTACTTGACTTGATTACTTGAGATTTATTTGGACTTCGATTGGATTTGTTGGATTTGTTGTAGTAGAATTAAACATACCATTTACATATTTGGACTTGCATTACTTGCATTCTTGAGATTTTTGGTACAAATATGGTATATTGCTTGTATATTTGGTATAGGTCCCTGCTCAATGAATTGTTTTAGAGAAAAAAAAAAAAAAACCTTTATTGAGGGTTATGACCCTCAATAAAAACAAAATTACTTATTTCGAGGGTTGTGACCCTCGATACAAGTAATATTTGTGAAGTATCCAACACTTTTTATCGAGGGTTATGACCGTCGATAAAGATAAAATACTTTCTTCGACCTTGTGTAGGCCGTCGAAACATCTTTTTCGACGGTGTTTCTATCGACACCTTTCGACAGTCATCTTGACCGTCGAAATAACCTTTTTCGAAGGTTTTAATACTTATTTCGAGGGTTTTGACCCTCGTAAAAAGTCCTTTTTTTGTAGTGAAACAAACCACACATAAACACCGAAATTTATGAGGAAACCCTAAAATTATTAACATAATTAATTGACGGCAAAGAATATATATATATATATAAAAGGTTCATGATAGCACAGAAAATACATACGGATCCTGATAGAGTAAGATGACAAAGAAATTTTCGCGTAGAGAACCTCACGTTGTTAGATTAGGGTACAAATGATCAACACACAAGTTTATTAATACAGGAAAAGGTTTTACCACAATCCTTTGGAGGTCATTCAGAACCCAATCTGTCTATGAGCAAGGATATAAAAATTAATCCTAATCCCAGCTCAATGGGTTGAACATATCCATTCTGACCCCTGAATTAATACACATTCCTCTTTACGCGGAACATACCCAAAATCACCGACTTCAATGAACACCAACTTATTATTTATTAACTAGTACAACTTATGATTATTCTAAATTGAAGTTTCGAGACCAATTGTGAGACATAACATAATTTCATAGCCAAAGTCTCAACTCTCAACCCATTAATTGAACTCATTCTACACAAGTGTATAAAAAATAATGCCAATGCAACTGACTTGCATATGGTGGATAAGGGAATCCCATGCTTTAATTCCTTTCCCAAATAGTCCTTTCAAAAATGGCCAGAAGCATAGCACCAACCACACACTGCACAAGACCTCGCCTGACCCATTGCCATCACTTGCGCTGGTGTTTGCAGCTTTAACAAGCTTACAACCTGCGTTGTTAAGTGGACCAGTAAAATGGTTGTGCCTGGAACAAAAATTGGGGACTCGTCGAAGGTCAACCTACCGGCATCAACAGCATGAGCACGGAGCACCATCACTAGAAGTGAATTTGTCTTCAAAGACTGTCTCGGATATTCCTAAGAGTTTGAGTATGACACCTAGAAATCCAAACAACTATGCATTCATAGCGGTTATTCTCGCCATTCTCTGGTTGTTCCACCAAGCACGGACTGGGAGGCCAGTTCTTAGATACTCGGGTAGAGTGTACAGGTTGTAGATGATAAAAAACAGCTACTGCTATATAAAAGGCTTGCTCTTGGACCTGCATGTACAAACTCGGATGCTTGATCAGCTCCTAAAAATGTAAAAACTGTGAACAAGTAATTTGAATAGATAATAGCTTTTGACCACTATCAAACTTCTTGTAATATTCTTTTGGTGCAGTTTTATTCGAATGAATATTCTCTATCCCACTTTTTCTGTTCCACTTTATACTTTATCAACCACAATATACAGGGGCGGATCTAGAAATTTAAGTTAGGATGGGCACCTTTTGATCTCAATTTCAACAGAAATAATATGTATATATTTGTATACATATAGTTTGATGAATAATATATTCATTAAAAACAATGTCAAAAGCCGATATACGTTATATATACAAGCCTCCTCACACGCGCTCTGCGCGTGTTCAGAAGCTTTTTTTTTTGGGCAAATTGTAGGTTAAATTGATGATGGATAAAAAACGAAAAAGAAAAAAAGAAATTTAATTTCATTGCCATTATAAATTAGAATTTCAATTTGAAAATTACACTTTAATATTGATTCTAATTGCATCAAATAGAAACAAAAACAATCCAAGGAGACCAAAGTCAAGAAAAGAAAAATCTAAGAAAAAAATTATTATTATTATAAACGTGATATTATATAACTTAGTTAACTTGAATGAGTGAATAAAATTAAAGCTTATCTAATTGACATTGTGAAAAAGAAAAGAAAAAAAATTATTTGAAGAGATCCACCGCCACATGTATAAGGTAAAACACATTTTGTGAGAGATGTGTTACTGTTTAGTTACAAGTGTGAAAGATGTGTTACTGCTTGGTTACATGTATAAGGTAAAACACATTTTGTTTAGTGTGAGATGTAATTGCTAAGCTAGCTTTCAATTGCTTAGTTGGTATTTTTAATTGATATGTATTAATTTTACTGGGCTACATCTTACATATTGTTGGGAATATATATTCAAAGATTGCAAATATGCTCCAGTGAGAAAGATAGGTAACCTCCACAATTAATTTCCTAATCCAACTGCAACTTTCATTTTAACTATTTATTATCCGGTTAGATATTTTGCAATTCAAATGTTCAATCATCAATGAGTGAGAAAGGTAGGTAACCTCCACAATTAATTAATGTCCTAATCCAACTACTACCCAATCATCAATGAGTGAGAGAGAGAGGTAACCTTCACAATTAATTTATTTAATTATCCACCGTCCGACCCCCTTCACAACCACATATTTATGCTGTTTTTTCTTCAATTTGTTTTCAACATGAAATTGATAGCCATATAGGCAAACTTGCCTATAAAAATTTCAACCAACTTTCAGATCTCTTACTTGTCCTCTTTTTGGTAAAGAGGAATGACCGAGTCTCCGGTGTGGTGGAAAAGAATGGAGACTTGCTCGTAAAAGAAGCAAAAAAGAAAAAAGAAAAAAAGAAGGTAAACTGTAAGGCATATTAGTAGAATCGTAAATAAGGAGCTAAAATTAAAAACAAAATGAATATATGTGTTTCATGTATTAACCTTGTAGTTCTTCACACATAGTAAATCCTTATGTATGTTCATTGCAAACCATATCTATGTTTTCAACATATATATATAAAAAAAAAAAAAAAAAAAAAAAAAACCATTAAAATTCAAAAATAAAATAAAAATGAAAAAACGATGTTTATAGACATTATATTGAAAAAAACACACATAGTAAATCCCTATGTATGTCCATTGCAAACCATATCTATGTTTTCAACAATCCTGCATATACAACAAAAACAATCCCATTAATATTCAAAAATAAAAATGAAAAAACGATGTTTATAGACATAATATAGAAAAAAACAGTGAAAGTTTATCTGTAAGATTTGAGAGTTGAGAGTTTAATCTTTTATGAAGAGAGTTGAGAGTTGAGATACACACTTTTTTGAAGAAAAAAATTATAACGGAATCTTGATTAGTTTTTTTTTTTTTTCCTCGCAAGCACGTTCTCTCTTTAAAATTATATCCTTTTTTTTCTTAGTCACGTACGGCCATATCCTTAAAATTAGGATGAATTTTTTTTTTTTAAACATTAACTGTTAAAAATTGCTCATTTCTTTTCCTAAGCCATTAAATATACATTTTTTAAAAAACCGGTGATAACTGTTTTGATACAAAAAACCGAATATTTATCACTTAATGTTTGATTGGTTATCATATAACTTCAAGATAAGGTTGTGTTGCTTTTTTTAATAATAGGGTTTTTAGAAAATGGGAGATGTGAGGGAAAAAAAGGGAGAGTCATAAAAAGAAAAAGAAAAAAAAAATGTGGAGTGGAATATTTGAAAAAAAAAAAAATGAAATAGTGGAATTTTAAATGTAATTTTTCTTATTTGTTACGTTGAATGGTGAATTTTTTTGGATTGATATTTACTCTAATGAATTTTCTTATCTGTCCTAAATTTTTTTAATAATAGTTTGAAATATTTTATAGTTATCTTTTTAGGTAAATGGAATGGGATAAAGATTAGGTTTTTTATTTTTTTATTAACTATATTTGTATGGGATAAGAGTTTGAATTCAAATAAAAAACTAAAAGAAAAATACATTTAAATAGTGGCGTGAGTTGTTCAATTCAAATGAGAAAGAAAAAAAAGTTGAATATGGATATTATGAGAGAGAGAGAGAGAGAGAGAGAGAGAGAGAAGAGACAACAATTTAAATTCTCCTCTGTTATTAAAAAAAAAAAAAGTAGTAAGTTAGCCTATTTAATCTCATTTACGTATAGATTTAAAATATGAAGTCTTTTTTTTTTTTTTTTTTTTTTTTTTTTAATTCAGAAAGCAGTTATAAAGATAAAGGGACAATCAAACCACCATTTAAAAAAAAAAAAAAATTGAAACGTGAACGTGGAGTTGTTTCAAACTCTATTGATCCTAAAACAAATCAATAGATTTTAAATATGGGGTATTTTAGCGTGCACTAAAATAGACAATTTTCTATATAGGGATGTGACTATTATATCCTTCTTTCGAAGACACATTATTATTTGAAATCAATGATTAAATTAGGAAAGTTAGAAGATGTGAAGGGTATTTTTAACAGTATATTAAAGTGGATATGAGGACATGAATCCTCTTAATAGTATTAGATAAACAAAAAGTAACAAAAAATAAGTTCAATGTAACCTTTTACAATTGATTTAGACGTGTTTTCATATAACCATAACAAATCTCAAAAGTCAAACCAAATCTAAAATCCCAAAACTCAAACCAAATCTAAGAGCAAATCCCAAAATTCATAAATCAAATCTAAGAACAAATTTCACAAACTAACACATCATTAAATATAAAATTCAACATTTTTTAGGCTTTTGCTTTTGTTTTGCTACACAAATAAAACTAATAAAAAATACTACACAATAACTCCTTACTATTCAATATCCATTAGACCACAAAGGATAAACATAACAGACAAAGGCAAAAAGCACACTGCATACACCCTTGACACTCAATCCACCACAAAAAATCAACTAATAAACTAAAACTAACCAAATAAAATAAAAATCAACTTCTAAAACTTTTCTTTTTTTTTTTGAGATAACTATAAAAATGAAACTATAGTTTTCTTTTTTGAATAAAATGAAACTATAGTTAAGTACATACAAATAGACTATATATATAAACTATCAAATTTAGCAAAAAAAATAAAAAATAAAAAAACTTTAAAACCAATGCCCATGAGGACCCACCACAACCTTTCATTCTTTTCAAAGGAAACACTGTTTCTTAAATTCAAAACTTATATAGAGTAGATCACGTGGGGCTATGAGAACCCCATGAGTTATAAGCCTGTAAGTCTTCTTCTTTAAACGTAAGTCTTCTAGAGTTTTCCTTTTTCTTGTTTAGTTTCAGTTCAGACTCTCTCCCAAGCGGCATTTCTTTTTTGCCTTTCTCTTCTTGGCATCGTAAACCCAAAAGCATACACTCATCTTTGCCTTTTCACTCAGTGGAGTATTAAACCTGCCTCTCTTGATGTACATATAGTAGATAATTTTTTTTCAAAAGAATTTGAGGGTGGGCAGTCATAAGCTGGCTCCGCCAGTGACAATATACCACATGTCAGATTGTATTTGATTTGTTTCCGTTTTAAATCTTAGTTATTTTATAAGGGAAAAAAAAATGGTAAGTTGTAATTGGTAAAATATAAAGTGGAACAAAAAAAGTAGGATAGAAAATTTGTATTCGTCTTATTCCAAAAAAATGATATTTAGTATACGTGAATATAAGAGTTAATGTGCTCAAGTTAATTAATGACATGCAAATGAGTGATATTATATTATATAAGCTTTCAAACTATTAACTATTAAGATATGATAAGATGAAAATGATTCATATTAAATATTACAAATTTAAATATGTAATAAATGTTACGTCACTTAAAAATTAATGTAGCACTATATATGTAGATTGTCCTATCTAGAAAATAAGACCTTAATTAACATGAAATAGACTCTCTTTTTATTTTAATTTAATAGTTAATTACTTTTATTATTCTATATTATTAGTTGGATGCAAAAAGTTATAAGGCTTACATGGTATGGTATCAAATGAATAGAATCAATGGTCATTCTTTTTTAGCTCTCGTCAGTTTTTTTTATTTTTCCTAATTTGAAATGGTATCAGATTTCATATCTGAGAACTGTTGTTATTTATTTTACATCAATTCACTTAGTCAGTGACAAAATGAAATTAAAATGACTTCGCTCTTGTAATTCCATTGTTTATTTTTTTTCGTTTATTTATTTATTTATTTATTTTTGCTTTCTACTCTGTTGGAAATAAGTCTGTTTTTAATTCCACCGTTTAATGTAGTTTTAATTGTTTGATAAAATATAAATGAACAAATAGAAGGGATGACTATGATGTATCAATTTCAAGGACTGAAAAATCATTTTCCAATAAATAATAGGTTTAATCAAACGTGCCCTTTATTATTTCGTTTTTGTGATGAGCATCGCTGGAGGGTTGCAGGGCGAGTTTCAAGTCACAAATGGTTATGGACCATTTAGAACACCACAAATTACGAAGAAAGACTTAGAGTTCAAGCGTACTAATGAATTGGTACGGTTATTGTTGGACATTTTTAACTATTTTGGGTTTACACGTATGTTTCTTACAAAAGTCTCAATAAAAATGAGGGAGGAGGAGATTTTCATCCTCAAGTATGTGTTTTTAATGTATTATTGTGTTTTTAACAGAGAAAATGAACGACTGCTAATGGAGTCATCACAAGTGGATAAAATGTTAGTTTTCAAACCAAGGTAGGAAACGTGTAAATTGGTCAAATCACATATGGGTAAAATATATTTATCCCTATATTTTATTCTTTAAAGATCTAGGAGTTTGGATTAGCTTTTTGACTGAAATACACGGTACAACTTCTAAGTTTGACCAATTTTGATTTTGTTTTCTAATGTTTGAAAGTTTTGATCTGCTTCCTCTTAATTTGGTTATGTTAGAATTTTAGTCCTTCGTCTAAAAAACTTTACTCCCTTGGACATTAAATGCCAACTAGGTTTGACACATATGCAAGTTGGCCTAATAAAATCATGCCACGTGTAAATTGAATTAAAAAAAAAAAATTAAACCAATTTTCTGAAAATTTAAAAAATTATAATAAATAAAAAACCATTTTTAACATTAAAAAAAATAAAATAAAAAAAACTTTTCTTTTGTTTTCTTTTCCTATGAAGTTTCTCAGCAACCAAACAAAGCAAAATCAACACCGTCAGATCTCCACTCTCTTCACAATCCCAAAAGACCAAAGTTATTAGGTCGCAATAAGACGAGATTTTTGAATCACCCTATTCTATTTTGAATCAAAACATTTGGCAAAAGAAAATTGATCTCCAAGATTCATAACAGTGTTAGAATAATGAGTAATTCTCTGTATATTGAAGTGTGTAATACAATACAGTAGAGTGCCTTTATATAGGAGGCATATGAGGATGTACAAGGAAAGAAAGTGATGCACAAGTAATGCATATACACAGGCTAGAGCCCAAAGCCCAATGGACTACTAATTATAACATTAACAGCCCCTCTCAAACTCAAGGTGGAGGATGAGAAACCAACTGGAGTTTGGAGACCAAATCACGGAAACGTCCAGTGGGATGTGACTTGGTAAAGATGTCGGCTAGCTGATCGTGAGAGGAAACAGAGATCAACTAGAGGGAACCCTGGAGAAGGTGATGCCGAACAAGATGACAATCGATCTCAATGTGTTTGGTCCGCTCGTGGAAGACATCATTACAAGCAATCTGAATAGCACTCCTATTGTCACAGTAGATAGGAGTAGCAGAAGAAGAGGACACACCTAAATCCTGTAGTAACCATCGCAACCAAAGGATTTCAGATGTGGTATCAGTAAGGGCACGATATTCAGCTTCTCTACTAGAGCGAGCCACAACAAACTGTTTCTTGCTTCGCCAAGAGATCAAAGAGGAGCCAAGGAGAAAGCAATAACCAGTAGTGGATCAACGATCAGTAGGATCCCCTGCCCAATCGGCATCAGAGTAGGCTTTCAAAGTAAGCAGAGACTGTGCAAAGAAGTGGAGACCGTGGAAAAGAGTGCCCTTAAGGTATTGAAGAATGCGCAAGACAGCAACATAATGAGTCGATCGCGGAGATAAACTGGCTCACCTGATGAACTGCATATGAGATGTCTGGTCGAGTGACTGTGAGATAGACTAGGCTGCCAACCAATTGCCGATAAAGAGTAGGATCAAGCAATAGTTCTCCAGAGGAAGGAGTCAAGTGTGCATTAAGTTCGATCGATGTATCAACAATCTTATGATCGGTAAGACCAGCTCGAGACAGAAGATCAGAGGCGTACTTGGCTTGAGTAAGGAAGAAACCATCATCAGAGGAAGTAATCTCAAGACCCAAAAAGTAACTGAGGTGGCCAAGATCTTTCATCTCAAAATTCTGACTTAGGAAATCCTTAAGTTCTTGAATCCCACTTGAGGTCATCACCGGTAATGATCATATCATCAACATAAAGAAGAAGCAAAATGGTACCTTTGCCGGTGCGACGGAGGAAGAGGGCAGAGTCATAAGAACTTATGGAAAAACCCAGTTGAGAAACTGTAGAGCTGAACTTAGCAAACCAAGCTCGAGGTGCCTGTTTCAGGCTATAAAGAGCACGACGAAGTCGGCACACCTTGTCAGGTGAATGAGAAAGACTAGGTGGAGGTTGCATATAGACTTCTTCCCTCAAGTCTCCATTGAGGAAAGCATTTTTGACATCCATCTGAAATAGCTTCCACTGACGAGAGGCTGCAACAGCCAATAAGGTGCGGACAGATGAAAGGCGAGCAATTGGAGCAAAGGTTTCCTCACAATCAATGCCATACTCCTGTGTGAAACCTTTGGTAACAAGACGAGCTTTGTATCGCTCAATGGATCCGTCAGACCGAGTTTTGATTTTGAACACCCACTTACAACCAACCACAGATTTGTCAGGAGGCAGATCAACCAGGTCCCAAGTACAGTTTCTAGATAATGCATCAAGTTCCTCAGTCATTGTAGCCTGCCATAAAGGGTTAAAGGAGGCCTCACGATAGGAGTGAGGCTCGTGCAGTGTAGCAAGGGCAATGTAACAATGAAAATCACGCAAATGAGAGGGAAGAGATGTTACCCGAGAGGAACGGCGAAGTGTGGTGCAGGTGCAGGATCCTCTGAAGGTGCAGGAGCTGGGGATTCAGACGAAGAATGAGGCGTCTCGTTAGAGGATGATCCAGAAGAGTGGTCAGATGACTCAGTCTGCGGAATGGAGGTAGACACTTCTAGAGAGGGAGGAAACAATTCTGGAGAAGGAGTAGACACCTCTGGAAAAAGATCTGAGAGAGAGGAGAGGGAGAAAGAGGAACGAAATTGAGATACCTTAGTGAATAGACGATGCTCCCAAAAGACAACATGGCGGGAGATGCGAAGACGATGAGCAATAGGATCATAACATCGATATCCTTTTTGAGTTTCAACATAACCAAGGAAACAACAAAGGCGACAACAAGGCTCGAGTTTATTATGTTCATGAGGCTGAAGAAGGACGAAACAGGCAAAGCCAAAAGATCGGAGATGTTGATAGTGAGGTGGAGATCCAAAAAGGCACTCATAAGGAGTCTGATTAGAAATAGTTGGACTTGGAATACGATTGATGGTATGGGAAGCAGTGAGAACAGCTTCTCTTCAAAAGGGTATAGGAACTTTAGAAGATAAGAGGAGAGCACGAACTGTGTCAAGGATGTGTCGAAGTTTTCTTTCGGCTCTTCTGTTTTGCTGAGAGGTGCCTGGGCATGAGAATTGATGAACAGTTCCATGGGAATATAGAATGTGTTCAAATGCATGTTAGGTAAGTTCACGTGCATTGTCAGAACGAAAAACTTTAATTGTTTTGGAGAATTGAGTTTTGACCATGTTTGCAAAGTTACGATAAATGTTTAGTAATTCATCACGAGAACGCATAAGAAAAATCCAACTATAACGAGAATAATCATCAACAAACACAACAAAATAGCGAGATCCACCAATGCTATTAATAGGGGAAGGTCCCCAAACATCAGAATGAATTAAGTCAAAAATTCCAGTAGACATGGACTCACTATTTTGAAAAGGCAAAGCGGGTTGTTTTCCTAATTGACATGAAACACAATCAAAATTGTCCTTAGACACTGGACCTAATAAACCCCTAGAGACTAGTTGTTGTACCCGGGAAGATGATGCATGCCCGAGCCGAGAATGACAAAGTGATAAGGAAGGTGAAGATGAGGTAGCAGCAGAAACACCAGTAGCAGGAAGAAGAAGACTGGAAATCTCGAACAGACGCCCAATTCTACGGCCGGTCCCAAGTTCCTGCCCCGTCCTGGGATCCTGCACAATACAACTAAAGTAATCAAGGATAATGCGATAACCAAGTTCAGCTAATTGACCCACAGATAGTAGATTATAAGAAAGTTTAGGCACATGAAAAACATCAGAAATGGAGAGTTTGGAAGTAGAAACAATGCCTATACTACGAAAAAGCATAGTAGAGCCATTAGCTGTGTGAATAGTAGGTGCATGATGGGTAGAGCTAGTGTGGGAGAAAAAGGATGGGTAAGGTGTCATGTGATTGCAGCAGGCAGAGTCAAGAAGCCATGAGGAGAACTTACCGGGCAAGACAGAAAGAGCAGAGGAAAAGGATGCATTACCAGCCCGAACGAGAGCCTGAGCAATGATGTCTTCCAATTGATCTATGGTGAGTGTAATGGTGGATCCAGAATGTGCAAGAGCAACAGCAGCAATGGGTGTCTGATCAGTATCACTATGAGTAACAGCAGTAGTGCTTCGATTGCGGCGATAACAAGTCTCAATAGTGTGGCCATGCTTCTTGCAATATCGGCAGAATTTGTTGGATTTCTGATCTGAACGATGAGTATTCAGGCTAGACTGATCAGAGTCGGACTGCTAAAGGGGTGCAAGAGGTGATGTAGTAGCCAAGACATTGAGCTTGTTCTGAGCTTGTAAGGTTTGAAGACGAGTCTCCTCACGAACAAGGTCGTTGAGTGCTGCGTCTAAAGATGGAATGGGTATCTGATGAAGCAACTGACCACGGACAGGCTCATAATCATCATGCAAGGCCATGAGAAATTGGTAGAGACGCATTTGATCACGACGGGTAGCATACTTCATTGCATCATTAGGAGTATCCCATGGTGGATCAGAGAGATCAAGTTGGTCCCATATGAACTGGAAACAAGCAAAGAAGTCATTGATAGACTGGCCAGGGTCTTGCCGAATCTGATACTGTTCAATTGAAAGCTGATATTCCCGAGTGTCATGTGAGGAAGAATATCGTTTGGCGAGCATATCCCAAGCAGTACGAGCATCATCAAAATTTCCCAGCAGATTAGAAATGGATGGGATGGAGGTATTGCGTAGCCAAGTAAGAATCTGGTGATTGTTACTATCCCATTTAACTAAACGGATCCTGAAAGCATCTTCATCCTCAGAGGAGCCCTTGACTGGCTTCTTCATCTCACCAGTGACATAAAACCATAGTTTTCGTCCCTTAATGAAGCTACGCATAGATTGAGACCAAACAAAATAATTTCGACCATCCAAAGTAACATGAATGGGGTGAGAGATCTCAGTTTAAGCCATTTAGATACAAAATATGCAAAAACAGACAGCAAAAATGGAATCAGGACGAAAAACTAAGTAAGAAACACCTGGGTTGCAAAAAAAGTCAACTCGGTAAAAAGTCAATGCCAGAAGTCAACGGTCAAAGTCAACTCCAGATCAAAAAAGTCAATGCCAAAAAGTCAACGGTCAAAAAGTCAATGCCAGAAAGTCAACGGTCGGTCAACGACTGACGTGTCAAACGAGAGGGCGACACGTGTTAGAGAATATGCCAGGCACGTGGAGGCGCGTGAAATGGCGTGACGGCGTGCCAGTCCTTCAAGTGGAGCGTCCGGTGTCGAATGGAGGTGATTTTTGCGCGGCTGAGTCCAGAGGCGTGAGATCTTTCGAATGGTGGTAGAGGTGTTCCGATCGGAGGTCTGTAGCGAAGATTCTGATGAAGGCAGTGAGTCTTTTGGCGATGTCTTCAACCTTTGACGGTAGCGGGCACACCGGAATTCTGACGGCGGCAGCGGAGCAATACCGGAGATGGTTGAGGCAGCGGAAGAATGCCAGAAAAGAAGAAGACTACACGAAACACTTAGAGCAATGGCTCTGATACCATGTTAGAATAATGAGTAATTTTCTGTATATTGAAGTGTGTAATACAATACAGTAGAATGCCTTTATATAGGAGGCATATGAGGATGTACAAGAAAAGAGAGTGATGCACAAGTAATGCATATACACGGGCTAGAGCCCAAAGCCCAATGGACTACTAATTATAACATTAACAGAAATGGCTGCAGCGGTATCAGCACCAGACCATTTGTTCAACCTGAGAAACAACTTCTTCTTGGGAGCATACCAAGCAGCCATCAACCTCTCCCCAGACGACATCGTCGAGCGTGACTGCCTCGTTTACCGCTCCTACATCGCTCCTGGCAGCTACCAGCTCGTCATCCACGAGATTGATGCTCTGCACTGTCAGCACCGACTCCGCTCCAGGCCATCAAATTGCTCGCACTCTTTCTTTCTCTCTGCCCCTGATGCCAAGGTACCATCTCTCATTTTTCTTCAGATCTCTTGCTTGATTGTGAATTTGAACTTGAATTGAAAAAAAACCAACGGTGTGGATTTGTTTCAGGAGTCTACGATCTCGAGCCTAAAGGAGTGGTTGGCAGATCCGACGATTAGGAGCAACACGATTTTGAGGTTAATGTTGGGATCGTGGTGAGGGAGATGTGGGTCTAGTGAGGGAGATTGGTAGGAGAGAGAGAGCGACAGAGAGAGAGAGAGAGAAAAAAAAAAAAAAAAAAAAAAAAAAGAGGAAAAAAACCAAAATATAATATTAGAAAATGAAATAAAATCTTAAATATATTTTTTTAGTGACGTGACTCAAAATGATGTAGTTTTATTGAATTAAAACTATATCGTTTTGTGCTGAGTTGGCATTTAACGTTCACGGAGTAAAGTTTTTTAGACGGAAGGGTTAAAATTCAAACGGAACCAAACCAAGAGGGAATGGATCAAAACTTTTAAATATTAGGGAACAAAATCAAAATTGGTCAAACTTAGGGGGTGTACAGTGCATTTCAGTCTAGCTTTTCCTTCTAGTTTTTCAACTTATTTACTTATGTACAAATTTTTAAAGCCTCAAATTATTTTTAAGTACAATTATTCTTTTTTCAACTTTAAAAAAATTACATTTAAGCAAAAGAAATAATCCAAATGAAAACCTTGGTTATTTTTATAGATGATTTAACTTTATTTCATGTTTATTGTATAAAATGTATATGCATTTTCCTTTCTTATTTTGTGAAATTATTGGACTAGTAGAGTGTTAGAATTAATGATTTATGTATAATTCAACTTTTTATTTTGAGTGTTTTGTTTTATTCTTTTATTTGTGTTGATTCTATTGAAAGAAATATGAAAAAATAGGTTAGAAAATATATATATATATATATATATATGAAAAAAGAAAAAGAAAAAACAGTAATATGGGTTATACTGGGTTGACCCAACCTATCAAAGAATAAGTAAGGGTCATAAGAATAACAATCCGTTTTAGTGTGATAAGTTTTTGACCCATATCTGATTTGTTCCAACCTAATCCATTTTCAAGATGTATCCTTAGTAGGGGTGTGCACTAGCGGCCCGACCCAACAGAAACCGATGGAACTGAATTGAAAATAACCTGAACCGAGTGCTCCGACGGTCGGCTGCGTGTCCCTGCATCTGAAACCCAACTTAGTTGGATTGGTTCGCAGGTTTTCCATCCCAAAACCGACCTCCGACCAACCGACTGACCGACCACCTTGGGAGAAAAATAGTGATACTCCACTAGATCTGATGAGATCTCACCAGATCTGGTGAGATCTCACCTCAAACCTTGTTGGATTTGGTGAGATTTCACTAGATTTTGGGTTGATCTCCATTGCTCCTCCACGACGCCACCATTTCTTCTAACCGACCGCAATCAATTGCCTACCGACCCACTCGATCTGACCACCTGCGTGGATGGTCCACAAATTGATTTCCTCCAAACCTAACTCAATCGGGTCAAGTGGTGGATTGCCTCAAAACTAAACTCAACCTGACCGACCTGTAGGCACAGCTAAATTATTCCTTAGTCTTTTTCAATATTTTAAAGTTGGACATAGTTTTCTTCCAACCCGGTTTGAAGGAATCCTCCTTCAACCCACTACATGACAAGCAAATAGATCATCCACATGTATATTTTAAAAAGTCACAAGACTTATTAAAAATGTTATGTGACTAAAAGTATACGTGGATAGTCTATTTACTTATCATGTAATGAGTTGAAAAATGATTCCTCCAAATCGGGTTAGAGGTTAACTATTTTTTTTTTTTGGGCCGAATGTTAACTATTCCCTTTAAAGTTGGCTAAACCATCCTTATGGTGGAAATAGATGAAACGACAGTTACAACGTTGTCTCATTTTCATCCGACACCGAAATAAAAAAGTAGGTATGAATGTATGATTGATTGAGTGTAGTGGGAGTGAAGTATGTTAGCCGCAATTCTCACATCATCAGCTTCGAGACTCTTCCCAAACCCCAAGCCCTCAGCCTTCTCTCTTGTACGGACGCTCTCTTCTTCCTCTTCTCGCTTCCAAGTCCGTTCAATGGCCGACTCTGCCTCCTCTTCCCCCTTCAAGAAAATCCAGATTCAGAGAGACGACAGTCTTTCATTTGCATTTGGTGTCCTCAAGAGTTTTTTGAATTATTTGGTGGTTTTGATTGATGGGCTTTTGTTTTCTTAGTCAAATTTTCATCTGCTGAGGTTTGTTTTTGAGATTGTGTGTTGGGGTTTTTATTTGATTACTGGGTTTGTGTCTTCTTGCTGGGATTTCATGTGTTGAAATTGGGGTTTGAGGTTTTTTTAGTATATTTTTGCTGGTTTTGATTATTGGGTTTTTATTTTTTTCCTGGTGGAGTTATAGGTGTTGGAGTGGAATTGAAATGGTTCTTATTAATTGGCTTCTAGAGAGAGAGTGAGAGTGGAGTTTTCTGAAATGTTAGTGGAAATGTGTGTTGGTGACTGAATTACATTTGGATCTCCTTCAATAATAGAATGGATGTATTGTGAAATTTGAATTACTTAGCATTTGAGTATATGAGTATGACTATCCATGATCTTGTATGGAGGTATTCAAGTGTATACAAAGAAACAAGAAAGAACAAAAAAATTATAGTCATCTCAATAAATCTCGGTGAAGGCTCCAATAAATCATTTTTTTCAACGCCCTCATTCATGATCATGGATTTTTGCCTCCATAGTTTTAACTAAGAAATTATTGAGCTATTCTAACTCCACAGATGCCCAAAAACACCCTCGGCAATGCCTAAGTGAAAAGTGATTCGCTGTTGTTATGCCACATTCACCCGAGCTATTCTACTTCAACTCCTTATCCCCAAGATATTCCTCACAACCCTGTCCAGAATTCTTCTCATAGATTTTATTTTATGCTTATTGGATAGTCAAAACATCTTAATCAGTTCTCATGTGATTGCTCGTCTAGCTTAATTTCTCCCAAGCATTTACTCATTTCAAGATTTGACCAAGCATCTTATTGTCTAATAGTGTACTTGTTTGTTAAGAGAAAGTAATATATAATATACAATCCCCACAATTTTTCTGCTATGACATGGAGAAGAGAGGGAGAGGAAGAAGAGAGAGAGAGAGAGGAAATGTTAGGGTTTCATTGGGTTTGGGTCTTTTTATTAAATCTAAATCAGATGGGTGGATTTTATTTATTTTTAATTGGGTATGCCATGTCAAATCCTACATGTAAATGAATCTAAATGACAACTTCATTAAAAATTAACTATGTCATCATTTTGTTAGTTACATATACATAAAGTTAACAGAGACAGCCTAAATGACCAATGGTGCACGATTTTGAAATGTTAGGGACCATTTCTGCTCGTTTTAGGGACCAAACGTGCAACTTGGATAAACGTTAGGGACCAACAGTGTATTTAACCCTTTTTTTAATGACATTTTTGAACGCATTATATCGATATAATATACTATATTTATTTTGTTTGGTACGGATCTATTCATTTGATTTGATTTGATTCATTCAAGCCAATCTATTTAGTCGATTTAAAGATTTGTTGTTTTCACAGGTCTTTTGCCTTAAAGGTAAATATTAATGAAAAAAAAAATTAAAAAAAATTAAGATACAAATATAGAGCATGATACAAGATATAATAAATTAAAGATTCGTATTTTCATGGGTAGTCTTTTACCTCAAAGATACATATTAATGGAATATAAAAAAAAATAAATAAATAAATAAAATTAATTAAGATATAAATATAGAGAGTGATATAGGATATAACAAATTAAAGATTCGTTGTTTTCACGGGTAGTCTTTTGTCTCAGACGTACATAGTAACGGGAAATAAAAAATTAAAATAAAATTAAGATATTAATATAAAGCAAATTAAAGATTCTGATATAGGATTAGTGAATAATAAGTTAGTTAAAATAGAAAAAGTAGGAATTTCAAACTAGAATTTAGCAAAAATTATGTTGAGCCACATGAGAATACTCTTACTTGGCCATGAATTCACAAGCTCATTAATTGAGCCATAATCTAGCGTGGCAACTAGGCCACGAAAATCAATTTTTGAATAGAAAAAGTGGAAAGGAAAACAGGAAAAATGGTCACTTCACATATTTTGGAAATTCCTTTATTGACCTAGGGTTCAAATTTGTTCCATAGTCGATTAGTATTTAAGCAATGCAAAGTTGTCATTTTCTCACATGGTTTGAAGCTAATCTGTGGTACCAATTCACCCCTATTGAGCAAAAATTCATAAACAAATGGAAGTCAAAGCTATTGAGTAAGCTGAACAAGTCACAATAACATTAACAACTTTTTCGACTTTTTGTCATACATTAGCCCAACATGTAATCATATATACATCGGACTTCATTGCGTTTTTGTTCTCATTGGAGTTAGGTTGCTTTCAAACTGATTACTGTGAGGTGTGGGTATGTGAAATTGAATCACTAGTATGTACTGAAGACCGCGGTGTTGTTATAGTCATCTAAATGGTGTCAATTTGCTTACTCCATATTGTACACCGAATTATACTTTTCAATTTTAACATGGCATGTATTGTATTAAAGTTTACACAACGAAACAAACTAAGGAAGAGAAAGCTTGAGAGTATGAAAGAGTAATTTAGAAATAGAAATGGATTGCAACTTTGAAATGGATTGCAGTAGAGAATATCCCACAACAAACAAAATACATATAAGTTAGATTCATTTTGAAGTTGGTTAGTATCTCCCATTGTGTCGAACCAATATGAATTATATACTATATACTAAACAAACAAGGTAATAAAGTTGTCTTTGAGTTAATATGTACTATTATATTACCTAACCATAATGATGAAAACACAGTCTTTGGTGCGTGTTGTTTATTTGGGTGTTTTGATTACTGATAGGACCATAACTGATTTGAAGTACATGTGCACAACACCAATCTTGTTTATAATGCACTCTCCCTCTTGATTTTTTACAGCTCTGTTTGCGGTGTATTCATGCTTACGTACATGGTATCTCTAATCGCTATGAATTGGATTGTTGATTTTAGCGAGGTATAATGCTCGAACAACATGACCCCATAACCAAAATGTCATGGTTTCGATTGAAGATTCAGTTCATTAAGTTGAAACAACTAATGCTCATGGTTTGCGCATTTTGATGTTATGTAGGACGATTATCCACGCATTCATAAGTGAATGTTGTTCGAGCTGCAAAATGTCTACTTGCTACCCAGCTGGTGTAGTATAATGACAGCTACTTCGATGGAGTTAATTTAATCTATTAAAACAAAAAATCTCTGGATTCCTATAGAAATACATAAGATATGTTATTGGAAGTCTGTAACTAAGTTTCAACTTAATACTAATACTATGATGCTTGATCATTAACTTGTAAATGTTTCTATTAATTATTATTAATATTATGTTACTAGACAATTTTGAATGGTTTCATCTCATTATGCTTTATCCTATTCAACTTTGACAATACATTGAGAAGCATTGAGAAACACAGTTTGTATAGACACACGCACACACTAATCTATTTTGATAAATTGATCGAACCCACGCCCTATTTGCACCACTTTATTGAGAAACACAGTGTATATGAGATTATTTTTTATTTGCAACCTAGCTCATGAAATGATAATTTCTATTTTTTTTTTTTTTTTTTTTTTCCTCAAGCTTGGCTAAAATAAGAGTCCAAAAATATGTATAGGTTTGATACGAATTTTATCCATGGTCTTTGCTTTGTAATTATATTAATTTTAGTTGGCAGTCAATTAGGGATAACTTGCAATTTACCAAACTACGGCTTAAAATTTAAGAAATTCCGCCCATTGGGTTTTTCTACGTATATCGTTTCATTTGTATAGATTTACATAATAGTAGTATTATATGGCTCATATCGTGATTTTTTAAGACAAAAATATATTTTTGGTCCTTATATTATAAAGGTGTTTTCATTTTGATCTTGTATTTTCAAAATTGGTCCGAGTTTTTAAACTGACTTTAATTTTTTCGTTATCTCACTAATGGAATTGGATGACTTGGCTAAAAAAAAATCGATGTGGCTAATGGAAAGCATACGTGTCATTTATAATTTTTTATTTCTCTTATATTTTATTTTATTTCTCTCTCTCTCTCTCTCTCTCTCTCTCTCTCTCTCTCTCTCTCTCTCTCTCTCTCTCTCTCTCTCTCTCTCTCTCTCTCTCTCTCTCTCTCTCTCTCTCTCTCTCTCTCTCTCTCTCCCCCGTAATCTTTCTACTCCAAATTGTTGTGTTTTTGATCTTCACCATGAAACCACTTCTAAGGTCGCCATCGAAAGCTCTTCAAAACCACCATACACTACCGCCATCAACCCTTCAACCAAACAAAAACATCGTCGCTCTCTGATGACTTTGGTGGAATCCATGACCTTTGGTCTTCCTAGCAGCTTCAAGGGCAAAACAAATTGTTTCATAGTTTCTTGATCATGAGCTTTGTTGGTTAATGAGACCATCATTTTTTAGGCCTATTCGACAATAGAATTCCAAAGGATCACTTCTTCTCCGGCCTCGGACTCAGCCGCTTCTCTCGTTGTGAAAAATCATACGGTACTAAAAGGTAAACCAAGCGATATCCGTCGTTGACTTGTTCTCTTTGATTCACTATTCTTTTCTTTTTTTTGGATGTGTTTGGTTCCCAATAAAATGAGGAAATCGGCTTTGCTTTATTATTTTCTTTTGGATCTCTTTCCTTTTTGTTTCGTTATTTTATTTTCTTTCCAAATTTTAACTACATACATTTTCTCAGCAAGCAAACATATATTAAAGCTTTATTAGTAGTGTTTTGAGTTGAATTTGGTTTTCTTTCCAAATGATTTTGTTTGCGATCTTTGTTAGGTTCCCAAGAAAATGTGGGAAAGTGAAAGAAAATATGGAGATTAGTTATGTGCTTGCTAAATGAAGATGAAATATTGAATGTTGAATGTTGAATTTATCTTCCACTAAATCTTTCAATCGGATCAAAAATTATGTGGGATGTAATTGTGAAATTATGGTTAAGCTCGACCACTGGCGCTTCACGATCATGGGGATTAAATGATTGAGTTTAGCTTTGGCAATTTTTTTTTGGTTTCTGTTTATTTACTAGAAAAATAAACAAACTGTGAGTTTGATTGATTGGTTTGTTTTAGTAGAGGGCTCTAAGATTAATTGAAGGTGCTCTCTTTTTAGATTAAGAGAGAAGGAGTTGATGAGAGAGAAAATAAAGAAAAATGATTTTTTTTTTTTTTTTTTTATAAAAAGAAATAGAAGAAAAATATTTGTAATGTTGATGTGGCTTTTTTTTATTATTTAAGTGGTGACGTGGAATTTTTAATATTATTATAATTAAATGACACATATGCAACCAATCCGCCACGTCAGTAGTTCGTTAGTGAGATGACAATAAGGACTAAAATGGAATCAGTTTGAAAACTCAAGAACCAAAATGAAACTTTTGAAAATAGAAAGACCAAAATGAAAACACCCCATAATATAAGATTGTAGTGACATGGTGCATTGGTAGTGAAACAAGTCTTTGATGTCAATATTACTTGTTGCAAATGCGCTAGTTGGGGTTATAGCATTTATAAGTATTAAAAATTAGTCATTTGGTGGCTTAGAGCACTCATATCATAGATATTAGCTACAAAAATGGAGGTTTGGTTTATGAAGTAATTTTAATTACTTCTTTAAAAATGTGGAGATCTGTCACAACTTGGCACTAGTAACTTCAAAACGACACGTGGCTACACCCCGAGTAATGTTTTTTTGGTCTAACCCTAAACTAAGCAATGCATCCCAATCCAAATGAGTAGTTCTAATATGTAAGTAACTTATAAGAAAAGAGAACAATTAGAAAAATATAAATCGATTAGCTAATGTCAAGATTTTAAATAAATATGTATACTAAGGGAACTCTAATTTCACATAAAATATTCTTATTTCCTATACTTTCACATAAAATAATCTTTCGGAGTTCCTTCAATATTCACTTTGTCTGTGAACAAATACATTTGGAGCCTTTAATATGCCTTCCACTTTGAGGGGAAACACCCTAAGATCATAGATTTTCAAGGATGCCAACTTAATACAACTTTTGATTTTCTAAATCACAGTTTGAACCTATTGTGAGAAACATCATATATGATTTCATGACCAAAGCCTCAACCCATAGTGAGAAAACAAAATAACTTCATGATCGAAATCTCAACCCATTGCAGTCCTTCTACACAAGTGCACAAAAATTAATGTCAAAACAGCTGACTTGCATATGGTGGATAAAGGAATCCCATGTCTTCCTTTCCCAAATAGCCCTATCAAAAATGGCCAGTAGCATAGCACCAAATACACACTACACAAGACCTCCCCTAGCCCTGACCCGTGTCCATCTTGAGTTGGTGGTTGCAACTTTAACAAGCCCACAACCAACGCAGTCAAGTGTACTTGTAAAATGGTTGTACCTGGCAAGAAAAGTCGGGACTCGTTGAAGGTGAACCTTCCAACTTCAGCATCATTCACATCATCACTAGATTGATCTTTTTGTGTTACTTCAAAGACTGTCTCAGATATTCCTAAGAGCTTAAGTATGACACTGAGAAATCCAAATAACCATGCACCTGTTGTGGTTATTCTTGACATTCTTTGGTTATTCCACCAAGCTCGAACCGATTGGCGGGTTTGTAGGTACTCGGATAAAGTGTATAAGTTGTAAATGACGAAGATTGAAACTAGTACATATAGTACTGGTTCTTGGACCTGAATATATATATACACACATTTTAAGCTTGGAAAAATAGTGAAATTTTTTTTTTTTTAAAAAATCTATAAACTAGATTCGGAATAAATTAAATAGTTTCACGAACTTCATTATGCAAATTTTTCTAAACCGACTAGTTTAAAGGTGAGGAAAATTTAGTATTATGAATAGCAATTGTCACATAAGAGCATTCCCAATGGATTAACCAAAATATATTGATCCAATCTATTACATCCCCAAAAACACCCGCATTGGATTAGCAACACATTACCCAAAATAACATTTTGCTACAGTGTTTCTCTCTTTTTAGACAATATTGTTCATTAGCCAATCTTGTATTTTATTACTTCCTCTACTCCGTCTACTCTCTCTCTCCCTCCCTCTTTTCTTCTTTTTCTCTCTCGTTGCTCTCTCCTACTGCAGACTATCTTCCTCCAGCCACGCTACCGTCCCTTGCCACATGCCTGAACCATACATCAATGATGAGATCTACCAAGTAGCCTAAGTCATTGCAGGATTTGGTTGTGGCTGTGTTGGGTTTGATTTGTGTTCGGGTTTAAGTCAATATTGATCATGGCTTTTGAGTGAGTTTCACATTGGAGGTGATTTGGAGGTTTTGGGGGCTTTGCTTGTGGTTGGATTTGGCTGCACGGATGGGGGTGGCCAAATCTTGGATTGTTGCGGTAAGTGATGTTTGGCTAGCAGTAGCTATTGTTTAGGCGAGTGTGTGAAGTTTGATGCATGGCCGCATGGGCATGAGATAGATACAAAATAATAGTTCCAGAGAGAGAGAGGTTGTTGTTTGTAATGGGTGGCTAGTAAAAGAAGAAGAAGAAGATAATGGGTGGGATTGTGAAGTTTGGGGCATATCAACAGTTTGGTTTTTATTTATTTTTTTGATAAACTAGCAGTTGAGATTAAGATGAGAATAATTCAAATAATAGTAAGGAAATATTATTTTAATATTATAGATAGAAAAATAGAGAATGGGGTGTAATTGAAAGTGGGTAGGTAAAATGGAAAGAAAAAAAAAGGTGTCTTAAGCCAAATTAATTTGGTTAATCCATTGGGAATACTCTTACACATCTAAAAAAAGTTAACTCATAAGTCTTGTTAAAAATGTAGATCAGGTGATATTTTTTATTAAAAATAAAATACACCACATATTATTTTGCAGAGGAGGGGGAGGGAAGAAAAAAGAGAGGGAAAATGAGAAAGGAAAAGAAAGGACATTGTATTTGGTTTGCAAGAGAGAAAAGAAGAGAAAGGGGTCCTTATTAATATTTTCTTACACTATGTTTGGTTGGAGAGAAGATTGAAAAAAGATAAAGAAGGGAGGAAAAGGAAAACACAAATTAATAAATTATTGAAATATGTATGCAAGAGTAAAATGAGAGAGTTGTGGTTTGCACTCACCTTAGGCAAGAAGGAGGTGTTGGTGATGATACAATATGCTGGCAGGGCAGTGTAGCATAGCTCAGGGACAGAGCGTAGACCCCACATGAGGATCCACAAATAGGGCAAGCATTGCCTGAATTGAAGCTCTTCAAAGAGAGTGGAAAATATGGGACAACTTTTGCTGAAAAGAATTTCAAGCAGGCCTGTGGCCCACCTCTTTTGTTGGGTCATTGCAACAGGCCCACCCGAGGGTGCGCACCCTAAAAAGGCCGGTGGGTCCGGTGTACAAAAGACAGACCTCCAACCTTTTTTTTGGATCATTAGTCCAGTGTGGATGTCCTCTGTTGTTGATCCGTATTTCCAGCCCACCTAAAATGGGTCACCCACAAGCATCAGAGTTGGACCAAGGAAAAAAAAAAAAAAAATTAATAGAAAAAAATAAGATGGGAAGATACATTCAAGTTTAAAAAAATAAGTCACTTGGTTCCATTTATTAGAATAAAATTAGAAGATTTTTAATATATAAGTTTCCATTAATGTTGATACTTGATAGGATAGCATGCCATCACAGTTTAGGAACAACAATAAAAATAATATCGTTTCAATCTGGAATTTATATACAGAAGAAATAAAATAAAAAATTCGGGAACCAAATAATAAAAAATTAATAATGCCAAAATAACACGAGAAAATCAAACTTAAGTTATGAGGGAACACTTAGGTAAATGATTGACGTGTGAGATATATAAAAGTTGAATGCAAATGAGTTAGAAGATATATACCTTTCAGTACATATTCAGTGAAATCTACTTGCTTAGCGTGCTCTGAATTTGAAAGAACATATTTTTACCCAAGACTTTGCTACAGTTTTAATCGAAATGCATCAATCTATAACATTAGTACCCGCTCTCTAATCTCATTTGTTAATGAAGCATGTAAGTATGACATTGGACTATGCCACTCTTTTATGTGGATCATTATTATCAGTAGCACTTATAGTCATTACATTTCAAAAAGTAATTAGAACTTTTGATAAAAGCATTAATGAGTCATTTTCCTTTGGTGAGATCCAATAATACATAAATAACATATATATATATATATATATATTTATGGAAGACCTCTTAATTTATTTCTTTCAAGAACTATTATATGTCTCAATTGATTCAACAATTTTGATCATTGGAGTTATCGTATTTTTTTCTAGTGTTTATCTTTTTAATTATAGGTATTCTTTTGGGAGCTGTATGGGCAAATGAGCTAGGCATGAGGATCATATTGGAATTAGGATCCAAAGGAAACTTGGGCATTTATTATTTAAATCGTATTCTCAATTTATTTAGATATTTGAACAAAAGTCTTGTAATTGTAGCCTCCAAGCAATTACTAATAATTTGGATATGCTATTTTGGGTCAATTTGGATTATGGCTACATAATTATTGTGCATTCACATCAACATTTTATTGAAGAAAGAACCTGATAAATACAAACAAACATGGGACAACATATATATAAGAAGGGTAAAACTTAAGTACAGTTCCTTAAGTTAGGTACATTAGGTTCTCCAATTGAATTCAAACACATGGTTGCATTAACTAATGAAACACAAACAATGTTATATTTTTCAAGAATATTTAAATTCAATGTATTTGAATTCAACTAGGAACCTAATGTACTTGACCTAAAAAACTGTACCTAAGTTTTACCCATATAAGAAAACGTCGTGTAAGCCATCAAAAACATTTTGACTTTCAAATTGATGCATGCAATAGGTTAACTTTAAATGTTTTGTAAAGTACGGTGGAGCTACTAAATAATGTTTTTATTTTTATTTGACAATTACAAAAATGGGAGAGAGAGAACTTGAATCTCGGTTCAATGGTTTTTTATTTAAAGGAAATCAGTCAATGCCATTAAATTATAAGACTCTTAGCAACTATTAAATAACGTTAAATATGGGCCCGTTTGCATATTTGTGGTTCAATAAATATAGGGATACAAATTGTCATGACTAGTGCATAATAATTTGAATAGTTCAATTGATAAATTTATGTAGAAATGATATTACTTTAGTCACAGCTTATAATCTTAAGAAGTTATGCATCAAGCCTCTCTTATTGGCTACTAACCTTTGTACCCCAACTAGTACCATACTCATAAGCTGAACCAGCGACTTGGTATGCTGCCTGAATAGAATTCCAAAGATTGGCCGGTGGATCTATCTTCCCTTTCAAAGCATGAGCAGCTGATTTCATCAACTCCTTTGAACTCCCAAATTTTGAAAGAATATCCTCAGCAAATTTTTCTGCCAAAGGTAAAGAGAAAAACAAAATATTAGTCACACAAAAAGGAAAAAACACCATTAATGAAGTGCTTGTCTTTTGGACCCAAAAGTTCTTGTGTTGCCACTATAAAAGTTAGTGGCTTATTGAAGTTTTGAGAATAATACTTTTTATGGTTTAAAATCCAAAATTAATTTACTTACCATTTACTGAATCTACATTATCTGGTGATAAACTATAGATAACTTTCCGTCTGTGAAAGCATCCTGTTCCACCATAAAAAGGTCCTTGAATTCCTGCTATTCCATGCACCATATACTATTCGATCATATAAGAAAAATACTGTTAATTATTGGTTAACAAATCAGTGAGTAACTTTCCTCATTAGCACATTTTCTTTGGTCACACAGCATATCTATGAAATTTAGAATGAAACAAAAAGAAAAGACTTATTATGTTAAATTTGACGCACTTCAAAATAAACCACAAATTGATTGCCATATGGGTCATCCTTTAATCCATCATAGAAAACTTGTGGGAACTGAGCATACGCGATTTCTTTTTCACTCTTTGGATCCAGTAGCAGGCACATTGCATGAAGAGCAACTTTTGGATTGTTGACAAACATATCACAGTCTACGTTCAGCATATATGGAGCATTTGTCATCAAACCCGACACTCTGGTCTATATATATATGACAAAAACGGTACCAAAAAAAAAAGTGTAAATTAATTATGATACATTGATAAGGATTTAAGCATAAGGAGTGATGATCATAAGATTTATAAAAAAATAAAAATAAAAATCTTAATGAATTTTACTATTTTTGGCATAAGGAATATCTTACTAGAACGTTCATGGCTCCCGCTTTGTAATGATGTGGATGCTTTGGCTGCTTCTCCCTGGAAATGTAGACCAAGTGTGGAAATCCATCCGGAAGACCTGCCTTGTTCTCCCATATAACCTACAGTAAGCCGTTTTTTAAATTACACATAACCCATCTGGAAGACTTTCCTCGTGCACAAAAAAAAAAGAAAAAAAAAAAGCATAACACTATTACACTATTCTCAGCACAAGTGCACAAGCATAACACTTGAATAAAATAATGGTTTAGCAAAAAAAAAAAAAAAACACAACACTCAAAATCTCAAATAAAAACTCATTTATCTGAATAAATGCTCATTTAGTCATTTACTTAGTAGATTGCAGAAGAGGAAAATCTAGAAGTTGATTCAAAATTCCGTTCTTTAGTTGCTATCGGATCACTGGTTTTATATGACATGATTGTTCCAGAGGAAAAATGATTTTATATTTCTCACTCTAAAATGTCAAACTTCTTATTTTGAGTTTGCTGAATGAGGCTTAAGCTGTACATTGAAACTAAAGTTTTGTGGTGGCCTATTACATATTTCTTTTTGTGAATGCATGATAAGTTTGTACAGTGTCCTGCTTAGCCTCTTATTAAAAGTCATTTACTCAGTACAGCAGTACTCTGTACAGTCCTCCATCAAGTCTTCACTATATTAGGTCAATAAAGACAAAAACACAGCACATTCATTTTTTTCAAATGGTTGCCCTGGGGTGAGGGGTTGCCCAAGCCCAAGGCTTGCTGGGCTTACCCCAGGGCCGGCTCTGTAGACCACCAAAATGAAATATTGAAAAAACAATTTTCAATCTAAAACAATTACACCGTGTAATAAATTATTACATGAGATCTCAATTCGCTACTCACTAGGAATGTGGTCGGCTGCTATTTGGAAATCATTGGTCAATTGAAACACTACTTAAATAAAAAGGTGATTCCAAAATACATAACAGGTTGTGAACAGATGAAGAAGAAGACAAGTATTCAGAAAAAGTCAAGTGGCCAGCCTCTATAATTGAGATTTTCTTTTTCTTTTTTTCTTTTTTCTTTTTTTTATCATTTTGACTAATTCCTAATTACCTTGATAATAGTTGGATGGTTTTTGCGTTCTGCATTCAAGAATTCTGCAAAGTCCCCTGTAAGATCACATGGCAAGGAATTTTGGACCGCATCTTCAATTTTGCGGCGAAGTAGCTCATACTCATCCTACAGAAGATGAAAAACAAGTTATATAGTACAGGCACATGATCTCATTGTTGTCCCATTATGGCAAACAATGTCAAAAAGTATTGTCTATATATAAGATATATATGGGCATATATCCATATTTCATATCATTAAAAAAGAAAAGAAAAGAAAAAAAAAAGTGATATATATCTATAATTTGTGTTTATTAAAATATGTTTATCATGCTCATTTAAGTGGTGTGATAAAATTTTCTGGAAGTCCAATTTTATATATACCAACTTTTGTGACTAAGAAGGAAAAATTAATTATCACAGCTAACTCTGGCTTTTGGATTACCTTCATTCTGTTCCATTCTTGTTGGAATTCCATTGAACTACCACCAAACGTTAGTGGGTTATTGGAGAAGTACCTAAAGGGAGCTCTAACATGAATATTGTACTTCTTACAAAATGGAACCCAAAGCTTGGCAAACTTTGAGGCTTCAACAAGAGAGTAGTAGGTGAGTGGAGAACAACCATCATCGGATACGTAGCAAGCTAGCTTGTGAGTTGGGTAATCAACTGCCAACAAAGAGAGCACGGTGTTTACTGTGATGATAGGTGGTTCTAGCACGGCGTCCGCAGTTGTCACAAACATATCCACTGATGGAAGTTCAGGTACCCTATACCAAGAAAATTGGTTATATATTCAAAGTTATGGACAACATCAATAAATCATGTTACACACCTATAGTAATGAATCAATACACGTATTATTGGCACAAGTTAGATCTGCTACCGTTCCAAGACGAGGTCCGGGTACGTTTTGTAAGCTACAGGATTGTATTTGGTGCTGATGACTAGAAACCAAGTGAAGGTAAAGAATGACTCGCATAAGAAGGCAAGGAGCCAAGTGAGACCATGGTTATTGAGGGAGAGGAAACGATAAATAAGGAGAGAAAGGAGAAGGAAAAAGATTAGGATATCAAAAGCTCTTTGTAAATTGTGTTTACGTGAGATTTTTTCATATAGAGGGAGAGAGATCGGGTTGGCCATGGAGTAGATAGGAAGACAATTTTAGTGGCACTATATCTTTTTAATTGGAAATGTTTAAGCCTCCACTATGATTATTTATAGTGGACTAGCTGGTCTTGTATTTGCATTGACGGCCATGTATGTGGCAGAGAGAGAGGTGATATCGTGTGCTTTTGTGGTCCCTCTTGCATACACATGGACTTCACAGGCATGCATGCATCCCCTAGTTTGCATGGGTACTCCAATTTAACTCACGTATCTGTGTATCTGTATTGTATTTAATACTCGTACCCGATATTCAATATCCATTGTGTCCTCACATATGTTTAAAAAAAAAAAAATGATATATCCCTATACCCGTACCCGTATCGAGTACGATATCGTATCTGTATCCGTGCAACTTAGTGCATCCCTTGGGAATTATTGGGATTTCTCATATTGGTATGGTGATTTTGGTTTCTTTGAGATGTTATTTGTAGTAAAATATCTGTCATTTCTAGTTATAATTTAAAAAAATATAAACATTTTAATTATCACAAATTACATCACTTACAGGACAAGGAAACCGAAGAATTTCCGCTCATATTAAATATAGTGGGATTGTGTTGATATACAGGTTATAAACATTGTTTATATTTCATTGGTTAATACAACTATGTGTTTGAATTTAATTGGAGAACCTAATGTATTTGACCTAAAGAACTGTAACTAAATTATATTTATATCATTATTTTTCATTTCTTTTTTAAACCACATGTTAATGTTTATAGTGAAACAAAAAATTTAAGGGAGTTTTGTTTTTTTCCATTTTTTAGTCATAGAAAATGAGGAGTAGACGAAAATTAAAATGCAGGTTTCCATTGATAGCTTCAATCTCATGGTCCAATACTCCAATCTATATCAATATATATAATTTAAAACAGAAGACATTGCTATCTTTCTACCACGTGGCATCTAAGGCAACGTCTTTTGCTTGACACGTAGTATCTTAGGTGGCACATGAATTAAATAAACTAAATTAAATACCTACTACCTCATAATAAAAACTATACCATTAATAAATTAAATACCTACTACCCAATTAAATGCTCATATTTAATAAATTAAATAGTCTTATTAATTAATTCAGATATAAATAGATATATTCCAGTCAAATCTGTTAAACACAATATATGTTATTTCAAATATGCATTTAAATTACAACTTGGGCATTGCCCATGGTCATTCATTTCCCCAAAAAGTTCCACCCCTTTGTGAGTACTTGGGTTTGATCTCTGGGTTTGTATCAATTTATATTATATTTTATTTTTTTTTGTTTGCATATTTTATTTTTGTTTGCGTCTAATTTACTTACTATTGTATAATTATTTTCTAATATTTAATATTTAAGTGGAAATAAGAGCTTGGGCAAGATAAAGTTTACATAAGTATTGCCTTCATTTTCGTCTTTTCTCAGGTTAAGTTTCTATGTGTTTGCTATGTTGATAATTGCATATTTGAAAATTATATTTTCTTTATTTAAAGAGCATCTATATATAATTTTAAAGCAGAAGACGTTGCTATCTTTCTGCCACGTGGCATCTAAGGCAACGTCTTCTGCTTGACACGTAGCATCTTAGGTGGCACATGAATTAAATAAACTAAATTAAATACCTCTACTACCCCATAATAAAAACTACACCATTAATAAATTAAATACCCACTACCCAATTAAATGCTCATATTTAATAATTAATTAAATAGTCTTATTAATTAATTCAGATATAAATAGATATATTCCAGCCAAATCTGTCAAACACAATATATATTATTTCAAATATGCATTTAAATTACAACTTGGGCATTGGCCCAATGGTCATTCATTTCCCCAAAAAGTTCCACCCCTTTGTGAGTGCTTGGGTTTGATCTCTGGATTTGTATCAATTTATATTATATTTTATTTTTGTATGCATATTTTATTTTTGTTTGCGTCTAATTTACTTACTATTATATAATTATTTTCTAATATTTAATATTTAAGTGGAAATAAGAGCTTGGGCAAGATAAAGTTTACATAAGTATTGCCTTCATTTTCATCTTTTCTCAGGTTAAGTTTCTATGTGTTTGCTATGTTGATAATTGCATATTAATTTGAAAATTATATTTTCTTTATTTAAAGAGCATCTATATATAATTTAAAGTAGAAGACGTTGCTATCTTTCTGCCACGTGGCATCTAAGGCAACGTCTTCTGCTTGACACGTAATATCTTAGGTGGTACATGAATTAAATAAACTAAATTAAATACCTACTACCCCATAATAAAAACTACATCATTAATAAATTAAATACTCACTACCCAATTAAATGCTCATATTTAATAAATTAAATAGTCTTATTAATTAATTCAAATATAAATAGATATATTCCAGTCAAATCTGTCAAACATAATATATGTTATTTCAAATATGCATTTAAATTACAACTGGGCATTGGCCTAATGGTCATTCATTTCCCCAAAAAGTTCCACGCATTTGTGAGTGCTTGGGTTTGATCTCTGGGTTTGTATCAATTTATATTATATTTTCTTTTTGTTTGCATATTTTATTTTTGTTTGCGTCTAATTTACTTACTATTGTATAATTATTTTCTAATATTTAATATTTAAGTGGAAATAAGAGCTTGGACAAGATAAAGTTTACATAAGTATTGCCTTCATTTTTGTCTTTTCTCAGGTTAAGTTTCTATGTGTTTGCTATGCTGATAATTGCATATTTGAAAATTATACTTTCTTTATTTAAAGAGCAAAGATTTGTTTAGATTATAAACTGCTACAATTAGGTTGAGTTTTTTTCCAAGTCGAATGCTAAATAGCTATTAATACTTGTAGATACGTCGAAAAGTGATACTTTAACTATATATGCAGTTTGGCCATAAAAGTTTCGTTTCCTTTTTGCTTTAAAAGTTAAATTAATGATGATAGTCATTGTATGACAATATACCTTTGTGAAAACTGAAAAGGAGCATGAGGCAGAATCTCATATTTTTAAAATATTCATTTGAATTATTATATGAAATTCTTTCGTGAGTTATATGACTCTAGCTATAATTATGTAAAAGAATGTTTTTCTGTCATGAGATACCTTAATGAATTGATCTTAAAGGGTGGAGTAAAACGTGTCTCATTGTTATTAGCAATCTCAATTGATTCTGATCATATGGTTTTTTTTTTTTTTTTTTCATGCATGCAGATGCATTAGCCGAGTTGGTCTTGAAGAGAGTGGAGGATATAGTTAGGATGAGTTTTTCTACGCAATATGCAATATGTATATTTTACATTCGAAGTATTTTTGCTTGGTTAAGTTGTAGTCCTCTATTTTTTGCAACCAAAAATGCTTTTTTTTTTTAATACTATTTAACTGCATATAAAATTTAGTTTGACTTGATCTTTTTATTTTTATACAATTGGATATATTCGAAGTATTTTTGCTTGGTTAAGTTGTAGTCCTCTATTTTTGCAACCAAAAATGTTTTTTTTTTTTTTTTTTTTTACAATTTCTGATACTATCTAACTGCATATAAAATATAGTTTGACTTGATCATTTTATTTTTATACAATTAGATATGCTAAATAACTTGACAACTATTTGTTTAATATATTTTTGGGGGTAAGTGTTAAGTATAAATTATTTTCCAACACTCATATTAGAATTGATGAGGCAACATTCAAATTATCTGAGATTTAGGATATCAATGGACTATCATTTAGAGATAATCAAAAGAGGCAATTGTGTTGATTTTTTTATTTTTTTTAGGGGTAGAGGGAATAACATCTTAACATTTTTTTTTTATGTGTTAAATTTTCCTAAGAGATACGTGTTAGACTTAAGATGACATTGTCATTTTTATCTCCGTGGACCAATTTGTTATATGATGGACTTCTAAGGTCACAAATATTGTTTATGTGATTATTAATAAGTGATAAATTGCCCAAAAAAAGATGAAAAGAGAAACAAAAGAAAGTCAAAAAAGGTAAAGATGGGATAATTAAATATGTGACAAATTGTATTATTTATTTGTACTATCAAAGTGTTGTAAGTTAAACAAAAATGAGAAACCTCTGAACATTTAGAATCCCTATATGGAACAATTGAGGTTTACCAAAGTGATTGAAATTCATAAACGATGTGAAGTGAGTTTTTTTTTTCTTTTTTTGCTAAGTGAATACAACCTCCGGGATATAAACCCCAATTGAAAGGAATCGATACAACTAAGGCTAGAAAGTTATTGGTAGTTATCTTTATAGACTTAGTATAATACATTTGATGAAATATAATAAAAATCAGTATAATACATTTGATGAGATATAATAAAAATGATCATTTCTATTTTTAAGCGCAAAGAAAAATTATTTACATTTTCTATTTTACACTTTTCTTTTCTTTTTTTTTTTTTTTTTTTTTCATTATTGTTATTATTTTTTCCTTCTTCTTAGTTAAGTTGCTTTGTTATAAACATATTTTTAAAAAAATAATGAAAAAAAGCCGCGCATTGCACGAGTTATAGTCTAGTATACCATAATAACGTTATAGAAACAAAGGAACAATAGCGATGATGAGACACTCAGACACCAGTGGGGCGCATTCATGAACACAAGTTTGTGACCATTAACCAATATGCTAGCCGTTCGATTATGTAAAGCTGAAAACCACTGACAGCAAAGTCCAGGACCACTCTGGAAAAATATATCTAGCATAGTCTAGCTGTGAATGAGAGAAAATAAAGAAGAAGCTAGGGGTGTCAAATGAATGGGTTTTGATGGGTAATAAATGGGTTGGGTCCTTAAAACCCCAATTACCTATTTAGGCCCATTTAACAAAGTATGTATGGCACATACCCAACCCAACCCATTAAAACCCAACCCACCCATTTACCCAATTATTTTATGTATGTAAATGGTCAAAATATCTTACAACTTCTAAAATGATAAAAATACACATAAAAATGACAAAAATACCCCCAAATGATCAATAAGTGGGTTTGGATAAATTTATTAGATGCCCAATAAGCAACCCAATTAAAGCCCAATTAAACTCAACTTAATTGGGTCTAATTGGGCTAGCACTCATTTGTCCATTTATTAAATAAATGAGTTTGGTTGGGCAATTAGTAAGTGGGTTTAGGTGGACTAATGAGTTTGGGCTTTTTTTGCCACCTCAAGAAGCTAGTCTTATATTTTTGATTATGTGTTTTCTTGTTTTCTTATGGGCTAAACTTGCTAAAAAATACATTTTCTTTTTAAGTTTTTGGGCCAAACATGACTCTTGTGATGTTTATTTGAAATATGGACTTATTCAAAATCGTCTTTGTGAAAAACACTTTTAAACGTGAAAAGTGTCTTTCTGAAAAATACTTTCTGACCAAATTTTGGTCAGAAGTTGTCTTTAGAAAAGACGATTTTGAGAAATATAAAAATTTTGGTCAGAAAGTGTTTTTCAGAAAGACGATTTTCACGTTTAAAAGTGTCTTTCACAAAGACGATTTTGAAACGAGTCCATATTTCAAATAAACATCACAAGAGTCATGTTTGGCCCAAAAACTTAAAAAAAAAAAAAAAAATGTATTTTTTAGCAACTTTGACCTTTTTGTCTTATTATGTGATTTTATTTTCTGTAACTTCGTTTCTTGTGCGTTGGGTCAAGTGATAGCTACGACATGAGGAGTGATGTTTCACTCTCCTGGACCACACGATTCCAACAAGACGTAGTCATCTTTTTTTTTTTTTTTTTGGTAAAATGCAGAAATCATAATTGTGGTTTGAACTAATGATAAAAACTATTAAAGCTTTTCGAAAAATCCTTTTGCTCTCTAAGTGAAACAATTTTAAGAAAAAATACACAAAATGTGTTAAGTGTTTTTTTGTACTTAGGAGACAAACTGAATATTTTCGAAAAGTCTTAATAATTTATGTCATAAGGTTAATACTTAGGGATGATTTCTTTATTTTACCTTTTTTCTTAGACCATGTATCTCAGTAAAAAATTCAAGTTATAGTTATTTACTAGTCACAAACCGGTGCATAAGCAGTGAATATGATATATTAAATGTATCTAATACTTAATTACTATAATGTAAACCAAAATTTTTTTTACTTTTGATTAACCTTATAATATTGCGTCACATAAGCTTTTGAGATATCACAATTTTACACCTTATTATTTTAATATATATTTTCTAATTGAATTTAAATTTTATTTTATAATTAAACTTTCATTAGAATCTTGACACATCATATTTTCTTTAATAGAAAGAATATATTATTCTATATATACAAACACAATCATAATTAATGTCTAATACTATAATATATTCTATACATAAATACAATAATAATAAATTTCTTTTAATAACTATCAATTTTCATATTTAGACAAAAGATAAAAGAGAGAGAAATTCATATTATGTTAAACTTTTTCGTGTGTTGCACGGGTTACTAACTAGTTAAACATATTAACAAAAAATTAAATCATTTAAATTTTTTACTTCTTCAAGTAGACTCGATCATGTATGTCAATATCACACTAAAGATATTAACAAATCATTAAATCTTTTTATTTTAGAGTATACCAAAAAAATTAACAAAACATTCAAATTAGTTAATCGTGAAAATTAAAAAGATAAATATGAAGAATTAAATTAAGACACAATAAGTGAACAATAATAATAATAGAGGATTTGGGAGCAAACCATTAAAAAGGTGGTTGGTGACCTCAGCCTATGGATTTTTGATGAACATGAAACGATAAAACCTTACAATCATACTAAAAAGTTAAACATCTTTAATTATTATAATTATTAAAGAGTTAAACATCTTTTTGTTTTATAATTTTATATATGCTGTAAAATCTTGTGGTGATAAACCATAAGATACAGGTGAAATTAATAAATCTGAGGCCAAATTACATATTACACCTTTTATATTTGGTCAAAGTTTAATTAAGTCTTGCCATCTTTTATTCAAAAAAAAAAATTAAGTCTTTTAAGTTTTGACTATTTCAATTCAATCCTCTAAGTTTCATTTCATTTCAATTGACAATTTTCTGTTAAATTTTATTAACATCATTAGATTTTAATTTAAATTTGATTTTTCGGATTTTTTTATCAAATATTAAAAACTAAAACAATAACCCATGAACCCAATTTAACCAACACCCAACCCGATTTATTTAACCCCATTAAACACAAAAGAAGAAATCATTTGTTCATCAATAGTAAAACAGAAACCCAGCCACTAATTGGTCCCCAAATTACATCCAAAATCCCTAAATCCAAAACCCAACTTCATCACTATCCCCAAATCCCGATTTCGTAAAACCCAAACTTCATCACGCTAGCCTTCTACATATTCCAATTAACCGAGTGAGAGAGAACCACGAGCTGAGCGAGGAACTCCATCGACAAGTGAGAGAGATCAAGAACCAAGGGTTATCGATATATATATATATATATATGGATGCTTTACGAAATTTTGAAGTTAAAGATGATGTCGAACATATATATTAAAGGTCTCATTAAGATTCAGTTTTCCCTTCGAATGATACTAAACCAAGTTACGAAAAGATGAGCTCGCAACTTGCACTCGATTCCTAGGAATTGCTTCTTCTTCTTTTTTGCTTTTGTTTTATTCGTTTTTGGGGTAAGTCACTCATGCTTAAGATCTAGAAAGAGGAAGAAAGGTGTTTTCAGATCTTAGAAGAAAGGTGTTGAAGAAGCTACCTAACGGACCTATAAAAATGCTAATAAAATACTTTATTATTGTCTCTATTACAATAACTCTCCACTATTTTTAAGTAATTTGATTTTTTTATTTTTCGAATTTACAGATGGTGGATTTGTTTGGGATTTCAGAAGTAATTTAGGGACCAATCAGTGGCTGGGTTTTTGTTTTACAGTGATGAACTGATGATTTCTTCTTTTGTGTTTAATCGGGTTAAATAAATCGGATTGGGTGTTGGTTAAATTGGGTTCATGGGTTTTTTTTTTAGTTTTTAATATTTGATTAAAAAATCCGAAAAATCAAATTTAAATTAAAAACTAACGGTGTTAACAAAATTTAACGGAAAATTGTCAATTGAAATGGAATGAAACTTACAGGACTGAATTGAAACGGTCAAAACTTAGAGGACTTAATTGAACTTTGACCAAACATAAAGGGTGTAATGTGTAATTTGGCCTAAATCTTATGGTCAGCATCGATTAGAAGACGCCAAATTCTTAAAAGCAAATTTTGACATGTTCTTAGACACTAAATGAAAAGCAGAACAACAGAACTCTAAATATCTTCTCCACGTCATAGTTGTGGACTCCAGTCCCTTCTAAAGCCTTTTAGAAGACTTGAGAAGCTGCAAGAACTCTCACGTGCTCTCAAGATTAGTTACCGTAATTATTGGAGATTATTATAACTGATTAAAGTTTGTTAGAGCTCTGTGTTGATAGCTAATGACTGGCTTATAAATATCTAGTCTAATCTCTGTACAAAGCATACAAGATAATACAAGTTCATACACGTTCATTCATTTCTCTCTCTGTCTTTTTCTTACATACAGTAATACTTCATAACTTTCCCTAAGTTTTCATGGTAAGAGCCATTTTAAGATCTTTCCATGGCTTCCTCATCTTATTCTTCTTCCTCAGCCAATACTGGCTCACCTACTCTCACTTCCACTCAAATACCAATGCTACTCTTATCCAGCATCTCGAATCTAGTTTCTGTCAAACTAGATCATAGCAATTACGTGCTATGGAAATACCAGATTACATCCATACTCAAAGCCTATTCTGTGCTTGGCTTCGTTGATGGAACTCAACAATGTCCTCTTGAGTACTTACAGAACAACAATGGTTCTCTTCAAGAAAATTCATTGTATCAACAATGGATTTCACGAGATCAAGGTCTGTTAACTTTGATCAATTCCACTCTTTCACCAACAGCTTTGTCTCTGGCTGTTGGACAAACCACTGCTCATGGCGTCTGGTCCATTCTGGAAAAGCGATACACTTCGTCTTCTCGATCAAATATCCTCAATCTGAAAATGGAGTTACACAATATCAAGAAGGAATCCACAGACTCTATAAACTCTTTCTTGCAGAAGATCAAAGACACAAGAGATCATCTTGGTGCAGTCGGTGTTTAGATCGATAATGAGGAAATCCTCCACATCGTGCTCAAAGGCCTTCCTCATGAGTATCATGCCTTCAGCACTGCTATACGCACTCGAAATTATGCTACAAATTTTGAGGATATACATGTATTGCTCACTGCAAAAAGCAATCGCTTAAGAGCACTATTGATCTTTCTAAAGATCATGCTCACATGGCAATGCTTGCCAATGCAAACCGTAACAATACTCTGTTCTCGTCCCAAGGAAATAGAGGCTGCGGAAGAAATAGTTTTAATCGTGGTAGAGGCAGAAACTTTAACAACAATTCTGACTGGGAAATAATTCAAGTGGAAATGCAGGTTCTCCAGATGGTTTTAATAATCACTACAATTCTTCACCAACTCAGTCCTACAATCAAAGACCTTCATGCCAAATCTGTGGTAAGAATGGTCATGCAGCCTTGGATTGTTACCACCGTATGGACTACACATACCAAGGCAAACAACCTCCTTCTAAGCTTGCTGCGATGGCTGCTACATCAAACTCACAGCACTCAGATCAATCCTATTGGATCTCTGACACATGAGCAACCGATCACTTTACTCCTAATCTGTCAACCATACCTGATCATCAAGAGTATACTGGCACTGATCTTGCTACTGTTGGTAATGGTCAAGCAATTCCTACCACTCATATAGGTAATTCTAAACTCAAAGCTTCCTCTCATCTCTTTCACTTACGTAAAGTACTTCGTGTTCCTTCCATGGCCTCAAATCTCTTATCTGTCAATAATTTATGCCGTGATAATAACTGTTGTTTTCATTTTGATGCTAACCAATTCAAAATTAAGGACATGCCAACGGGGAAACTCCTCTACAGAGGCCCCAGTAAGAACGGTTTGTACCCTATTGATGGTGTCAGTCTTCCTCCTCAATGTCATACCAACAACTTCTCATCAATTCAATCCACCAAGTCTGTCTCCTCCAAAGTTTGGCACGATCGCTTAGGTCACCCAAATTCTCTAGTTCAACAGCATATATTTTCTCATGTACATAACTCTAGTTCAAATAAAACAGAGTCTACTTGTACTCATTGTATTCAAGGAAAGATGACTCATTTTCCTTTTCACAAATCAGTGTCTAAAGCATGTAAACCTCTAGAAATAATACATAGTGATGTATGGGGTCCTTCACCTATAACATCAAATGGGGGTACTCGGTTCTATGTAATTTTTGTAGACGAGTTCACTCGGTTCACTTGGTTTTATCCAATCAGAAATAAATCTCAAGTTCTTTCTTGTTTTGTCTCATTTTCTAAAACTATGCAGAATCTGTTGAATCACAAAATAAAAATTCTTCGTACAGATTGTGGAGGTGAGTATGCATCCAACGAATTTCATTCTTTATGCATATCTCATGGTATTACACATCAGTACACTTGTCCACACACTTCACAGCAAAACAGGTTAGCTGAGAGAAAGCATAGACATATAGTTGATATTGCATTAACCTTAATCTCTCAGTCATCCTTACCATTGTCATTCTGGCCTTATGCTTTCAGTACTGCTGTCTATTTGATTAATCGTGTACCACCATCTAATTCTAAGAAAAACTTTCTTTGGGAACTTCTCTTTCACCGTCGACCCAATTATGACTCTGTGTACTTTTGGTTGTCTTTGTTACCCTCTAATGCGTCCATATAATTCTCACAAATTGCAACCACGTTCTGGTGAGTGTGTCTTCCTCGGGTATGCAACAAATGCTAAAGGTTATTTGTGCTGTAATATACATACTCGAAAGTACTACACATCTAGACATGTTATTTTCACAGAGTCACTGTTTCCTTTTCATAAATCCTCCTCTGTACAGACACCTATCCCACCAACTTGGCTAAATACAAACCTCTCCTTTCATACATGTCCTCTTACTCCAATATTTGGATCTGGTCCAGTTGTCTCATCAACTCCATCAATTCTTGGTCCACACCCTACACTGTCCAATATTCTTACTTTAGACCATCCATCTCTATCTTCTACTTCTCATTCCTCCATCAGATATTCCACCTACCTTGTCATCAAATCCACCTAGTTTACCTTCTGTCACTGACTCAAATAGTTCTAGACATCCTATGCAAACCAGGGCCAAGTCTAGCATTTTTAAACCTAAAAAATTTCACCATACCTCAATCAATGACTATCTAAACACAGAACCTCCCACCTACAAAATTGCTTCTCAAATACCTTAGTGGCAAGATGCTATAACCAATGAGTTTCAGGCTCTTCAAAGACAAAATACATGGATATTGGTTCCCTCTACTTCCAATCAAAATCTAGTAGGTTGCCGTTTGGTTTACAAGTTGAAATGTAACTCTGATGGATCCATAGCTCATTATAAAGCACGCCTCATTGCTAAGGGTTATCATCAACAACAAGGAATGGATTATGACGAAACTGATGATGAATGAAACGTACAGACGCCTCGTTGACTTTTTCTCTTTGATTCACTATTCTTTTCTTTTTTTTTTGGATGTGTTTGGTTCCCAATAAAATGAGGAAATGGGCTTTGCTTTATTATTTTCTTTTAAATCTCTTTCCTTTTTGTTTCGTTATTTTATTTTCTTTCCAAATTTTGAATATGTACATTCTTCTCAGCAAGCAAACAGATCTTAAAGCTTTAGTAGTAGTGTTTTGAGTTGAATTTGGTTTTCTTTCTAAATGATTTTGTTTGCGATCTTTGTTAGGTTCCCAAGAAAATGTTGGAAAGTGAAAGAAAATATGGAGATTAGTTATGTGCTTGCTAAATCAAGATGAAATATTGAATGTTGAATTTATCTTCCACTAAATCTTTCAATCGGATCAAAAATCATGTGGGATGTAATTGTGAAATTATGGTTAAGCTCGACCACTGGCGCTTCACGATCATGGGGGTTAAATGATTGAGTTTAGCTTTGGAAATTTTTTTTTGGTTTCTGTTTATTTACTAGAAAAATAAACAAACTGTGAGTTTGATTGATTTGTTTGTTTTAGTAGAGGGCTCTAAGATTAATTGAAGGTTCTCTCTTTTTAGATTAAGAGAGAAGGAGTTGATGAGAGAGAAAATAAAGAAAAATGATTTTTTTTTTTTTTAAATAGAAGAAAAATATTTGTAATGTTGTTGTGGCTTTCTTTTTGTTATTTAAGTGGTGATGTGGAATTTTTTATATTATTATAATTAAATGACACATATGCAACCTATTCGCCACGTCAGTAATTCGTTAGTGAGATGACAATAAGGACTAAAATGGAATCAGTTTGAAAACTCAAAGACCAAAATGAAACTTTTGAAAATAGAAAGACCAAAATGAAAATACCCCATAATATAAGATTGTAGTGACATGGTGCATTGATAGTGAAACAAGTCTTTAATGTCAATATTACCTGTTGCAAATGCGCTAGTTGGAGTTATAGCATTTATAAGTATTAAAAATTAGTCATTTGGTGGCTTAGAGCACTCATATCATAGATATTAGCTACCAAGATGGAGGTTTGGTTTATGAAGTAATTTTAATTACTTCTTTAAAAATGTGGAGATCTGTCACAACTTGGCATTAGTAACTTCAAAACGACAGGTGGCTACACCCCGAGTAATGTTTTTTTGGTCTAACCCTAAACTAAGCAATGCATCCCAATCCAAATGTGTAGTTCTAATATGTAAGTAACTTATAAGAAAAGAGAACAATTAGAAAAATATAAATCGATTAGCTAATGTCAAGATTTTAAATAAATATGTATACTAAGGGAACTCTAATTTCACATAAAATATTCTTATTTCCTAAACTTTCACATAAAATAATTTTTCGGAGTTCCTTCAATATTCACTTTGTCTGTGAACAAATACATTTGGAGCCTTTAATATGCCTTCCACTTTGAGGGGGAACACCCTAAGATCATAGATTTTCAAGGATACCAACTTAATAATACAACTTTTGATTTTTCTAAATCACAGTTTGAACCTATTGTGAGAAACATCATATATGATTTCATGACCAAAGCCTCAACCCATAGTGAGAAAACAAAATAACTTCATGACCGAAATCTCAACCCATTGCAGTCCTTCTACACAAGTGCACAAAAATTAATGTCAAAACAGCTGACTTGCATATGGTGGATAAAGGAATCCCATGTCTTCCTTTCCCAAATAGCCCTATCAAAAATGGCCAGTAGCATAGCACCAAATACACACTACACATGACCTCCCCTAGCCCTGACCCGTGTCCATCTTGAGTTGGTGGTTGCAACTTTAACAAGCCCACAACCAACGCGGTCAAGTGTACTTGTAAAATGGTTGTACCTGGCAAGAAAAGTGGGGACTCGTTGAAGGTGAACCTTCCAACTTCAGCATCATTCACATCATCACTAGATTGATCTTTTTGTGTTACTTCAAAGACTGTCTCAGATATTCCTAAGAGCTTAAGTATGACACTGAGAAATCCAAATAACCATGCACCTGTTGTGGTTATTCTTGACATTCTTTGGTTATTCCACCAAGCTCGAACCGATTGGCGGGTTTGTAGGTACTCGGATAAAGTGTATAAGTTGTAAATGACGAAGATTGAAACTAGTACATATAGTACTGGTTGTTGGACCTGAATATATATATATACACACATTTTAAGCTTGGAAAAAAGTAAATTTTAAAAGATTCGGAATAAATTAAATAGTTTCACGAACTTCATTATGCAAATTTTTCTAAACCGACTAGTTTAAAGGTGAGGAAAATTTAGTATTATGAATAGCAATTGTCACATAAGAGCATTTCCAATGGATTAACCAAAATATATTGATCCAATCAAAATATGTCTATTACATCCCAAAAAACACCCGCATTGGATTAGCAACACATTACCCAAAATAACATTTTGCTATAGTGTTCCTCTCATTTTAGACAATATTGTTCATTAGCCAATCTTGTATTTTCTTACTTCCTCTACTCCGTCTACTCTCTCTCTCCCTCCCTCTTTTCTTCTTTTTCTCTCTCGTTGCTCTCTCCTAGTGCAGACTATCTTCCTCCAGCCACGCTACTGTCCCTTGCCTCATGCCTGAACCATTCATCAGCAATGAGATCTACCAAGTAGCCTGAGTCATTGCAGGATTTGGTTGTGGCTGTGGTGGGTTTGATTTGTGTTCGAGTTTAAGTCAATCTTTTGAGTGAGTTTCACATTGGAGGTGATTTGGAGGTTTTGGGGGCTTTGCTTGTGGTTGGATTTGGCTTCACAGATGGGGGTCAGGGTGGCCCTGGGCAAGGGCGAGGTGGGCGACCGCCCTAGGCCTCACACCTCATCTCAAAATTAGGCCTTATCCTAAAATTTTTAAGGCCTTTATTGAAAGACTTCAATATATTTATATATACAAAAATTAAAAAGACCCATATATTTAAAACAAGCCTTTAAATTAAGCCTAATAATAATTTATTTCTCTAACCCAAGTATGTATTAGAACAATTTTTGGTATTTATTTGATGTGAAAGAAGCTAACTTCACTAAATTATAATAATTTGAAAAAGTATTATGTTAATCTTGAAGGTTTTTTAAAACCTGATAATTTTTTTGATCTTGATGTATTGATTTATTTTCAGACTTAAAAGACTTACAAGAGATTTTATCAAAAGAAAAAAAGACAGCGACAAATATACTTAATTTTATCAAGGAATTGAATTGTTCCAAATGCATCTATTGCATATAGAATATTATTGACTATACTTGTCACAGTTCGCATCCATTGAAAGAAGTTTTTCAAAGTTAAAATTATAAAAATCTTACTTGCGATCAACTATGCCATAAGAAAGATTAAATGGATTAGCCATATTATCTATTGAACAAGATTTGTTAGAAAATATTGAATATAAAAGTTTAATTAGTAATTTTGTAGCAGAAACCGTATGTAGAGTAATTTTTCAATATTTATTTTTTTTAAGATAGAAGGCCTCATTTTTTTGTACCGCCCCAGGCCTCATAATTCCTAGGGCCAACCCTGATGGGGGTGGCCAAATCTTGGATTGTTGCGGTAAGTGATGTTTGGCTAGCAGTAGCTGTGGTTTAGGCGAGTGTGTTTGTGAAGTTTGATGCATGGCCGCATGGGCATGAGATAGATACAAAATAATA
>OU015769.1:14905609-14941523 GCA_907173295.1 Fagus sylvatica
GGTGTTCCCCCTCAAAGACTTGTTTCACTATCAATGCACCATGACATTCCCATCTTTTACAAAAGATTTAACATGGTTTAGATGTAGTTGTTTGTGCTAGAAAGATGCTTATGAGCAATAAAGCACTTCGTGGGAGTTGGTTGTATGCACTCCCTTGGTGGCTAGCTCACTTTCAAGTGTAGCCTTGAAGTTCAACCCATGTTGCAAGGAAAATATTGGACAATGGCCCAATCCGTGTGGTAAAGTAATGTGGGGCAAAATTACCACAAAACTTATGAAGAAAAATAAATGGGCTAGTGCTTGTTTGAGCCCAATATAAAATTGTTGTGTGACCTTAAATTCAAAAAAGAGCCTTCAACCGTCATTAATGTCTTTAACATACATATGTCTATCAATGAACAAATTGTGTAGCTCTAAAAAGATCTTAGCCTTGTTCTACTTCACCTGATTGTGTAAATATGGCTTTATTATGGATCTCATTCTTGTTAGCATTTAGAAAAACAAATGGAGAAAATTTTGATGGATCCTATAGGGTGGGGATGGAGTGAGGCCCCCGTGTGACGGAGACGTGGCAAGGAAGGTTACCCCGACCTGTAGGCAATTTCAAATCAACCCATAGGCCACTTAGGTCATGGCCTAATTCCCCCAAGTGAAAGAAGGCCTCTAAGTATTAGTCAATAAATCTAAAATTTAAAAAATAAAATCTCAATTATAAACAAATAAACTTTTCAAACTGTTCAAATTTTTCCTTATGTGTTTGAGACTCTAATCTCAGTCTCCTACACACACTAAAAAAATAGAACAAGCTCTTTCTCTCTCCAAAAAAACAAAAATAAAATTGAATACCTGAATTATTTTCCATCAACAAGCCAAAATTGTTATTAGATCTACTATTCTCAACAATTGGCAATTCCATGCAGGCTGCAGCTCCTCCCACGACATTTTTTAGCATAAGTATAAACTTGTTTTCTTCTCTCTCTTTTTCTTGATGTTCTCTGTGGAGAGTGGAGTGTTATGTATATATATATAGAGGTTTAAATACCGTTTTGGTCTTCAATCTTTGGCCTTTATGTCAAGATAGTCTCTAACCTTTCAAATGTGTCAAATTGGTTCTCAACCTTTCAACCTTGTGTCAAAATGATTCTTGTTGTTAAGTGTTGGATGGAGAATGCTGACGTGGCTAACAGTTTATTTTTAATTTTAAAAATTTCTAACTTGGCATGCCAACTCAAATTAAAAATAAAAATAAAAATAAAAAATTCTTCCATCTTAATTTCTAAGGGATCCCGATACTTCAATTCAAAATTTCAAACCCCTAACCCCCTTGCAAAATCCCCTACCCGTCTCTCTCACACATCCATTCCCTGTCGCCCCTCGCGCCGCTCACCAGGCCACTCACACGGCCCTTCACCATTCCAATCGCTGCCCTCGTTGTTGTGTATACAAGCTGGCATGAGATAGTTGTGGATAATGGGATTCATTGGAGCTGTTGAAGTTATATTGTTATCCTTTAATTTAGGAGTTGTTATTGCTATTTGAATAAGTCTTCTGTATGTTGGAGTCTTAGTACTTGTTATGTAGGAGTTCTGGTCATTATTTAATTAGCTTCGAGTAGGGGGCACATAAATGATGTTGATGCATGAAGACATTGAAGAGTTTGATAGATTGGATTCAATGATGGATATCTGCACAAACTAAGGATTCGTGGCAGAAAAGTTGCGAGAGAAGAAATTTTCGTCCTTGCAGATTAAATTAAACTATGTGATTGCACTTGTTTGTTAGAAAAAAGTCAGTTTGACAATAAGTTGACCAGGGATGAAATGATATATATAAAGATGCATACTGTCTTACAGAAAATATGGATCTGAAAACTCTCTATGAATTGGCTGGCAATGAAACTTTGCAGAATAAGATGGAAGAAAAAAAAAAAAAACTCATGTGAGACTTTTTTTTTTTTTGAAGTTTTTAATTTTAGTTGACATTTTTTTATTTATTAAAATTTGAGTTGGCATGCCAAGTCAAACATTTTTAAAATTAAAAATAAACCATTAACCACGTTAGCATTTTCCATCCAACACTTAACGACAAAGACTATTTTGACACAAGGTTGAAAGGTTGAGGACCAATTTGACACAGTTAAAAGGTTAGGGACTAATTTGACACAAAGACCTAGGTTGAGGACCAAAATGGTATTTAAACCATATATATATATATATATAGCAATAAAAGATAGGTGGAGACGTGAGGTACTTTATTTTATAAGAAAAGTGATTATTCAGTACTCTTGGAGTACAATAAATCCATGCTCCCTCCTCTTACATAAATGGTAAGTCTCATTAATTAAATTCATGGTGAGACCCACCATTTATGTTAGAGAAAGGAATATATTTTTTTGCATTCCGGGAGTATTGAAAAAAATTTCCTTAGATAAGACTAGATTTAACATTTCAAAAAAAAAAAAATCAAATCAATGAGCTTAAGCTTCATTTGGCTAGATTTTTTTTTTTTTTTTTTTCTTTTCTTTAAGTACTCATTCTATTTGGTTTCATTTATTAAATCTTTTTTAATTTTTTTTTTTTAAATAGCGATAAAACAAGAAAATGAGACAAGATAAAAATAAAAAAATAGAAAAACCTCAAGTCCTTGGTATTTATTTTTAGTCTAATCCATGATATTTGATTTTTTCTATACATAAAATTAAATACTAATGTTTGTATGGTTAGTGTAGATACCTCATTTTGTACCTACCAATATCCGGAATCTCTGATTCCAGTAACGAGAATATCTCATCTCTATTAATACAATCAGTACTGTGTAGTAGGCCCAATAGGAGACTTCTAGTAAGCCTGAGCCCATATAAAAGCCCAAAGGCCCATTTTTCCATTGTGTACGCCACAAGTATACAAGTACGCCTCCTCTGCTTCAAGGCGGCATATGCCTCCAAATCTTATCTTGGCGTATGCCACTTTCAGACAAATATGCAAAAATCACTACATTTCCATACTCGTCTCAATCAGCATTGATGGAGGGTGATTTTGGTTAGTTAGGACTACCAAAATCTGGTCACCACCAATCCTATCCTCATTTTCCTATATAAAGGACCCCATCTCACATTTGAGGCATTCAGAAATATCCTACTAAGATAAAGATTTTCATATGTTGGCTAAATTTTGAAAAAAGTGGTGGAAAACTGTTTTGAGGGTTTGGCTATTTTCTAGGTTGTACTCAATTAAGAAAACAAGTCTTTATCTCAAGAGACTAATAATATGATTCCTCACCTCTCATTTCAATAGGATAGATTTCCTCTTTCTACACTAAAGTTGTGATAAAAGATTAACCGAGGGATCGGCAAAAATTGATTTAATCCTCTGAGAAATGGACATCCCTTGCAATCCACTTTCTAAACCTCAAGGGATTCGCCCAAGTGGTGAAGGCCTTGGCCTTGAAGGTTTGCTCCCTTCAAAGTCTTTGGCTCAACACCTCTTGGATGCAAACAACTCTTTGTAGCCACACCTTCTGGTGAAAAGTCAACGATTTATTCTGATCTGTGTAAGGAATTTCTGAAGGTGCGGTGCACAGGTCAAGTGGGATTAGTCGAGGTGCACACAAGCTGACCCGGACACCAAAGGTTTTAAAAAAAATACATATATATCCATTTTCTCTTCCTTAATATGATTTATTTCATGTTATTTTCCTTCTTTTTGTTCAAGTATGTTATCAATTTTTGCTCATATGCAAATGCTTGTTGAATAGATTCACTTCATCCTTTTTGGTTTTTATTATTTATTTCATTCCTGCTTCTCCCTATGTAATCTACTTCCTTTGTGGAACAAGAAGCGTATGCTAGAAATCATTGGCATACGCCACCCATTCATGGACGTACGCCTCTATCACCAAATTAGGGTTTCTTGTTTATTTTTTATTTATTTTTATATATTTTTTATTTTTTTTTGGAAAAATGCACTTTTAGTCCTTATATTTTGTGGGTGTTTTCATTTTGATCCCTATGTTTTATAATGTTTCACTTTAGTCCTTGGTTTTTTGAACATATGTTATATTTGATGAGAAGATTTTCAAAAAAATAAAAAATAAGGAGGGTATGGACTCAAATGAACTTATATCCAAAAATCAAGGACAAAAATGAAATTTTATAAAACATAAGGACCAAAATGAAAACACCTGCAAAATATAAAAACCAAAAGTAGATTTTTTTTTTGCCCTTTTTTTCTTTCTTTCTTCTTTTATTATTCAATTTCTACCTTATGTTTATGAAAATCATGAAGAATCTCATTTCCCAACATCCGAGACCCACTGGGTTTCATGAGGAATTGGTTAAGTAGATTTTATGATTGAGTGGATCATTTGTATATTCAACTTTCAAGAATTGGGATAGGCAAAACAAATGGTATACGCCTAATAAATGGGTGCGTACGCCTACTATTGAGTAATGTACGTCATTGCACCTCGAAAATGACCATTCCTTTTATTTTATTTTCTTCCCTTGGCTGAATTATTTTTTTGATTTGTCCCTTGGCTGAATTATTGTTCTTTAAATATTGCCAACATGTCTATACTTGAGAAGCTTCTCACATGACCATGCATTTACTTGTTTTTCTCACATGACCAAATGTTATGTTTAATGCAATGCGTTTATCCTGACATGCATAGGTAGATCCATACTATCTTCATATCATTATGTGGATATCATTATTTGGATGCACATATGTATGTTTTTCATAATGTTGAACTGCATCTTGGTTAAAATATTGTTATTCTTGCATGATTAAGGATTTGCTTGATAAAAATAATTTAAAGTAGCCTAAATGGTACAATTGAATGCCAACCGAAAAGTTGGATGGTCTTTAGTACCTAACACTTTCCCAAGATCGTACTCTAGCTCTGGATTCAAGTCTAAATGGTTAGTACCTTTGTATATGGGGTTCATTATTGGTTCCTAAACCTAAACTAGGTGGCAACTCCTCTTCTCCACCCTCATCCATAAGATGAGAGGCGTATTCCCGAGCCTATGTGTAGGATAGGCTCACACCAGGTAATCCAATCCACCACTTCACAATGATTCGTCTTTCCAAAGACAACAAGTGGGCCCTGAGCAAGCCTCGAGGATCATAGGCACCCATAGTTAGTACAAATTGATTAAATTGTGTAGTGAATTCATTTTTACTTGTGCAAGTTGAGGCTATTAGGTGATCTTATTGTTAAGTAAAGGTTCAATAGTGCCTTTTTATAAATCAGGTTCTGTTGTTCTATATTGTAAATGTTATTTTATTTTAGTTGTGAATGTCTAATAGAAATTACACATCTGGATATGAAAAGCTTAAAAAAAAAATAGAAAAATAGAAAAATTAATTGAATCTAAAAAATAATCTCTAAATAAATTTGTTACTAGAAATAAACAATATACAACAAAAGGGGGTGAAAATCTCACAAATGAACAAAAGAATTAATACAAAATAAAATATACAAAAAAGTTAGAAGATATGAAATAATACAACAAGAAGATAATAATAAAAACCTAATTATTAATTTTGCATATCAAAAATTAAGAAAAATATATTTTAAATGAAAAATATTGTATAGAAAATTAATAACATTTAATTAACATTTAAATTTAGAAAATGCTTAATTGAAAATTGTTGCTTTAAGTCCATTTTAGTAGGCTCTACTTAAATTATAATTGTTGTTTTAGGTTCCAAAATGTTTTGAGCAAGCTTTGCCTTCAGGCCGAGGTCAGGCCACAATAACTCCTCCACAAGGCGAGGACCAGACACCTAGAGACGGAGCCAGAAATTTAATTTAGGGTGGAAACCATTTGACAATGGTGGAGCCAGAAATTTAATCTTGGGGTTACCATAATTGTAAAGTTATAGCTTTTTCATTAGTTTTGCCAAACGCTTAATTGTGATTTTCAAAATCGTGTTTTCAAAATCGTGATTTTAAAACCGCACTTTTAAAAAAATGCACTTTTTCAAACAGCTAACCCAAACCCACCCTAACACTTGCGCGCATTGAGCCATTTAGGGCAACTACAATGCATGTGTAGGACACAATATGTATTGTCTAGAACTATGTCAATGCAATATACGGCTTAATTGAGAATCATTTGTAAACGAAAATAAATATCTCAATAATATAATTAGATTTAATAATAAAATAAAAGAAAAGAACAACAATTACTATGAGTAACATGACAAAGCACATCGTGTAAGAACAAGTTTTTATTAAAAAAATAATATTATAATATATTATAAAATAATTTTAAAATAAATGATAAAAATTCTTTTAAGTTTCTTGAACCTTTTGATAATTGAGTTTTAATTGGTGTAGTATTTTAATATCTTTTAATATGTGGTAATAGATTTTTACTTAAAGCAATATTTTAATAATTTTAATATAAATATAATGAGTCATATAGTGAAAGTATTTATAACTTGTAATACTTACATTGAGTCACAAAGTGCAAGGACAATGTGTAAAACCCAATATTTTAAAAATAATATAAAAATAAATAATGTTTTTTTAAATAAAAAATTAAAGATATATATATATATATATATATATTTATAGTAATATTTTAATCGGATAAGCATTTTTGAAACTTTGGCAATAGAGCTTTCACTTAGAGTAATTATGTTAATTATTTTGATGTACTTATATATAATGCACCACATGACATATAGAGAAAAAATAATAAGGGATAATTCCTTTAGATGAAAATATCGAGTATGGGTCATTAATAAGGGTGCTGTGCTTTAGTGTTGGCTTTGGGTGAGCTTGATTTGTGGATGGGTTTGAATATTTTGATGTGGGTGTGTGCTCTGTGTGGTTGCTGTGTTGTTGCTTGTTGGGTGTGTGGTTGTGTGTTGTTGCTTGTGTGGGTGTGTGGTTGCTTGTGTATTGCTCTTTACGAAGAAGTTGCTAAAAATGTAAAGATCTAATATTGTTTCTTGTGGATAATGGACAAAATCTAATATTGTGGATCAATACACCATTTATATTGGGTGATATCTTTCAAACATGAGTACGTAGCTTAATGGGAAGTTCTTTCCATCCTCTTTGACGAGCCCAAAGCTCCCACTTTGCAGTAAGTTTTTCTGTGCTTCCCAGTAAGATATTTTCATAGCCTCTAAGGGAGCCTTGTCAGCACACCGTTGGTTCTGGTTTCCTTGAGCTTTAGCTTCCCTGAGCTTCACTTCCTTTGATAAATGTGTAAGTAGTGAGGATATGATGGAGAGAAAAACGAAAGAAGACTAAAAAGATAACTTTACCCCTGTTTTTAACAGTGACTTGTAACGAAAACTAACGGATCCAACCTCAAGTATATAAAGTGTTACTTTTCAAATGATGAGTTGGCAAAATGAATTCACCCCAAACCACAAGTAGGTAAAATGTAATTAACCCTAATAATAAAAAGGGGATGACACAACTTTTATTATATAGTATATGATATAATACAATTTGTTTTTGAGCTTATATAATATGTAATTTTATTTATGTATATTTTGGTGACAATAACTAATTATTATATAATTTCAAAAGTCTCGTAGTGTACAAAAGTTTTATAATTTCACATGGTATGATTTTTTTTTAGGGTTTTAGATAGGGTTTCGTGACAATTTAATTATTTGAATTTCTATTACTTTTTTTTTTCTTTTTTCCTTTTTTTTTTTTTTTTTTTTTAATAATTTTTTTGAGGGCGTGCATTCAAAATTTCAAATGATTTATAAAGTTCATCATTTTAATTTAAAGTTTTTTTTTTTTTTTTTAAATTAGGATTTAATTTGAAACTATTCAAACTATAGGTGAATTATGTAATTTATGTAAATTTTAATAAATGGTAGTCACTTGGAACAATGAGAGTCCATTTACTGTGAAGAGAAAATAATCATTTGGCACAAATATGATTTTTAGGTTATAATTTTTATTATATAATATATGAAGAATATAATTTGAACTTTGAAGTAAAAGAAGTTGGTGTTTGCTAGCAGGGTTTAATTAGTGCTCTCTGAACCATTCAAGATTAAAGGAACCTGATGATGAATGAACAATTATTTTTATTTATATGGTCGGGCTACAGAATGGGATGGTTCTCTTTCTTCCTTTAATTTAATATATATGTATATTAGATTGGATTTTAAATATCTTACATGATTTTCCAGCTAATTAGCTATCCATGCACGATGGAAGGATAATGTCTCGAAAATTCTAATATAATCATATTGGAGTTTAATCGGTTATAGTGGTTTACAATTCTTTTAATTCATAATGTATTATCCAATTATAGTAATTGTTTATGTTATTTATTTATTATATTATACTATAGATCCACCGGACTTGTTATTTGTTGTGATACTCCAAATTTTGATAAGTGTTTGTGCTAAGTTTCACATCAAGCATATACTGAGTTGAACTAGGCTTGATTAACAATCGCAAAGAGCCCCAATTATAACTTGACTAGTTTTTTGGTGTATAAGCGCAAATGTGACTAGCACTTTTTTTTTTATTGTTACAAATGGTATCAAAGCCAACCTAATAATCCATTGTAGGGGAGATTGTGATACCCCAAATTCTAATAAGTGTGATAAATACTAGATCAAATTGGGCTTTATTAACAATTGCAAGGAATCTCAATTGTAACTTAACTAGTCCTTATGCCACTCGGTTAGGGACAGAACTAGCAAAAGACCGAAGGGGGCCATGACCCATGATTTTTTTTTTAATGAAAATTTAAAATTTGGGATCAAAATATATGCATTTGGTCCCATCCCCTAAAAAAAAAAAATAGGCCTATAATATCCAAAACCATTTTCTAATTTGGTCCATTATTTAGGCGATGGTCTTAAAAAAAAAAAAAAAAAAAAAAAAATGTCTTAGGATTTAGTCAAACAAATTCCAAATCCCTAACATCACAAATTACTAACAATTTGAACCAAACAAATCACAAATTCCAAACCCATTACAGCATCGTAAGGTGAGAGGAAGGTAAAATCGCAGAGAACACTCAACAGAAATAGATTGATCCATCATGTCGCTCTCGTCTCTACCATCGATGCTCCACATTTTAGCCTTCATCTATTTTGGTCATGTCTCCTCCCTCCACCATCAACGTTCACTTCTGTGTTCTGGTCTTCTTCTCCACGACACTGTTGCATTGATATGCTCTCTTTCTCTCTCTTTCTTATTTGATGATATGTGAATATGTGGTAACTGTTTACACATAAAAATAATTTTATTATATAGTTTTATATATATAATATTGACCACCATAATATATTAAATTGGTAGGCATATTATATGTGTAATTATATAGAAATAAAATTATTTATAACTTCTATTTACATGGGTTATTATTTTCAACTTTCAAGGAGGAAGTTAATGCTAGGATGTAACCACCAATAACTTCCATGATGTGGATGATATGTGTCTTGATCTCCAAACAATTGGGAGTAGTTATTTTCCTAAAAATAAACCACCCAAAGTAGTTATTGATAGGTAGTTATTTAATGGAAATAACCACCCTTTTGATTATTAATAAGAAGGTTTATTCTTCAAAGAGCCTCTCTACAACTCAACTTCCACAACCCATGTGCAAGAGATCCATTGTGATCTAAAGTGTGTTCTAAGTGTGTTCAAAGTGTGTTCTTCAAGTGTATTAAAGTGTGTTCATTAGTTGTTCTTATTGTACTTATACTTTGTAACCTTGAATGCAAAATATTTATATATTTATCTTGTAGGATCTACAATTCTACTTCATCCTTCATACTTTGCTTGGTACTATACGAAAAAAAATCCTTTTAATTGAGACATAATTCGGACCAAGCACACCCTTTTGAATTTCGAAGTTAGATTAGCAATTTTAATTCAAGTTTTGTAACAAACTTTGAATAAGTTTAATTTTATATCAAACAATAACTAATATAGTAATATTTGTATGATGATATAGATAGTAGATAGTCTCTATCATAATATATAAAAGTCATGTGAACTTTGAAAAATCAAAATTTAAAAAGAAAAGATGTGCGGATGTGTGCTTTCACTATGTTTGCCACCAATATTGCCATTGCTTCTCCAACAGTCTCATTGCTCACATCCCTGAAATCACCTGTCATCGCATCCAATCCTCCGCCATTGCCATCACCATCACCATCATTGAAATCGCTAGCTGAAAATAGTGTCAAATCTTTTGGCGATTTAGATCATCAGTGGTGGACGATTTAGTTTTATATCATTGAGGAGAGGTTTCCAACATGGTTAGCAGCAACATGACACACGAGAACTTGGCTTCAAGGGTTGTTTTGGTGTTAGGATCGAGGGTGGGTTTCATGGTTAGAGTTTCAAGGTTTTTTCATGACTGGGCTTTGATCAAAGGCGCTGCATTAGAAGGTTTGATTTAGGAAAGGTGGCTCGACTAGTATATGTAATCGAGTAATGTCATGAGATTGGGACATTGGATATGTATGGGTGCTTGTTTTTCACATAAGTTTAGGGATGAAGCTTTTGAGTTGGTAGATCTACGACGAAGGCTTCAAATTTATTGGTTATTGTGAGTGGTTGTTTTGGAAAGGTTGGTGGTTGTTGGTAGAGCTCAATGAGTGGTCGGTGCGGTGGCGGTGGCGTAAGGATGTTCACTAAGATGAGATTCATGGAGGTCATTTGACTGATTTTAGGGGATTAGATTTATGGATTGTTATATAAAATTTTATAATTTTTTATTAAAAAATTGAATATTTTAATTTCTAAAGTTTATTATTACTACATGTAATTTAGTGTGATACGACATCGTTTTTGTGGAGTTAACGGGAATTTCCAAATGAGTGTGAACGATGTGAGAGCCCGTGACAGAGGAGGTGACAACATATGGTGCTTTGTTGACACATGTCGCGTATGCGCTATTTTAGTAAGGAGATGATTTTTATTTTTATTTTTAGTTTTTTAATAGAAAGAAAAGACAAAATTGAAGACTTATATAATATAGTATCTAATTTGGAATCTAATAACCACACGTGGCGACATGCGGTTCTATACATGACAAACCCATTTCACACAGAGGGTCAAAGGTTGTCTTCTTAGATGACGTTAAACCTACATTGACTTGCATGAGGATTACAGCAAATCCTTTGGCCATAAAAGGACAAAGATTTGATTTTTGATTGGACAAAGTTTTCCTACAACCTGGGTTGGAGGAAATTCCTCCAAACTACCAGGTGTCATATTTTAAATGGTACATGTGTCCTCATCATGTGAGAGGCACATGAGAAATTTAAGCCATTTAACAAAACAAAACCCAAGCGTTAACTCCTTTCTCTCCTCACTTTCTCTCTCTGCTAACCCCTACAAAACGTCAATCTCTCTCTTTACGCCGGTTCCAGACTTCTAGCTCACCGTTTTCTCTCTATTCTCTGCAATATCCGTTCACTTGTAATATCTCAACAACTCACCCCAAACTCATGGTGGCTGTAAACCTATCACTTTCCATCACAAACCAAACAGTTCTTGGTTCTTCAGCCATGAGAAACTCACTGCCACAAAACCCACCCAGCCACTAAAAGAGAGCTCCAAACCCAAACCCAAATTCGATGATAAACCCATACACAAACCACAAACCAACATGGTGGCTATACACCCATACACATACCAAACCCAGCTTGGCACACAAATTACTCTCTGTCGTTCCCACCCCCTTCTCTTTTTCTCTGTTGTACAACCATCATTATCATCTACATCATCTAAGCAACGCAAAAGAGAAAAATGAAAATCCAAAATCCAAAATAGCTGGTATCACAGATCTGAGAATATATAAACAAATCTCAGATCTGTAAAAATAAAAAAATAAATAAAAAATAAAAAATCTGAGAAAGAGAGAGAAACTGGCGATGAGAGAGAACCCACTAAAAACACAGATCTATGATTTTTCAATTTTTCAACATGGGTTTACCGTGAGTTTGTCGAGGGTGGGTATATCGTGAGTGGATCTCGCATCTAAGTTTGGGATGGGTTTGTTAGGATATTGCAGGTGAAGGGATTTGAGGGTACTGGCAGAGAAGAGAGAGAAACAAGGAGGTGGAAGATTGCAACCAGTAGAGAGAGAGAGTTTGACGTTTTGGGGGGCTGGCAGAGAGAGACACTACAAGAAAATAGGTTTACGGCAACAAAACCTTTTCATCACACAAAAGTCTTAATTTCGTTGCTTGATGTACCAAGTGACGAAATAGTACATTAGGCGACAAAAATCGTTTCGTCGACTAATGCTGGTCGCCAAATAGTCTTGGCGACGAAATATTTTTGTCGCCTAATACTTTCAACATTTAGCGACGAATGTTTTCGTTGCCTAAATAGTATTTGGCGACGAATTTATTTTTGTCGCCTAAAGAACATTTGTCGACGAAATATGGTTCGTCGCCCAAAAAACTAAAGGCAACGAAACTTATTTTTGTTGCCAAATAACCATTACGCGAGGAAATTTATATCCTCGCCTATTGAATTTCAGGCGACGAAACATGTTTTTTTTTTTTTTTTTCAACCTGTTAGGCGACGAAAATGTGCGTCGCCAATATATATATATATAATCAGGTTTTTGTATTTTTAATATTTATACCTACTCATTACAACCTGTCATTAAGAAATCAATTCATTTTCAACAACATATCCATAAACAAATCATCCATATATTCCAAAAGTAAATAATATATAAGTTAATAATTATTACAAAATACAATCAGTACTACAATTAATACAAATGTAAAAGATGTCATCTAACAATACAAAAAAAAAAAAAAAAAAAACAGGAGAAAATATGTCTTCATTCCCCCAAGCTCATATAATCTGCACAAAATATTAAAAAAAAAAAAAAAAAAAAAAACATTAAGATCGAAGAGCAAAAACATTATTTCTGTAAAAAATATGAGAAACATATTTAAGCATACGTAAAACTAGTGACACCTTTTTTTGTGAATTCATATGCACACCAAAAATTAAAATAATTAATAAGAAATAATAAATTTAATCATTTAATTATAATTCTATATATATATATATATATATATATATATATATATATATATATATATATATATATATATATAATATAATATATATATATATATATATGTATGACGGCCACATAAATATATTTTGATGTGAGTTGCTTATGTGCCTTGACTGAGAAACATAACCAAAAGGTTCGTAATCTTGAAGAGTACGTATCATCATGTTTTGGATATTTGGCGTGAATAAGTCTATATTTGTTATATATTGACAACACATATAAAGTCTTTTATATGATTGGAGACCATTTTTGTTGTCGGATATTGATATTAAAACTACTCCAAAAAGTAACTCATACGGTATAAAAGGCATCTAGCTTCTTTGTCTTTCAAATAAACAAAAAGAGGTGGCATTTCTTTTGAAAACTAGCAGACTTGTCAAAGAAGTAAGGAAAAATGCAGAGTTCATTTTTAGATTCATTTTTTTTTTCTTAAAAAAATTTAGAAATTATATAAAGAGTCCAAAATTTATATTATGTTGCATATTAGGTTATGGGATTTAAATTTTATTAATTAAAGTCTCAAACTTATAAAGTCATTTCAATTTGAAGTCTACGTCCATTTCTATTATTCATTTCCATAATCTGAATAGTAACTGAACATATAGAAAAAAAAATCATTGATAAAACTTTATGCTTCACCTAATTATATTGCGCGACGAAATTCAGTTTTCGTCGCCAAAATCTTATAAAATGGCATACATTGGGCGACAAAAATAAAATTTCATCGCCTAAATCTTAATAAAAAAACCATATTGGGCAACGAAAAACATATTTCGTCGCCAAATTGTAAATACAAATTACATTGCGCGACGAAATTTGGTTTTCGTCGCCAAAATCTTATAAAAAGGCATACATGGGGCTACGAAAATAAAATTTCGTCGCCTAAATCTTAAAAAAAAAAACCATATTGGGCGAGGAAAAGCATATTTTGTCGCCAAAGGATAAATACAAGTGATATTGGACGACGAAAATAGAGTTTCGTCGCCGAATTGTAAATACAAATTACATGGGGCGACGAAACTTTATTTTCGTCGCCTAAATCTAAAGATGAGATATTTTTGGCAACGAAATATTTCGTCGCCAATTTCCCACCATTATTTTGGCGCTTTTTTTAACCTTTAGGCGACAAAAATAATTATTTGTCGCCATATGTAATCTATGTTTTACAATTAAGCGACGAAATATAAATTTCGTCGCCTAAGATTTATATTTGGTGACAAATAAAATAGTTTGTCGCCTAAGATAGATATTGGGCAACGAAAAAAAATTTCGTCGCTAGATTTCGTCACCAAATAAGCATATTGTTGTAGTGAAGTGTTGTTTCTGTCAATTGAGCGTTTGGTTAATTTTAATCTAAAACTGTTATTACGGGTACAAATGACCAAAAAGGACTTGACTATACTGTTAAGTTATAGTGCAATTTTTCAAATGCTTACAAATTGTAACAATAATAACAATATTTTGTTGCTAAATATAAAAATGATAATAATAATAATATACTAAAAAAACCTAGAAATGATATAAAAATGATAATAACAATAATAAATAAATAAATAAACCAAAAGAGTAAAATTCATCTAGTCATATCGTACACATCACATTGACAAACAAGGGTTACGTGTAGTAGTGGTGTAAGTGTAGTTAAAATCTTGAATAAAAACTAAATAAAAAATTGTATATAACTTGGGAAGACAAAAGGCAGAACTTGGGAAGATAAAAAGTAGAAGTGATGGGTGAAGAAACCGAAAAAATAAAGAAAGAAGAAGAAGTGATTAGCAGGTGTAGAGAAGAAGACGATTCAGAAAGAAGAAAAAAAATGGGGCCGAAGGTACAGAGAAAAGAAAAGGAAAAAGGAAAGGAAAGAGAGCTTCGGGAAAAAAAAAAAAAAGAAGAAGGAGCGGGGAAGGAGAGAAGAAGAAAAAGAAGAAGATAGGGAAGACGAAGCGGAGAAGGTTTTGGCTGATATTTTGGTTATAAAGAATAAAAGTTGAGGATAATTTAGGTATTTTGTACAAAAAAAACTGCGATGCTTATACATGATTTTGGAAGATTTTGGGAGCAAATCGCGCGTAATGGAAAAAGCAGCAGGTATGCTCCAGTTTCTAAACGCGATATTTGCGTAATTTCAAAAACACGATTTTACTAAAATCACGGGGCCAAACGACTGAAGAATTGTGGTTTCTATCAATAACGTGCGTTTACCCCTGGAAATGGCGGGGCCAAACAGGCTCTTAGATGTGGTACAACTTGCGTTTACCATGTAGTGCACGGTGCACCATAAGTGCATTAAAATTATTAACATAATTTGCTTTAAGTATAATTTTTTTTGCCAAAATTTCAAGAAGTTTATAAAAGCTACTTTGATTAACCAAAAATCTCTATAAATTCAAGAGAAGTTTCATTATTTATTTTAAATTATTTTACGTATATACCATAATTTTTTGTTTTAACAATAAAAGTTGGTTGTTATCCATCCTGCTTGCGCTATGTGGCTCAGTGTAAGTGTTACACATTGTACATCACGCTTTCACGATTTGTCATCCTATAAGTAGATTGAAACTATTTAAATAATTTACTCTAAGTAAAACTTTATTATCAAAGTTTCAAGAAATTTAAAATATATATTGCTTTGATTAAAACTAAATATCCAGATTTCAAGAATGTTTAAATGAGGTTCATTATCTATTATATTATATTATATATATATAATATATATATATATATATAATATATATATATATATATATATATATAGTATATATATATATATATATATATATATATATATTATAATTTCTAGTTTTAATAAAAAAAAAAATTTTTTTTTTTTTTTTGGTTAAAAGGAAATATTTAAATTACGAGCTAATCAAACGGAAACGAGTAGCATTCGATACATCAAAAGCCAATGCCTCCAGCACATACTCTGGGTCATTAGGAAAAGAAATAAAATCCGGAGTCTGGTCACAGCCAGCTTTTGCAAGTAAATCAGTACAACCATCTCTGCTTCCCTGAAAATGTGCTTGAAGGAGCAAATCTCAAATCTCTCTATTAAGGACCTGCAATCAGTCACAATGGTACTCAAAAAAACATTAGGGGTAGTAATGGAGTTAACACACTCAACTGCAACTAAAGAATCCATTTCAATCTCAAGGTTAAGAATCCCAAGATCAATGGCTAAATTTAAACCATCTTTGAGAGCCCTCAATTCAGCCTGAACACTAATTGTGATACCAATAGCCCGAAAAAAACCACCCACCCAATCACCTACATGATTACGGGTGACTCCCCCACCCCCTACTAAACCTGGATTTCCCAATGATGAACCATCCGTATTTAATTTAAACCAACCCAAAGGAGGTGCAACCCACTTAATTGGGGTAGAAATCATATTTTTTACTTTGGAGTAACTGCCAATAAGATAGAAGAACTCTGAAGCATATGAAATAGCATTGACCACAGGATCCAAAAAGTGGGAATCAGGTTTAAAGACAAATTGGTTTCTTCTCAACCATAAGCTCTAAATACCAAAGGAAAATAGAGTTTGCCATGGAATATTATGATCATGTGTAGAAGAGGCAAGACAATTAGAATGAATCCAATCAAACAATGATGCAGAATAAAAGTGACTACCCAAGGATGGAAATCGAAAGGAGCTCCAAAAAGCAATAGAATCAGGGCAATCTCTAAGCATATGGATTAATGATTCATTAGGGGCCAAACATCTAGGACAAAAAGTAGGAATATTAATCCCACAAGAAGCAAGTATTTCCCGCACTGGAACACTAAGATGGTAACATTGCCAAAGAAAAAACATAATTCTAGGACTAGTCCTAACTTTCCAGATCCAGGAGGAAGGTTTAAGACTAGAGCATTCAGAAAATTTGTTACAAGCAATAGAATATGCTTTGCCAAGTTTAAAATCACCCCCAACTGAGTCCCAAACACGCTTATCAGCAAGAGGTCTATTAGGGCAAACCGAAATTGCCTTAATAGACTCTTGGGTACAAGTAGGAATATCAAAAGATAGGGTTGAAAGATTCCACATACTCACACCCTCAACAACATCACAAACTCTAAGAGAATCCTCCCAAACAGACAAAGGACCATGCACCAAGGAGCAGAGGGGACTATCACCAACCCATAAATCATGCCAAACGGAAATCTCTTGACCATTGTTAACCACCCATCTAAGTCCTTTCCTAAAAACCTCATGACCCTTCTTTAAACCTCTCCAATTACTAGACCCACTCCTTCGAGATCTTAATCTCTCATCCATAATGCCATTAGGACAATACTTTGCAATCAAAGTGTTGGCCCATAAGGAGTTGGGATCCTCCATAACTCTCCAATTTAGGAAGAGCAAGATTCCTAGCTTTTGTAAAGTATAAACCTAGACCTCCCAGATCTTTAGGCCTACACACTTTGTCCCAACTAACCATATGCATTTTCTTCCTTTCCTCATTGGAGCCCCAAAGAAAATCTCTATTCAACTTATCAAGACTAGAGCAAACTCTAGCAGGTAAAGTAACATTCTGCATATAATAAGCTGGGATGGCAGAGGTGACAGATTGAACCAGAATCACTCTACCTGTAGGAGAGAGAAGCTTAGCTTTCCAGCTGGGTAGCTTAGCTTGAACTTTCTCCACAACAAAGTCAAAGTCTCTAGAACTACGACCATTGGTTCTAAGAGGAAATCCCAAGTACTTACCAAGATTTGGGGTACTAGTAACCCCAAGTATGTCACACAAGTGGTGTCTAAGGTTAGGATTGACATTAGGTGAAAAGAACACCTTGGATTTGGACAAATTAACCTTTTGACCGGACTGGAGACAAAAATAGAGAATTCTAGCGATTGTGAGGCAACAATTACTAGAAGTCTCTGTACAGAGTAGGAGATCATCAGCAAAAAACAGGTGTGAGAAAAAATGACCATTCCTAGAGGCTTTTATGGCTTTCCAACTGTTGTTGTCACATGCCTCAAGGATCTTAAGGCTTAAATACTCCATACAAATTATGAATAGGTAGGGAGATAAAGGATCTCCTTGTCTAATGCCCCTAGAAGGTTTGAAGTTATCTAATTGGCCTCCATTCACTAAGATAGAGAAGGAGGAAGTAGACACACACTCAAGAATTAGGTCAACAAAAGAAAGAGGAAACTTAAAGAAAGTTAAAACCTAACGGAAGAAATCCCATTCAAGACGATCATAAGCTTTCTCCAGGTCAAGCTTGAGGATGAGTTGCCCCATTCTTCCATTTTTCCTATGGATGGAGTGGATGAGTTCTTGGGCAATGACAACATTATCTAAACCCCTCCTACCAGGAACAAATGCAGCCTGAAAAGGGGATACAAGATTGCCCATAATAGGCCTGAGCCTACCCACAATGATTTTAGTGACAATCTTATAGACAGTATTGCAAAGGCTAATAGGTCTAAACTGACTGAGAGTCTCAGGTCCAAGACATTTGGGTATCAAAGAAATCAAAGTTCTATTCAAGTACTCAAGCATTCTCCCAGTGGAGAAAATTTGCCTAACCTCATTAACAACCGAATCACCAACTGAAGGCCAACATTTTTGGAAAAATCCCGGATGTAATCCATTAGGCCCAGGAGCTTTAAAAGCCTTCAAAGACCAAATACTCATTTTAACATCTTTGGCATCTACATGAGCAGTAAGAGACAAAGCCTCTTAATCTGAAATTCTAGGAGCCCATATAGGCAGACAAAAACCATTAGGAGGATGGAGATGTGAGGTGGAAAACAAATCAACAAACCATTGTTGAATATGGAGGCGAATGAGCTCATTGTCAATGATCCACTCCTCAACACTATTCCTAAGTCTAACAATCTTATTCGCCTTTCTACAAACAATGGTTGAGGTATGGAAAAACTTAGTGTTTCTATCCCCTTCAACTACCCACCTCACTCTAGACTTTAGAGCCCAAAGCTCCTCCTCTAGCTTGAGGATAGTAAAATAATCCTCCCTAAGGGACTTCTCAATCCTGTACAAGGATTCTGAGGGCCTAGCGGTCAAAGAACATTGCACACCATTCAACCTAGCAAGAATACGTTTTTTCCTATGAAAAATGTTACCAAACTTAGACTTATTCCAAGCAGTCACAAGAGCAGCAAATATAGCAAAAGTAATTGACAAGTTGAGGGCTGGAGTAGCCCAAGCTTTTTCAACAACTGATAGAAAATCCACATGAGAGAACCATATGCTTTCAAAACGGAAAGGTCTAGGTAAAATGCAAGGAATATTCGGGTAAAGGGTCAAAAGTACAGGGCAGTGATCAGAATGGGTACGGGTCAAATGAGTAACTGAGGCCTCAGGAAAAAGATCCTCCAGTCAGGATTCGCCAATACTCTATCAAGTCTTTCCATAATCAAAGAATTCATATCATGGCAATTACTCCAAGTATATTTAGGACCCGAAAACCCCAAATCAATCATGTTGCATACATTCAGACAATTTCTAAATTCCCGAATTCTACTATTTGAAGGTCTATTTCCCCCCCATTTCTCTTCACAAAGCAAAATATCATTGAAATCCCCAAGCATAACCCAAGGCAATTTATTCAAACCAGCAATGATCTTAAGGTTTTCCCACAAAATCCTACGTTCAGACCTACGAGGGCTACCATAGATAGTAGAAATTAACCAAAAAGAATTAGAACCTCTTACCTTCACTGAAGCATGGATTTCTTGTTCAGTAGAGCATAGATAACCCACTTCCACTGCCTCTGTTTTCCAAAGGATCCAAATACCCCCAGCAAATCCAATGGTATTAGTGCACAGGAATCCATCAAAAGGAAAAGAACGAGTAAGCTCCGTAGCTCTATCACCACCAAGTCTGGTCTCAGTCAAAATGAGGATTTCTGGGTTATTGATATGCAGAGTATCAAGTAACGCTTTGCGGAAACACGGATTCAATACTCCTCAGCAGTTCCAAGTGAGTATATTCACACCAATCTCGCTGCTTGACATGAATGGGGGGTTATTGGGTGGAAACAACGTTCCTTCCGCCTCCAGCGAGTTCCATGTCTTCTCTGGCCACATCTCCCACATGTTGTTCTGAATCACTGTCGAGGTAAACTGATACTCTAGGAACCCCTTCCCCCTCAACTCTGAGCAACGGATCCAAAGATTGGACAGGGGCACGCATTTCGCAATCTGAGCTAATTTGAGAGATTTCCGATTTCCTGGCCAATTGAAGTGGATTGGGGTTGATAGCATCACCTTCCTCTCTTCAAATTCCGGCAGTGTTGCGCAATACACCTCCTCCAGAAATTGGACAAATCTCAGCTCCCGCAATTGCTGACAACGAACTCTTAGTAGACAATGAATCCCATCAATTCTCGGGATGTTCGTTAGGAAGTTCCAAAATGGGCTTATCTCTTGCAACCAAACCATGTCGTTTAGAGAGGTGGATCTTCTTCTTGGAATGCTGGAGCTATTTCTGTCCATGCTTGAGCTATCTCAGCGTCGTACCAACCCCACACATGAAGTGGATCCTTTCTGATCAACTCGATCACATCTTCGTCGATCCGAATGGACTGTCCTCCCAGTCGAATCCTCCAACTTGGAGATGCTTTGAACAACGGAAAATACCCCCCATTGAGTGCTTGTCATTACCACCTTTGGATTTAGGGAGTTGAGAGCGGAGGGAGATGATAGAACTGGAGGTCGGCGGCTGTTGTGGAGAAGTGAAAGAGATAGGATTATCTTTAGTTTGGGTATTTTGGTTGGACGGATGGGATTGAAGGGAGTTCACATTTGGGTTTGGTATATTAAAGACAAAAACAGGTTCAACAGGAGTTAAAATGGGTTCAGAATTTTCAAAATTTGAAATCTGCTCACCAAGTAACGGATCGGTCTTAAAAGGCCCATGAGAATAAAGCTGGCCGGGCCCACTCACTTGTTTACTCTTACCCTTATCCAGATGGGAATACCGAAATTGTTGATGAGACTTAGCACGTCTCTGCCCTTCAGCAGCTCTTACAACACGTCTATTTGCACCAAACCCGTGATGATGTGTCTTGTCATTTCTCTTCACATCAAACGGGCAGCAGCACGTTCATTCGCACCATGACCATGTTGGATAAAGTTATCATGGCCCTGCACAGCAGAGAAACCTACAGCACGATCAGGAGTGGCAATTACAGTGGCATCATCACGCGGCACAACTGGCACAACTATCTTCGTTTGTCGTTTTCGGCGAGAAACAAGCATCCAAGGTCCAAAGCTTTTCAGTTTTTCTTCCTCCTCTGCTCTCGAACCTGCCGTATCAGCCGAGGTTTCTTCTTCCTCCAGAACATGGCTTGGACAAAGCTCACTCCGGTGACCAATCCGACCACAATGGAAACACAATAACCCAATGCCCTCATAGATCATTACAAGTCTTGTCTTCCCAACTCTAACAATCCTAGCCATTGGTTTATCAAGATCTATTTGAACACATATTCGAGCAAATCTCCCTCTTGTACCAGCTGCCGTATTAAAATCCACTCTCAAAACCGGTCCTAAACCGCTTCCTATATGTAGCAAAGAATCCTTATGGTAGTATTCCATAGGGAGTTCTGGAAGCCTAACCCAAATAGCAACTGTTTTGACTGAAGCTTCAAGAAGCTCAGAAATTAGGAACTCACGGCCTAAGTGACAAAAAGTGTTCACCTATGAACTAGGGACCCCCCTTCAGAACATCCTCAAACCCAGACTAAGAATCAAATCTTATGAGGAAGAACCCCAAGCCGAGATCTACGCAAGAGAAATTGCCAGCAAAATTCCACATAATTTTAAGTTTATTCACAAGGAATACATACCCAACTGATCGTCCAAATACCTTAACAATAAGGGAAGTGCTCCAAGGAGCCCTGATTCTATGTTTTAATTCACGGGTGAACTTTATTACAACTTCACCTTCTTCCGGTGGCTCCTCATCTTCTTCTTCGTCTGAGCTTATGATTTCATCTTCTTCCATACTATTTCCAAAGAATGCATGCTCATAGGCTCCTGGAATAACACCAATAAGAGAATCCTTATAGCTAATACCAGACCGTGCTCTAATAGGAGAGGTTGGTGCACTGGTTGGTTCCACATCTCCAATAGGACTCTCAGACCCATGACCCTTATCTGGAACAAATATCGAGTGAGACTCTTTGTGCTTTTTGTTATTCCGGCGACTGGTGCCATCATCCTCAAAGGGATGACCTAAATGATCCCCATTAACACTACTACGTACTCTATCTTTTTCTTTTGGACGGTCTGACATGTTAGTGTCTTCCATTCCATAAAATAAAATAAAATAAAATAAAATAGTCTTACAAATATGTTTTCAACACATAATTTGAAGTAATTTTTTATTATCAATTTTATTGTTCATTTCAATTATATTATTAAAATATTTTATTTTAGTTTATATATGATTTTTTATTAATCCATACATCGCACAAGAATATAATAATAATAATAATAAAAACCAAACTGGCCATTTCTATTTTTTTTGAAATATTTAATTATAATAGAATTTAAATCTATAGCGTCCGCTCATGATGGTTGCTCTTACTATCAGGCCAAGACACCAATTGATTTTTGGTGTAGACGGGATTTGAACCCAGGTCTCTTGCTCGACGACAAGAGATTTTACCAGTTGAGCTAACTGGAACCCACTAAAAGGTTTTTTTTGAAATATTTAATTATGATAGAATTTAAATCTATGGCGTCCGCTCATGATGGTTGCTCTTACTATCAGGCCAAGACACCAATTGATTTTTAGTGTAGGCGGGATTTGAACCCAGGTCCCTTGCTCGACGAAAACTGGCCATTTCTATTGTGAACCGGCTAGTAGTCTACCCTGATTATGCCAAAAAAAAAATAGTAACCGCTAGTTTAACCTGAAAAACCTGGAATTGATTAACTTGATTCCTGTTATCGATAGAAAATGATTTATTTTCTTTCAAGATGGTGTCGATTATGAAGACAAAAACAATAAAAATCCTTGCGATGACATTGATCTGGACTTGGAAGGTTTCTCACCATCGATGTCTAGTATATGTCCCCTAAAAGTCATTGTCATAGTGACTTGGAAGCTCGCCATGTTTGTTCTCGCCTTTGCTATGGAGGCTAAAGCTCTAGGATGGTGTGGGTGGGTGGGTGCCTCCGTCCGCAGAAGGTAGAGGCTTTTTGGCTTCCTCCTTTGGGTTAATAGATTTTGTTTATACTTTTAAGAGGGCAAGTGACTTTTTTTTTTCTTTCGTGAAGAATAAAATAATATACGTTTAAAAAAAATAAATAATTCACTTGAATCTAACCTCTTACCTTTTATTTTAGAATAAGTCTCTACAAGAAAGACACCTTTTATTTTAGAATAATTCTCTACAAGAAAAGCCTATCAATCCTATTAAGTTGAAGGGAGCCCAATTAAATCCTTTATTCTCAATCATTGTAAAAAGTAATAAATTAAGAAAAAACAAATTGTGATAAAATGATTATTATTTTTATAATATTAATTTGATTATTTATTAATAATTTTTTTCCTACAAAAATCATTTAAAATTTTTTTTTTCAATAGATACAATAAAAATTAATATTATAATTATTTATTTTATTTATTTTTATAATTATTTAATTATTAATTAAATTATTTATAACATAATTGATTTGATTATTACTCCGACTTCAATCGGTCCAAGAACTCGGGAACCAATTTCGGTTCTCTATCCGGTCGGGTTTTTAATAATAATAATAAATAAATAAATAAATAAAGTATAAAAAGAAGGCATGTTTTTGACACTATAAAATAAAGGCTTCGTAGTTCAAAGGTCTCTCACTCTCTTTCACTCCAATGAGGCCAAAAACAAAAAACCTGACAGCCAGAAGCACACGGCTCCGCGGTCCGTACTAGTCCTAGTCCAAGTCCAGAAAGGTCCAAACTTTTCTTTTTCTACTACGTAACGTATAACCCAGCACTAAAAAAGAGGCACACAGACACACATTCAGATTTCAGGCACGCACCCAGAGGCTGAGGTGTGAAGTCTTAAGTTTCATCAATGGCAAACCTTCCAGAATCGCTGTTTGGATCAGAAGCACCATCATCATCATCAGCAGGAGGAGTGGGAGCGAGCACATCAAGAACCAACACTTCAAGTACTCTTCATGGTGGAGACTCCTCAAAACTCTATTTGGAACAGTTGATTATCGCCCTTCAGGATGATCATACCCGAGAGCACGCTCTTGACCTCCTATACAAGGTTTTTCCTTTTTCCTTCGTTTATTTTTTGGAGTTCATGTTTCTCATTGCATGTTAGGTGGCCGAGAAAATCATGGGAAAATAACTATAACCCACGCTGATTTATGTTTTGTCATTGTGTTTTACTTTCCCATGATTTCTTGGCAACCAAACAAGCGGTCTAATAAAGATAATTCTCATCGTAATTTATTCCGATTACTTATTTTTTCAATCTGTCATTGAAGAATCTATAGCATTTGTATTTAATTATTACTTTGCATGTCACATATTTAATATATATCCTGTCTTGATAGTATGAAATAAAAATGACCATATGAAAGATAATCGTATTGAAACATCATCAAATTTTTTCCCAAACGTTTGATTATCAAGATTCATGTAAACAAAAGTTGAAATCTTGTAACCAAATCTTAAATCCGGTTATTTTATAAGGTTTCAAGATTTTTTTTTCCCATGATTTCTTGGTATACAAACAAACGAACCATTTAAATTTTAATTTCTTCAATTATGATTTATAGTAAGGTTAGCTGATTTTGGTATCTAAAAGCCTCTCCATGTCATATTTGCTGTCTTGGCTATATAAAAAATATTTAGACAAATTATTAAATGGTTGGAAAGGTTATCATTCCAAGTGCTCCATTTGATTATCACATCTAGGTCTTGACAAACACTAAAACGCTAATTATTTGAGGCTGCACCACTTCTAATATAGGATCTTACTTAATTCTTTTTATTGGAATCCTCTTTAATTCTTTGTTTTTTTGTCAACGTGTCTATCTAGAACTCTTTGAACGCCTGACTATTCCCCCGATGGAATCCTCTTTAATTCTTAATTATATGAAAAGTTGTTATTAGCAGTATTAAACGCAATGTAATAAAAACAAATTTTTCTCCCCCAATCCCGAATTAATGTATTAAAATTTCTGTTTTGGTAGGCTTCTATAAGAAGGTAGTTTTGCATTAGCCTCATTTAAAGGAGAATCTGCCATGGGTTAGTTTTTGCCAATATAAATGCGGTCCCTTCATTGGTTGGGCTAGTTTTGGTTATAATTCTAAGTCTTAGTAGGTAATCAGTTTCCATAATCTCGGGTATCAACTTTGGAAGGTGTTCTAATACCTACGTCACGGGTTGCTTTATATATACGCAGAGTAACGGAAGACAGATGAAGAGATTTGGCGGATGGCAATGGGCTATTTAAAGCTTTGTCTTATGCTATTAACTCCAAAATAAAGAAAAAAGCTTTGTCTAAGCAAGATTTTATACTCAAAGTTTATGGAAAACTTCTTTATTAACACTAAAACCAACAAAGCCCTCCTAGGTGTCTAGAGATAATATATCAGTATTCAGGTGTTCAATATTATTTAGTATGACTTACAGGTAATGCTACCTACATTAGTGTTGTATAGCATAATGCTCTGAAGATTGGATACAGTTAATGTGGATACTAATTAAACCTGTGTCACAAGTTAAAACAAAATTGGTAATTCTCTTAATGGTTGGAGAAAAGGGAATTTAGCAGATCATGGCCACTTGGAGTCCAATTAGAAATCGCCCAAATGCTAAGAATCAATTGAGCTAATGTAGACAGAACCTTAAACTTCAAATTCTAAGTGGAAAATTAGGGAAACAATGTAGAAGAGAAAAAAAAAAAATTAATTAACAAAGTTTAGGAAAAGTAGAAGAACATAAATTAAGAAGTCATGGACTGACAACAGAGTCAACAGAATGTCATAGAAGTCATATTAAAAAAAAAAATGCATTTGATCTAATAGATTACTGAGATCGTCCCAATGAATCATAAGGAACTATAATTAATAATCTTTTTTTTTTTCTAATACTATAATTAATAATCTTACTAAGTTCAAATCTCCACCAAAATTTACTTATCAAAATAGTAATAATTGTCAGTTTCTTTTTCAAGTATTTTTCTGATCTTCTGTTAATATGTCATATGAATTTGAACAAGCAATTTTCTCCTTTCTTTTTTTCCTAGAGTATGGGAGTTCGTGAAGATTTAGCTCTATTGTTATGGCATTCTTGTGGTACTGTTTTCACACTCTTAAAGGTATGGCATGCTGCTTGACTTTGCTGAATGCTCTTTCCAATTAATGGTAATATATCCAAAAAAAATTTGTTAGATCATCTTTTCTCATTAGTCTTACAATAAATTATTCCTATATTTCTCTAACAGACATCATATTCTTATAGACATCAAATTGAAGGGAAAATATACCTAACTCTCAATTTCAAGATTGATGGTCATGATTGAATCTGTCATTATTTCAGGAAATAATTGCAGTGTACAACTTAATATCAACTCCAAACCTTACAGAAAGAGTATCAATTCGTGTATGCAATGCTCTTGCTCTACTTGAGGTTATGTAGGCCTATAACTCCACTATCTTCTACTTTTGATTTCCTTTTTTCTTTCACTGATTCTTTTAGTGGGCTATATACTTGTTTTTATGGTTGATAGGGATATGTGCCACATTTTTTGTTTTGAGAAAAAAATTGAGAAGCTAATGTGATTATCATTTTTTAAGGAATCTAGCACACTTGCATTTGCTTTATTGTTCTTCCCTGTAAAATCAATTGGGTGGTTTACCCTTTCTAGATTTGATTCAACATATTTTTAGCTATGGGATCCAATGATTGAATTTTCAGGGAGAGATTTGTGTGATCAAACCATAACTAGCATTATGTCCTTCTAAGGAGTACATTTTTTTATAGCAGTTCTTACACTACCATTACCAAACACCTAAACTTTTCATTCTCTGTCTAGTTATGGATGTACTTTCATAGTCTCTAAGTTTCTCTTTAAAATTTAAGAAATAACTAATACGTTGCTTTTTCTTTACAGTGTGTAGCTTCTCACCCAGATACAAGGATGCTGTTTATCAAGGGTAATTTTACCCAATCCTTAAAATGAATAAGGACTTATTGCTTGGATTTGGCAGAAGTCCAAATTACATTTTAGATTCTTTACAAGCAAAAAGAGCAAGGGGTTGCATACATTTTGAATTTATGATTTAAATGTTTACAAAAATTAATTTTTTTTGATCGGTATGTGGACTCAGTATTTTTACATCCATGTTTCTGGTGACATACAGGACTTAACACCTTTATGCACATGATTTTCTCCATCATCAAATTGTAGAAAACGTTTTTCATGTCTTTAGCCATAGTACCTTGGGTTATTGGTGGTTGACAATAGGTTCTAGCTGTTGGCAAGGATGCCATACAGAAATTTTGGTTTTGGTTATTGACCATAATTTTTTAAGTGATTTACTTCCCATACTTCTGTTTTCGTATAGAATTATGATTTAGAAGATGCTTTGGAGGTGATTAAGTATAAAGCTTGAACTTGCAGATGATATTTATATGTAATTGTTGCACTTGCAATGCTTTAGGGTGTCTTCCTATGACTTTCTACAATCCATTTTGGAGTCAAAAGAGGTCCATTCAACAAAAAAAAAATTCCCTTATTCAGTTTGCTAAAAATATGAAGTTTTTGATTCATGCAGTGTATTTGCATCGTTTCATGTGAAGATTCACTTGTTACATGGAATTCAATGTTGTCTTAGCACTGTAGTGACTCTTCTAATTGAATTTATCCTTTGCAGCTAAAATCCCAGCATATCTATACCCTCTTCTTAACAATACGAACAAGGAATGGCCTCATGAACGCTTACGGCTTAACAGCTTAGGTGTTATTGGTGCCTTAGTGAAGGTAGTTTTCCTTCTCTTCAGTAGTCTTAAGTATTTTGTCTTCCCACACTCCTTAATTATTATACATTGCTGGAAAATTTGATTATTAGTCAAGTTTATCTCAAACAATTACATTGTGCACCTACAATATTCTATCAGAACACAAATAGTTCAAGTGCATTAGATGGGATAAAGCTTGCTTCATATCTGTTCTGTATAGGCTAATTGTTTTTAATTAACAAAATTAATTTAAAATTTCATCCTTATTCTTCCCGCAGGCTGGTGATGCAGAAGTTTTTACTTTCCTTATTGAAACTCAAATATTCCCTTGTTGCCTGCGCTGCATGGAGATGGGCAATGAATTGTCAAAAACGGTAAGTGGCCAGGAATTCTTGATCTTTGAAAATTGTGAAATATTTTTATTGATTCTGTTACAATTACATTTATTTTGATAGCCTAATGAGTGATTATAGTCTCTAGAGTGTGACTTACAATTACAGTTTGTTCATATAGCTAGTGACACTTTAGTTGCTATTCTTCTGTTATGAAAAGGATAACTGTCAGTTGTGAAATTATCACAGCTGGCTTACCTCACTGTAGAAGTCAAAAGAATATTTTAAAGAGGACTCTGATACCTAGTAAGTAATCAGCAGATTTAAAATATATATATATATATATATATATATGTTGAGGGAACACTCTATCTGGATATCGAGAAATGGATGTCTCAAGCAAATTTGATTTTCATTTTTAGTTTTTGTTCAACCCTGCATATAATCATATGGCTTATATTATCATTGTATGTCTATATGCTTTTAAGAAATCAATCATGAATTGTTAATATATCTGATGAAACAGGTTGCAACAAATATTATTCATAAAATTCTAATGCAAGATGAGGGGCTGAAGTATTGTTGTACTCGTGCACAACGATTTTATGCAGTAGGCCATGCTTTGGCAAACATGGTAGAAAAACTTGCTGAGGAACCCTCACAACGGCTGCTAAAACTTATTATCGATTGTTACCTAAGGCTCTCACATAGTCCAAGGTCAGCTAAACATTTTATAGGGTCCAATAGCTGGTGTAATTAATGTTTTTTTAAAAAAAAAAAAAAAAAACTTATGTTGAGTACCTATTAATATGGATTAATGATTACAGGGCATGTGATGGTTTGAAATTCTGCCTTCCCACGAAGTTAAGAGATGCTACTATCGTCAACCTCCTACGTGTAAGTTCTTCAAAACTTTATTAACATTTGTGGTGTTAGCACTAGGGGAATTTGGGAACACAGAGGGTTAAAACACACACACACAAGTGCAAGCAAGAAAAACCAAGGTTGCTCTTTGTTATATACTATGTGGATATTGTAGAACTGTAGATAGGATTTGTAATTGAGTGACTCATACTTCTTTGTTTAGACAAGTACCAAGAAATTAGGGGTCATTCTACAATACCCACACTATCTTTGTGGGTATGGTACCCACTCAATTGGTACTATCAAATGTGATATAAGTACTATCATATGTGATGTTAGTACTATCCAATGTAATGTTGGTACTATCTGATTTTTTATATATATTAAATTTAAATAATAATAAAAAATTTAGGATACTAAGCAATGTGATAGTAAGTACCATCATATGTGAGGTAGGTACCATCATGTGTGACATTGGTACTATCAATGTGAGATTTTTTCGATTAGAGATACCGTACCCACATAAGTATTATAGAATTACCCAGAAATTAGAGATGTTCTTTGTTAGTAAGAAGGCTTATAATTGCACCTTGTCTAGATAGTTTTTCTTGCATGAATCATTTGAGTTTTATTAGTTTGCCGACATCCTGATCGTATTCATGCTTCCTACTGATGTAGGACAGGTTGGTGAGGAAATAGAAATAAGGGAAAAGAAGAGAAAACATGACAAATTCTAAGCTTCATCATTTAGAATTTGCTCAAAACCCTAGGCTTCACTACCCAAAGGCACTTGGAATCACTGCCAAGCTTAGAGAAACATCTCTAATCAGAAATTTTTTATCCAAATTGCAATGCCTACAACTATTCTTGGAGCCTCTTTTAAATAGGTTTCAAGAGGTACAACATATCACTTACATCCCATGAAATCCTCAACAACATTAAATTCTAAATTCTAAATTCTAAAGTGAAATCTAGAAAAATATGAAATTCAAAATTCAAAAATGAAATATGAGATTTCAAATAAGGAAAAAAAAAATACATTGTTAGTCCCCTAACGTTTACATGTGTTGCGCGTTTGGTACCTAATATTTCAAACTAGCGATTTTAGTAGGGTATGTAAACTTTAGAGACTAACAGTATATTTTGGTTGTGCTCCTTGCATCACTTCCTAATTTCTACCCTACCCTATTTTTGTAGTTAAGAAACAACATGACATAAGATAAGTATAAACGAAAGAAGAATATTAAAATGGATGTGTTGGAAATACTAGAAAAGATAAAGTAAAAGAATGCAATCATGTTCAAAAATAGGGTGACTCTTATTGGGAAAAAAATGAGGGAGAATCATTTAAGATGTCTTAGTTATGTGCAACAAAAACTGATTAATACACCCATGAGAAAGAATGATTTAATTTAAGTTGATAGGGTGAAAAGACAACAAAAAGTATGATTTTGCATAGTATAGAATGTTGGAAATGATACATGTGATAAACCCCAATTAATTGTCGAAGGTCACTACAGCCAAGCTTATTTTAATTAAATTATGGTTTAATTGAGTTCAGTACACATAGAGTTTCTAAACAGAAATCTTTACAGTGAAACTGGATTGAGGTTCTTACACAGGTGTGTTATACATGCATGAAGCTAATGTTTGTCTGCATGAATGCAATATCCCCATTAGTCATTGAAGTAAGTGATGCTTCAAACCAAGCTATAGGATTCTAGTTTATGAGACATCTGCTTTCTTCTAGCTCTGATTATGGAAAACCTTAAATAATTGTTTTTGTATATTTGTTAATGAATAACTGTTTTTCTAGAGGATCATGACTGCTTGTGCAATTTTGTTTTTCCCAGGATGACCCAAGAGCCATGGGATCGCTGCAACAATTATTTCACAATGTATTGATTGGACACCAATCTACAAAAAAACCAGTTGCAGAGTCACTTATGCACTTGATCAAAGGCTAATCTGAGTGAGGGCAACTGTGTCCTCCATGCTGTACCAGCACCGGTAGAATTAACATACGACATATACATAGCTCAGATTACACTCTGTCCTGGTACTATTGTGTTATCAATGTATATTATGTTGTTTTATGTGTTTAAGACATGGTTCATCATAAAAACAGTGTATCCTTCCTTTTATGTATAACTTAATTTATAAGCTTTACTTGCTGTTTGTGTAATATGTTTATTGTTGCCTTTTCCATATCACTTATATTTCGTTGGATGTAGAGAAAGTGCAAATTGGTTGATGCTGGGGTACAATATGGGAAAATGCTTGCTCTATCTACATATTGGTGACCTTACGTAGTTAGTTAAATGTTCTTTGTGGTACCTGACATTTCCAGTCAGAAACAGTGTTATATCTTTTTTCTGTTGTCAGTCCCAAACCTTCTGGCTAAAAGGAATGAGATCAGAAATTGCATGAGATACATATTAAAAGAAGAGAACATCAGCTGTCTGTACTTCCTACCAATTGATTTTATATATTCATCTTCTTTTAGCCGCATACTCTCACCCACCTTTCAAAGTCTCAAGCTTTTTCTTTTCTCTTTTCCTTCACCTTCTCACTCGTCTTTTAGACGAATCAAGGTAAACACTCTCACACACAAAGAGAGACTGAAAAAACCAAGAGAGAAGACATAAAAGACTTGAGTCACCGTTCACATAGGTAAGTCGGGCCGGGCTGTTTGTCTTCATTATTCATGATGCTGTTGAAATCCCCAATGGTTACCCATGGACCTTGAAAACTCGTCCAGCACCTTATCTAAAGCCTCCCACAGCTCATGCTTTTTTGACTTTCATAAGGACACCCATACACACTAATAAGCATCCAGCCATCGATTTAATCCCTTCTGGTTCCGTACAAACCAAGAAATCCATCACCCATTAGTTAGCTTAGCTCCCACAAATTCCAAATCAACTAATTTCTTTCACATCGCAACCAAAGCCCTCTGCATTTCCAAATATAGAGACACTATTACACATGGAAAAACTCGAACTTTCTCCTTAACCCCTCTATCCTATCCTTTGAGGCTTTAGTCTCCAGTAAGAACTGGAGATCCAAGTTACATTGGCACATCAAGGATTTAAGAGCTCTCACCGTTGATGGCGGGTTGATTCCACGTTAGCACCTACATAGGGAGTTGCTAGCCTACGGAGTGAAGAGGCTAATAAGAAATTGCTAAGCACAAGAGTAAAGCAGATAGTAACTAAACAAACTTTCACACAGGTTTAATGCATAGGATATAGGGTACCACATATGTTAGGAGAGGTGAGCTTAGGACAGGGAATAGAAAACACAAGAAAAAAGGAGGAGGGATAAAGTGAAGAGGGAAACAGACCCACACAAGGGGCTTCGTGATGAGCAGGGATTTGGAGAAAATGGGTTTCGAGAGTAAGCTTTAAAGATTGATACAAAAATGACTGAAAACGCTATAAAAAGACAAGATGACAAATAAGAAAAAAGGGGAGGATTGTGATCAATAATGAAGAATGTCGATGATCAGGAGGAACAGGAACAGATACAAAATGAAATCAAATTGAGTGCTTCTAATTTTTTAGAGAAACACAACAATTAGGTGAAAAGGGTGTAAGGATTAAGATAAGAAATAAACATGAATAAAGATTGAAATGGTTAAAGAGTGAACAAACTTAGTAAGATCCAAAACTGGGCGTACGAATCAGAAGAAAAACTCCAAATCGGCCAGGAACTCTACTCTGGTTTCAAGGCACTGGTCCTGCTCGAAGCAAGGGTTACAGATCCCTCTACTAAATTTAACAGTGATGTCAAATATATATATATATATATATAACCCAAAAAGCTTGCTGCTAAAACATAATACAATTTGTAGCTTTCAAACAGCAACCCATTGAATTGTTAGTTCACAATCAAACGATCATTGATTCATTTCAGAGGGAATAGAACAGGGAGAAAAAGGCACGGTTGAAGACACTTGTGAACCTGGCTACCAGATGTTTTATTATAAACAAGAACATCACAGCTTGCCAAAATGATTGAGGAATAAACAAGGAAGATGAAAGCCATACCACCATCTTCAAAAAATAAAGAATATATGGATATATAGGAACAATTGGAACTAGAATACAGATAGTACATATTATAAAATTACTAGTGTAAGTTCAAGAAGAACTGGGTAGGCGATTACGGAATATTCCCTCAACAGTTTGAATGAGCTGCCCTGTGCAGAATACAAAAGATGTATCTCTCACTTAACGCTTCTGGGGAATCGAGAGATTGCCCTCAAGCATAAAAGAAAGATCATGCATTTGTGACATTATAGTCTCTACATCATCAACATTAGTCCTGGTGCTTGTGCTGGAAACATCTCCACCTTTCGTAACATCTTCAGCACCTCCTCCAACTGTTGGATTTGTGCTGGGCATCCTGAAACATGAAATGGAATATATGAGATCCATCAATTGGTCCAGCTTTGTCTCTTAAGTGCAGAAAGTATAAACTAAAGGTGAACACTAAGATGCTAGTTTACTGAATGGACCCAAAATCATTGTCAAATATGCTTCAATATTGAATTTATAGATTTCAAAGCTAAAATTATAACCAGAGGTAAAAAAATAAAAATAAAAAACATTTCCGGGGAGTATGTACAAGTCTCCGGCATGTTGGGAAGAAGCTTCTTTCCCCACTTCAACCCCCTCCCCCTTTTCTCTCAACAAAATGAGTCAATTAATAAACTACACTAAAATAAATACAATAAAAACAAATGAAGTAAGAAAAAGTTACAAATTTATTCTAATTTCAAACAGATCGATATCTATATCATAACAATCTTGCACGTAACTATTGTCCAGCGTATTTCTTTAGCATAATTTAGACATCTCAAACAAATATATATGCATGCACATGCATATATCTCAACCAGGTTCTTATATAACTTGAATATAATCTTCTTGCCTCCACCAAAGCCTCCTTGATTGTTGAAATACCTTGCAAATCCAAGAGCCCCACCTCTCCACAATTTGAGAGGGAAGAGGCCTCAATTGTGAAGATTAAATCAATGTTTGTCAAAATTTTGTTTTGTTGGGTATCTTTAGATGAGAGTAGACCTTCTTGCACCAACTGCCACCCCTGTGGCAAAAGATCATTTGCTTCTCTCATAACTCCAAAACCCCAGATAGTGACAACTCCCCAATTCATTAGACCAGCACTTCCTTTCCACAACAATATTGCCACTCAACCACCTCTTTTTATAAGATGCTTCTTTCCAAGGTAAAATGAATGCCTATTATCAAAGCCAAAAACCATTATGGGTAATGCCAATGATGAACTCACACTACAGGGTCTCATTAGGGGGATCCTCTCTCCCCTTTATTATTTCTCCTAGTGATGGAGATATTGAGTAGGATGTTGAGGAAAGTGGAGGAGGAGGGTCTCATTCGAGGTTTCAGGGCGGGTAGTAATGCAGCGGAGGGTTTATGTATTTCTCATCTTCTTTATGCTGATGATACCATTCTTTTTTGTGATGCGGATTTGGACCAGTTGGTTTATGTTCGGATGGTGCTCACTTGTTTTGAGGCGGTAACTGGTCTCAGGGTGAACATGGCAAAGAGTGAAATGGTTCCGGTAGGGGAGGTTCAGAATATTGCAGAGTTGGCGGAGTCCTTATGTTGTCACATTGGTGGTTTACCTTTGTCTTACCTTGGTATGCCTTTGGGGGCTTTGTACAAAGCAGTGGCGGTTTGGAACCCTATCATTGAGAAGTTGGAACGTCGTCTATCGGGATGGCAAAAGCTGTATTTATCTAAAGGGGGCCGTTTAACCCTTTTGAAAAGTACACTATCTAGTCTTCCCAACTTATTTCCTTTCCTTATTCACTATTCCTATTAGTGTTGTGCGCAGAGTTGAGAAGCTGCAAAGGGACTTTCCTATGGGGTGGTATGGGAGATGTGGTTAAGCATCACTTGGTGGGTTGGGATAAGGTTTGTACCCCGAAAGAAGTGGGGGGCCTTGGGGTGAGGAGTTTGATTTTGACAAATAAAGCTCTATTGGGGAAATGGTTATGGAGGTTTGGGATGGAGGGAGATCACTTGTGGCGGCGCGTTCTAATGGCGAAGTTTGGTTCTGATATGGGAGGCTGGCGCACTAAACCTATTCGAGGTCCGCATGGTTGTGGGCTTTGGAAAGGTATTATGTCTGGTTGGGAAGATTATTTTCAACATGTGGAATTTGTGGTTGGTCAAGGAACTCGTGTTAGCTTTTGGAAAGACAAGTGGTGTGGGGATACACCCTTGATGGTTTTGTTTCCTACCTTATTCACTTGTTGCTTCCAATAGAGAAGCTACAATTGCTGAAGTTTTGAGTGGTCCAAATTCTCGGGGAGTTCGAGAGTGGAATGTCACCTTTGTGAGAGATTTTAATGATTGGGAGGTTAGATGTGGTTGCGGAGTTTTTCCAATTTCTTCATTCTCATATGGTTCCTAATGCTGCTCCTTCCCAGACGAGCTTCGGTGGAAGCAATGCAAGGATGGGGTTTTTACTTCTCGATCATATCATTATGCCTTGATTGATAGACGGGGGGTAAGGTTCCCTTGGAAAAGCATATGGCGGGTTAAGGCTCCTCCTAGGGTGGCTTTCTTTGTTTGGACTGCAACTTGGGGTCGCATTTTGACTTGTGATAATCTTATGCGGCGTGGGTATATGATGGCAGGGTGGTGTT
>OU015769.1:14941623-15030732 GCA_907173295.1 Fagus sylvatica
AAAATACGATAACTCCAATGATCAAAATTGTTGAATCAATTGAGACATATAATAGTTCTTGAAAGAAATAAATTAAGAGGTCTTCCATAAATATATATATATATATATATATATATATATATATATATATATATATATATATATATATTTATGTATATTGGATCTCACCAAAGGAAAATGACTCATTAATGCTTTTATCAAAAGTTCTAATTACTTTTTGAAATGTAATGACTATAAGTGCTACTGATAATAATGATCCACATAAAAGAGTGGCATAGTCCAATGTCATACTTACATGCTTCATTAACAAATGAGATTAGAGAGCGGGTACTAATGTTATAGATTGATGCATTTCGATTAAAACTGTAGCAAAGTCTTGGGTAAAAATATGTTCTTTCAAATTCAGAGCACGCTAAGCAAGTAGATTTCACTGAATATGTACTGAAAGGTATATATCTTCTAACTCATTTGCATTCAACTTTTATATATCTCACACGTCAATCATTTACCTAAGTGTTCCCTCATAACTTAAGTTTGATTTTCTCGTGTTATTTTGGCATTATTAATTTTTTATTATTTGGTTCCCGAATTTTTTATTTTATTTCTTCTGTATATAAATTCCAGATTGAAACGATATTATTTTTATTGTTGTTCCTAAACTGTGATGGCATGCTATCCTATCAAGTATCAACATTAATGGAAACTTATATATTAAAAATCTTCTAATTTTATTCTAATAAATGGAACCAAGTGACTTATTTTTTTAAACTTGAATGTATCTTCCCATCTTATTTTTTTGGCTATTAATTTTTTTTTTTTATCCTTGGTCCAACTCTGATGCTTGTGGGTGACCCATTTTAGGTGGGCTGGAAATACGGATCAACAACAGAGGACATCCACACTGGACTAATGATCCAAAAAAAAGGTTGGAGGTCTGTCTTTTGTACACCGGACCCACCGGCCTTTTTAGGGTGCGCACCCTCGGGTGGGCCTGTTGCAATGACCCAACAAAAGAGGTGGGCCACAGGCCTGCTTGAAATTCTTTTCAGCAAAAGTTGTCCCATATTTTCCACTCTCTTTGAAGAGCTTCAATTCAGGCAATGCTTGCCCTATTTGTGGATCCTCATGTGGGGTCTACGCTCTGTCCCTGAGCTATGCTACACTGCCCTGCCAGCATATTGTATCATCACCAACACCTCCTTCTTGCCTAAGGTGAGTGCAAACCACAACTCTCTCATTTTACTCTTGCATACATATTTCAATAATTTATTAATTTGTGTTTTCCTTTTCCTCCCTTCTTTATCTTTTTTCAATCTTCTCTCCAACCAAACATAGTGTAAGAAAATATTAATAAGGACCCCTTTCTCTTCTTTTCTCTCTTGCAAACCAAATACAATGTCCTTTCTTTTCCTTTCTCATTTTCCCTCTCTTTTTTCTTCCCTCCCCCTCCTCTGCAAAATAATATGTGGTGTATTTTATTTTTAATAAAAAATATCACCTGATCTACATTTTTAACAAGACTTATGAGTTAACTTTTTTTAGATGTGTAAGAGTATTCCCAATGGATTAACCAAATTAATTTGGCTTAAGACACCTTTTTTTTTCTTTCCATTTTACCTACCCACTTTCAATTACACCCCATTCTCTATTTTTCTATCTATAATATTAAAATAATATTTCCTTACTATTATTTGAATTATTCTCATCTTAATCTCAACTGCTAGTTTATCAAAAAAATAAATAAAAACCAAACTGTTGATATGCCCCAAACTTCACAATCCCACCCATTATCTTCTTCTTCTTCTTTTACTAGCCACCCATTACAAACAACAACCTCTCTCTCTCTGGAACTATTATTTTGTATCTATCTCATGCCCATGCGGCCATGCATCAAACTTCACACACTCGCCTAAACAATAGCTACTGCTAGCCAAACATCACTTACCGCAACAATCCAAGATTTGGCCACCCCCATCCGTGCAGCCAAATCCAACCACAAGCAAAGCCCCCAAAACCTCCAAATCACCTCCAATGTGAAACTCACTCAAAAGCCATGATCAATATTGACTTAAACCCGAACACAAATCAAACCCAACACAGCCACAACCAAATCCTGCAATGACTTAGGCTACTTGGTAGATCTCATCATTGATGTATGGTTCAGGCATGTGGCAAGGGACGGTAGCGTGGCTGGAGGAAGATAGTCTGCAGTAGGAGAGAGCAACGAGAGAGAAAAAGAAGAAAAGAGGGAGGGAGAGAGAGAGTAGACGGAGTAGAGGAAGTAATAAAATACAAGATTGGCTAATGAACAATATTGTCTAAAAAGAGAGAAACACTGTAGCAAAATGTTATTTTGGGTAATGTGTTGCTAATCCAATGCGGGTGTTTTTGGGGATGTAATAGATTGGATCAATATATTTTGGTTAATCCATTGGGAATGCTCTTATGTGACAATTGCTATTCATAATACTAAATTTTCCTCACCTTTAAACTAGTCGGTTTAGAAAAATTTGCATAATGAAGTTCGTGAAACTATTTAATTTATTCCGAATCTAGTTTATAGATTTTTTTTTAAAAAAAATTTCACTATTTTTCCAAGCTTAAAATGTGTGTATATATATATTCAGGTCCAAGAACCAGTACTATATGTACTAGTTTCAATCTTCGTCATTTACAACTTATACACTTTATCCGAGTACCTACAAACCCGCCAATCGGTTCGAGCTTGGTGGAATAACCAAAGAATGTCAAGAATAACCACAACAGGTGCATGGTTATTTGGATTTCTCAGTGTCATACTTAAGCTCTTAGGAATATCTGAGACAGTCTTTGAAGTAACACAAAAAGATCAATCTAGTGATGATGTGAATGATGCTGAAGTTGGAAGGTTCACCTTCAACGAGTCCCGACTTTTCTTGCCAGGTACAACCATTTTACAGGTACACTTGACCGCGTTGGTTGTGGGCTTGTTAAAGTTGCAACCACCAACTCAAGATGGACACGGGTCAGGGCTAGGGGAGGTCATGTGTAGTGTGTATTTGGTGCTATGCTACTGGCCATTTTTGATAGGGCTATTTGGGAAAGGAAGACATGGGATTCCTTTATCCACCATATGCAAGTCAGCTGTTTTGACATTAATTTTTGTGCACTTGTGTAGAAGGACTGCAATGGGTTGAGATTTCGGTCATGAAGTTATTTTGTTTTCTCACTATGGGTTGAGGCTTTGGTCATGAAATCATATATGATGTTTCTCACAATAGGTTCAAACTGTGATTTAGAAAATCAAAAGTTGTATTAAGTTGGCATCCTTGAAAATCTATGATCTTAGGGTGTTTCCCCTCAAAGTGGAAGGCATATTAAAGGCTCCAAATGTATTTGTTCACAGACAAAGTGAATATTGAAGGAACTCCGAAAGATTATTTTATGTGAAAGTATAGGAAATAAGAATATTTTATGTGAAATTAGAGTTCCCTTAGTATACATATTTATTTAAAATCTTGACATTAGCTAATCGATTTATATTTTTCTAATTGTTCTCTTTTCTTATAAGTTACTTACATATTAGAACTACTCATTTGGATTGGGATGCATTGCTTAGTTTAGGGTTAGACCAAAAAAACATTACTCGGGGTGTAGCCACGTGTCGTTTTGAAGTTACTAGTGCCAAGTTGTGACAGATCTCCACATTTTTAAAGAAGTAATTAAAATTACTTCATAAACCAAACCTCCATTTTTGTAGCTAATATCTATGATATGAGTGCTCTAAGCCACCAAATGACTAATTTTTAATACTTATAAATGCTATAACCCCAACTAGCGCATTTGCAACAAGTAATATTGACATCAAAGACTTGTTTCACTACCAATGCACCATGTCACTACAATCTTATATTATGGGGTGTTTTCATTTTGGTCTTTCTATTTTCAAAAGTTTCATTTTGGTTCTTGAGTTTTCAAACTGATTCCATTTTAGTCCTTATTGTCATCTCACTAACGAACTACTGACGTGGCGGATTGGTTGCATATGTGTCATTTAATTATAATAATATTAAAAATTCCACGTCACCACTTAAATAATAAAAAAAAGCCACATCAACATTACAAATATTTTTCTTCTATTTCTTTTTATAAAAAAAAAAAAAAAAAAATCATTTTTCTTTATTTTCTCTCTCATCAACTCCTTCTCTCTTAATCTAAAAAGAGAGCACCTTCAATTAATCTTAGAGCCCTCTACTAAAACAAACCAATCAATCAAACTCACAGTTTGTTTATTTTTCTAGTAAATAAACAGAAACCAAAAAAAAATTGCCAAAGCTAAACTCAATCATTTAATCCCCATGATCGTGAAGCGCCAGTGGTCGAGCTTAACCATAATTTCACAATTACATCCCACATAATTTTTGATCCGATTGAAAGATTTAGTGGAAGATAAATTCAACATTCAACATTCAATATTTCATCTTCATTTAGCAAGCACATAACTAATCTCCATATTTTCTTTCACTTTCCCACATTTTCTTGGGAACCTAACAAAGATCGCAAACAAAATCATTTGGAAAGAAAACCAAATTCAACTCAAAACACTACTAATAAAGCTTTAATATATGTTTGCTTGCTGAGAAAATGTATGTAGTTAAAATTTGGAAAGAAAATAAAATAACGAAACAAAAAGGAAAGAGATCCAAAAGAAAATAATAAAGCAAAGCCGATTTCCTCATTTTATTGGGAACCAAACACATCCAAAAAAAAGAAAAGAATAGTGAATCAAAGAGAACAAGTCAACGACGGATATCGCTTGGTTTACCTTTTAGTACCGTATGATTTTTCACAACGAGAGAAGCGGCTGAGTCCGAGGCCGGAGAAGAAGTGATCCTTTGGAATTCTATTGTCGAATAGGCCTAAAAAATGATGGTCGCATTAACCAACAAAGCTCATGATCAAGAAACTATGAAACAATTCGTTTTGCCCGTGAAGCTGCTAGGAAGACCAAAGGTCATGGATTCCACCAAAGTCATCAGAGAGCGACGATGTTTTTGTTTGGTTGAAGGGTTGATGGCGGTAGTGTATGGTGGTTTTGAAGAGCTTTCGATGGCGACCTTAGAAGTGGTTTCATGGTGAAGATCAAAAACACAACAATTTGGAGTAGAAAGATTACGAGAGAGAGAGAGAGAGAGAGAGAGAGAGAGAGAGAGAGAGAGAGAGGAGAGAGAGAGAGAGAGAGAGAGAGAGAGAGAGAGAGAGAGAGAGAGAGAGAAATAAAATAAAATATAAGAGAAATAAAAAATTATAAATGACACGTATGCTTTCCATTAGCCACATCGATTTTTTTTTAGCCAAGTCATCCAATTCCATTAGTGAGATAACGAAAAAATTAAAGTCAGTTTAAAAACTCGGACCAATTTTGAAAATACAAGGATCAAAATGAAAACACCTTTATAATATAAGGACCAAAAATATATTTTTGTCTTAAAAAATCACGATATGAGCCATATAATACTACTATTATGTAAATCTATACAAATGAAACGATATACGTAGAAAAACCCAATGGGCGGAATTTCTTAAATTTTAAGCCGTAGTTTGGTAAATTGCAAGTTATCCCTAATTGACTGCCAACTAAAATTAATATAATTACAAAGCAAAGACCATGGATAAAATTCGTATCAAACCCATACATATTTTTGGACTCTTATTTTAGCCAAGCTTGAGGAAAAAATGAAAACAAAAAAAAAAAAAAAATAGAAATTATCATTTCATGAGCTAGGTTGCAAATAAAAAATAATCTCATATACAAACTGTGTTTCTCAGCCCACTTAGCATTTGGCCTAGTGGTGCACCCCCCTCCCATTGATCCCCACCCCTAAAGGGCGTGGGTTCGATCCCCAATTTATACAAAATAGATTAGTGTGTGCGTGTGTCTATCGTCAAGTCAAAAAAAAAACTGTGTTTCTCAATGCTTCTCAATGTATTGTCAAAGTTGAATAGGATAAAGCATAATGAGATGAAACCATTCAAAATTGTCTAGTAACATAATATTAATAATAATTAATAGAAACATTTACAAGTTAATGATCAAGCATCATAGTATTAGTATTAAGTTGAAACTTAGTTACAGACTTCCAATAACATATCTTATGTATTTCTATAGGAATCCAGAGATTTTTTGTTTTAATAGATTAAATTAACTCCATCGAAGTAGCTGTCATTATACTACACCAGCTGGGTAGCAAGTAGACATTTTGCAGCTCGAACAACATTCACTTATGAATGCGTGGATAATCGTCCTACATAACATCAAAATGCGCAAACCATGAGCATTAGTTGTTTCAACTTAATGAACTGAATCTTCAATCGAAACCATGACATTTTGGTTATGGGGTCATGTTGTTCGAGCATTATACCTCGCTAAAATCAACAATCCAATTCATAGCGATTAGAGATACCATGTACGTAAGCATGAATACACCGCAAACAGAGCTGTAAAAAATCAAGAGGGAGAGTGCATTATAAACAAGATTGGTGTTGTGCACATGTACTTCAAATCAGTTATGGTCCTATCGGTAATCAAAACACCCAAATAAACAACACGCACCAAAGACTGTGTTTTCATCATTATGGTTAGGTAATATAATAGTACATATTAACTCAAAGACAACTTTATTACCTTGTTTGTTTAGTATATAGTATATAATTCATATTGGTTCGACACAATGGGAGATACTAACCAACTTCAAAATGAATCTAACTTATATGTATTTTGTTTGTTGTGGGATATTCTCTACTGCAATCCATTTCAAAGTTGCAATCCATTTCTATTTCTAAATTACTCTTTCATACTCTCAAGCTTTCTCTTCCTTAGTTTGTTTCGTTTGTGTAAACTTTAATACAATACATGCCATGTTAAAATTGAAAAGTATAATTCGGTGTACAATATGGAGTAAACAAATTGACACCATTTAGATGACTATAACAACACCGCGGTCTTCAGTACATACTAGTGATTCAATTTCACATACCCACACCTCACAGTAATCAGTTTGAAAGCAACCTAACTCCAATGAGAACAAAAACGCAATGAAGTCCGATGCATATATGATTACATGTTGGGCTAATGTATGACAAAAATGTACTTGGGTATGTTATGGTAATCCCCTCCACAAAAAATCCCCCTTTATGAGGGTGTGTTCGATCCCCGGAATCTTCAAAATATACGTGTATGTGAGTTTAGATTAGAATTTTTATTATATTTAAAAAAATAATAATAATAAATAATAAAAAAATAAAATAAAAAATAATGTATGACAAAAAGTTGAAAAAGTTGTTAATGTTATTGTGACTTGTTCAGCTTACTCAATAGCTTTGACTTCCATTTGTTTATGAATTTTTGCTCAATAGGGGTGAATTGGTACCACAGATTAGCTTCAAACCATGTGAGAAAATGACAACTTTGCATTGCTTAAATACTAATCGACTATGGAACAAATTTGAACCCTAGGTCAATAAAGGAATTTCCAAAATATGTGAAGTGACCATTTTTCCTGTTTTCCTTTCCACTTTTTCTATTCAAAAATTGATTTTCGTGGCCTAGTTGCCACGCTAGATTATGGCTCAATTAATGAGCTTGTGAATTCATGGCCAAGTAAGAGCATTCTCATGTGGCTCAACATAATTTTTGCTAAATTCTAGTTTGAAATTCCTACTTTTTCTATTTTAACTAACTTATTATTCACTAATCCTATATCAGGCTTTATATTAATATCTTAATTTTATTTTTATTTTTTATTTCCGGTTAATATGTACCTCTGAAGCAAAAGACTACCTATGAAAATAATGAATCTTTAATTTGTTATATCTTGTATCAAGCTCTATATTTATATCTTAATTTTATTTTTATTTTTTATTTCTCGTTACTATGTACCTCTGAGGCAAAAGACTACCCGTGAAAACAACGAACCTTTAATTTGTTAGATCATGTATCAAGCTCTATATTTATATCTTAATTTTATTTCCTATTAATTTGTACCTCTGAGACAAAAGACTACCCGTGAAAACAATGAATCTTTAATTTGTTATATCCTATATCAGCTTCTATATTTATCTTAATTTTATTTTAATTTTTTATTTCCCGTTACTATGTACCTCTGAGACAAAAGACTACCCGTGAAAACAACGAATCTTTAATTTGTTATATCATGTATCATTCTCTATATTTATATCTTAATTTTATTTATTTATTTATTTCTTATATTCCATTAATATGTATCTTTGAGGTAAAAGACTACCCATGAAAATAACAAATCTTTAATTTGTTATATCCTGTATCACGCTCTATATTTATATCTTAATTTTATTTTTATTTTTTATTAATATGTACCTTTGAGGCAAAAGACTACCCATGAAAACAACGAATCTTTAAATCGACCAAATAGATTGGCTTGAATGAATCAAATCAAATGAATAGATCCGTACCAAACAAAATAAATATAGTATATTATATCGATATAATGCGGCCAAAAATGTTATAAAAAAGAAAAATGTGTTCAAAACCTGCAAACCAAATGAATAGATATTATCGTGCCAAACAAAATAAATATTGAATTTATAAATATCTACGGGCAATGCGATTGACTGCGTGGCTGCTCTGTGAGAGGAGAATGTCGTGGATCCTCTGCTTAGACTGCTCCATTTCTTCTTTTTTCTTATTTTAAATAAATGCAGTTTTGAATGTTAGATTTGTATCATTATTTAGCACACAGAAAGTAGTTGTTACCACTATTCGTAATCACACAACTCTTAAATACTTGTATTGAATCGTGCATGTCGTAACATGTAATCATTAAATCAAGTGCATTTGTGCTAATGCAGTGCACACTCTGCCGTCACTTGCCGCGTGATGATGCCATGTAATTAATATGAGGTTCATTGCCTAATTCTAATCATATTTGGAAGTTGTAATTGTCTTTTAGAACTCTCAGGTTCACTATTGTTAGCAGATTTTTGGAGTGATAATTAAAGACTTCTTTGTCACTTTGTTTTCAATAGTTATCATTTCAGTATTGGACAAAGAAAGACGGCAGCGAGTTTGTAACTATTCCAATTTATGGATAATGAAAGATATGTTTTCTAAGTTAAAATTAGAACAATTAGACACAACGAAATTGACTTTGGAATTTTTTTTTTTTAATTTACATTAAACAATTCAGTTTAACACCGCTATAATTAATTATATATAATAAAAACTCGATCCAAATTTCAAAATTTCAAAAAGAAGAAATTAAACCTTAAAATCTCAAAAGTATATAAATTTTAAAATTTTAAAAAGTAACAATTTAATGATCAGGGGTTCATGCCTTTTAGATGAGAGGGCCAAAATCCAAACGGATCTAAACGAAGAGGGAACGAATCAAAACTTTCAAACATTAAAAAACAAAATCAAAATTTGTCAAATTTAAAAGATATACAGTGCATTTCAATCTAATTAATACAAGAATACAACATAACTATCTGATTCTATATACAGACTGCAAGAACGTGTAAACTATTTTATTATTATTATTTTTTTTTTCAAATCACACTTCATAGACACATCTCACAAATCACAATGCATTACTTTTTCGCTTTTCAAATATTCACACATGATATGACATCTCAATCTAGTTTTTTAATGTAATCTATGTCAAGCTATATACATTGACGACTGTGTAAAGAGAGAATCAAATGAAGCAGCCCATGTTTTAGCAAAATGGGGCCTAGCTAATAGATGGCATGGTTTTGTTGTTTTGTCTTTTTGATCAAGTTTGGCATGTGTTCAGGAAGGATGCTGGATGTATTAATATTTGTAGTTAATGAAGCTTGAGGTATTTTCTTGTGACAGTGTAAAGTAGTATTTTAAAAGTAAAAATATATTAAATAATGACATCAGCCATCAAATATTCACATGACATTAGATCTCTCTATTTTTGTGTCTAAGATATATGAGGTATTATTTCATTTTCACATCCATTCATATGAGACATGGATCAGCCTTCCACGGCCAACCTAAAGTTTTGAATCGGCTATATATGATGGGTAATTAGCCACTCTAAAGTTTTGAATCGGTTATATGATGGGCGATTAGTCATTTTCATTTTTATTTTGGGTTTTATGGCCCATTTGTATTTTATTATTTTTTCTTTTGCTATCAGACTAATTTTAAGTGTACAAGTCTGCCATAAGAAGTTTTGGATAAGTGTACCAGTTTATGGTCCGAAAGGATTGAATGAATCTCACGCGTGATGAACCGTAGACATTGACACATTGTATTTTTTTTTATAATGATTGACACATTGAAAGAAGCATATCTTCTTCACCCCTCGAGATTTACAATCTATCAGAGTTTGACATGTTCTGACAGTATAGTCTTTTAGAACATACAATACAAATAGAGCTTGCCGTCTTCAAAAGCATCTTGATTAATTTTAACCGTATCTTATTGTTTATTTATTCTCACAAGATTTTACAGGATACCGCCACTCACGGACCAAAAAATATTGTTTATTTATTCTCACAAGATTTTACAGGATACCGCCACTCACGGACCAAAAAATAATAATACTAAGAATTTGTATTTGGTCCAAGCAATAATAGTTAGACGCTCCTTGTTGTTTGCTTCGTATAGTCCAGGAGAGTGAAACATCACTCCTTATGTCTTTTATTTTTTATGGAACATCACTCCTTATGTCATGGCTATCACTTGAGTGACAAGAAATGAATTAAGTATTACAGAATATAAAATGGCTTTTCAGCTCTCCGTGGGTCAATCCCGTGGCCCTCCAGTATAATAAAATAATAACAAAACAGAGAATTAAAAAACAAAAGACTACTACCATCTTTTACTCTCATTCACTCATCCATTCATTTTGATGGTCAATGGTTATATTTTTCCAGAGTGGTCCCGGAGTTGTCTGTCACTGTCAGTGGTTCTCGGCTTTAAATAATTGAATCCGGGATTCTCTCGAAGGACATCCTGGCCTTTTCAATGAAAAATTCGGTCTGCATTTGTAGGTTACTTAATTCAATTAGCTATTAACATTCTAGTTCAACTCTTCAAGAGAGTTTATTGGTCCGTTTGTTAAAGTTTTGGCAGATCATGTTTTTTGGTTTCACACTTTTTTTTTAAATAAAATTAAAAGCTCCTGTGTCAAAAAAACACGTTTTGAGGCCAAAAAAAAAAAAAAATTATTTCGTACTTTTTGCTTCTTACCAAACACTAAAACAACAAATTATTTTTTCATTCTATGTTTTTTGGTCTCCTAATGGGTTAGACGGGCACATTAAAAAATTTTGGAAGACAACATTTTTATTAGTTAAAATTTGTCTCATTTTCCTAATCTTTAGAGTTTTTTTTTTTTTTTAATAAATAAAATAAATCAAACCCTTAAAATTTGTAAATATCTATTTTTTTTATTATTTTTTTTTAGGTTAAACTATTGTTTTCGTTCCTAAATTATACATGAGTTTCGTTTTTCATCCTTGAACTTTGAAAAGTTCGTTTTTCATCTCTAAACTTTAAAAAAATTCATTTTTACACATGAATTTTGTCCCTAGACTTTTTAATAGAAAGATGAAATTCATGTGTGAAAATGAACTTTTTCAAAATTTAAAAACAAAAAATAATTTTTTCAAAGTTCAGGGACGAAAAGCGAAACTCATATATAGTTTAGAGACGAAAACAATATTTTTGCCTATTTTTTATATAGAAAACCATATCTCTGTATTCATTTAAGCAATATCTTCTTGTACAATAGAAAAGAGAAATGATTTAAGATATTCTAAGTTTGGGCTACATGATTACTCTCTCGATGAATACTATATATGATGAATACTATACATATGAAAGGAAACAGTTCTAAACAAAGCAAAAAGCTCCCAATTTGATCCTTAAAGTTCTTTTTTTTTTGTTAAACTATTGTTTTTATCCCTAAACTTTGTATGAAATTTGTTTTTCGTCCCTGAACTTTGAAAAGTTTATTTTTCGTTCTTGAACTTTGAAAAGTTTGTTTTTCGTCCCTGAACTTTGAAAAAGTTCATTTTTACACATGAAATGAACGAAATTCATGTGTAAAAATGAACTTTTTCAAAGTTCAGGGACGAAAAACGAACTTTTCAAAATTCAAAGATGAAAAACGAATCGCATGTATAGTTTAGGACGAAAACAATATTTTGGCCTTTTTTTTTTTTTTCCTTCTAAAGTTTCAATTTATAAATGCTTACCCTTATTTGTTTTTTATATTCTCCTATCTTTTCCAACATTTATATTTCGGTCATCTATTAATTACACGTTTGTCATTTTAAACTGGACAAGAATCCTAGAATCTGGTTCAGCTTTTGTTGCATATCTATATTTGTACTAATTTCCAAAGACGTAAGGCAAAGCATATATGCTATATATGCATAAAATGACTTGATCAACGATCGACAACCCACTTTATATAGCCCTATAAATTATCAAGCAAAAAGTAGAAAAATTCTATGCTAACTGTGTTTTTAGAATATGATGTCTACTATAATAGTTACAACGTGTTTTTCAACATTTCAATATTTGAAATAAATCATTATGATTATAGTTGGTGACTAGCTAGAAACCTTGCAATTTAACAAGTATTATCGTTATTTTTTTATGAGTTGAATTAAATTTCAAATTCTTTCAAATAAAATAAAATAAAATTTTATCCATAGTAACTATAAAATTAAAAAAATAAAAATAAAAACCCACCAATTTGTATGGTACATACAACTTCCTATTTTAGGGACCAAGAAACTATTGTACAGTTTATAATTGATGGATGACTGAAATTAAAAGTTATTTTTTAATTTTTCACATCTACACTTCAAACAAGAAATAATTTGTTTAACTTCTACATTTTTTTAATATATCTACTTGGATAGTCTAGATGAAGACTTGTAAAAAATAATTAAGTAAATTCTAATCTTAACCCTCCAAACCCTCCAAAATAATGCAGCATGATAAATGCCAAAAAAAAAAAAAAAAACTTGTGTTCGAGGATCGATGCGCCCACTCATGTCTCGTCACTATTGCTCCTTTGTCACTATTGCTCCTTTGCTTCTTATAATTTTATTTTGGTATATTGTATCATGAGTGTCGCTATCAATCGAATCATGCATTTCCATTTTTTGACACCGAACAAAAAAAAAAAACTCATTTGATACATACGTGGCAAACTGTTGGCTCCAGATAATTGTCCACTCATAACCGGTAGTTTTTATTTTTTATTTATTTTTTTCCATTAATTTGTTTGGCCACTAAAAATAACAAGTGGTTTGAAAATGTGTTGTTAGTGTTAGTTACTAAATTTTTTTTTTTTTTTTTGAGATTTAAAACTTTTTTAATTTTTTTAATTTTTAAAAAATAAATTATTTTAGTTCCTGAAGTTTGACAAAAAAAAAAAACTCAATGGATAAGCTTTTGGAACTAACAATGTATTTTCATTAAAAGGAAAATAGTAATATATGTCATGGATTCTCCATTTCAAGTGTAGATGATCATTTTCCATATGCATAGATTGTGTTTTCATTACAATTAAAATGAGTAACAAAGAATCTAGAGGGACCCATATATGTCTGTGAAATATGTTGTAAATTAATGCAATGTAATGATATAGAAATAGGGGTTGAATACTTGTGTACTTGTCCAACATTGAAAACATACAAAACTTTAAAGATGTTTATACACCAAACACTTTAAATGAAAAAAATGAGTAATATATGTCATGAATTCTCCATTTTCAAGTGTAGATGATCATTTTCCATACTCATAGAATGTGTTGTCATTACAATTAAAATGAGTAACAAAGAATCCAGAGGGACCCACGCTTATGAAATCTGTTGTAAATTTAATGCAATGTAGAAATATAGAAGTGGGAATTGAATGCTGATGTAATTTTCTTATATTGAAAACATACAAAGTCTTGAAGATGTTTATAGTTATACACCAACATTTTAAATGAATAAAGTGGACCTATGGATAAGTGGCTCTACTACTCGCACACGCAATTAATGATTATAAATTAAAGAGCATAATTAACTGTTTAATACACAATTTTCGTATTGAATATTCTTTAAGGAAATTAGAGAAATTTACTTTCTGTAATTGGAGATTTTGTTGTATCTTGAAGATGAATTGCCATAACCTTTTAGCAAAACTCTTTTGAGTATGGGCAATTATCATATTAAAGAAAGTGATATATGCGCTTCAAAGTTGCAGTGTTCTTTCTAATCATATCAAATTCTTCAACAATTCATATGTATATGAATATGATCATGGACCACAAAAGCACATGATATCACCTTGCTCTATCATATACATTTTTTTTTTTTTTTTTTCTAGATATGATAGAATTTGAACGTATATATGAAATCCACTCCATGATAATTGTTTTTTACCATTATGCCAAGTTACCAATTAGTTTTTTATGTAAGTAGAATTTAAATACAGGTCCCTTATACGACGACTAAATATTTTACTAGTTAAGTTAACTAAAACCCACCTTTCTGCTACAATATACATTGTCATCAAGGCAAATGAAAACCAGCTAGTCCACTATAAATAAACACAATCCCGGAGGCTTAAACACCTCCAATAAAAAAGACACATAGTGCATGCTGCTAAAATTGTCTTCCTATCTACTCCATGGCCAACCCGATCTCTCTCCCTCTATATGAAAAAATCCCACGTAAAAACACTTTACAAAGAGCCTTTGATATCCTAATCTTTTTCCTTCTCCTTTCTCTACTTATTTATCGTTTCCTCTTCCTCAACAACCATGGTCTCACTTGGCTCCTTGCCTTCTTATGCGAGTCATGCTTCACTTTCACTTGGTTTCTAACCATCAGCACAAAATGGAATCCTGTATTTAACAAAACGTACCCGGACCGCGTCTTGCAAAGGTAAAAGATAACTTGTGCTAATAATACGTGTATTGATTACTCTTCATTATGTGTTAATTTATTGCTTTCATTACTATAGGTGTGTAACTGTAACATGAATTATTGATGTTATTCATAACTTGGAATAACGATTTTTCTTGGTATAGGGTACCTGAACTTCCATCAGTGGATATGTTTGTGACAACTGCGGACGCTGTGCTAGAACCACCTATCATCACAGTAAACACCGTGCTCTCTTTGTTGGCAGTTGATTACCCAGCTCACAAGCTAGCTTGCTACGTATCTGATGATGGTTGTTCTCCAGTCACCTACTACTCTCTTGTTGAAGCCTCAAAGTTTGCCAAGCTTTGGGTTCCATTTTGTAAGAAGTACAATATTCATGTTAGAGCTCCCTTTAGGTACTTCTCCAATAACCCACTAACGTTTGGTGGTAGTTCAATGGAGTTCCAACAAGAATGGAACAGAATGAAGGTAAGTAATTCAAAGCCAGAAATAGGTGTGAAAATTAAATTTTAGGTAAATTACACTTGAGCATCTTTTTCTTTTTTTTGGGAAAACTAAACTTGCCAGAAATATTTTGCAAAAGCCAGAGTTAGCGGAGTGTTAATTATTTTACAAATTTAGAAGCGGAATGTCATCTCCCAAAATAGAGTAATTTTTCCAAAAGAATGAGTGTTAGTGTAATTTACCTTAAATTTTTAATGTTAATCACATAATTCGGTACTAATATCTAAGAGAACAATTTTTGTTTTGCTATATTGTGAAGTGGGACAACCATGAGATTTATGTCTGCCATTTTATATGCTAATTTGTTTGTCTTTTTCTTATTCTGTAGGATGAGTATGACCGACTTGACTGCAAAATTGAAGATGCGGTCCAAAACTCCTTGCCACCATGTGATCTTACTGGGGACTTTTTGGAATTCTCGAATGTAAAACGCAAAAATCATCCAACTATTATCAAGGTAATTACTAATTACTCAAAATGACAGTTTAGTGGTGCAGCCCCCTCTCCAAAAGTCTCATCCTTATATGAGTGTGTGGATTCAATTTCTAAGATCCTCAAATGTATTGTGTGTTTATATTTAGAATATAATTTCTATCTTAACTTTAAAAAAAAAAATAAAAAAAAATTATAAAAATAAAAATAAAAAGAAAAAGAATATCTCAATTATAGAGGCTGGCCACTTGTCTTCTTCTTTTTTTTTTTGCTTAATATTTATCTTCTTTTTCATTTGTTCACAATATTCCTTTATGTATTTTGGATAACCTTTTAGTTACGTAGTGTATCAAGAGATTCAAATCATTTGTTCGCAATATTCCTTTTTGTATTTGGATAACCATTTTTTTACGTAGTGTATCAAGAGAATCAAGACCAATGATTTCCAAATAGCAGCCGCCCTATGACTAGTCATGACCAGCTGTCACTCTGGAGTCTGGTCTAAGAAGCGTGGACACTACATGACACTGAACAAGTGATACACTAATACGACAGTTCTTGGATAAATTAGGAAACAACATCGTTTGGATACAGTAATTTATTAATATATATTTTTCAGTATATTTTAAATTTTCATAATAAACAAAAGCTATCTATATCCTTAAAAACAAATATCTAATGTTCCTGACACGGACACGTTCCAGACATAGATACACCAAGAGTTTTGGAATATTCGTGATTCATAGACGATATATGGTCTATGCGAATTTAATTTTCTACTTCTACCCTAAGCTAGCCTTGCGGAGGAAATTCTTTCCATATGGGTTATGTGTAATTTCGAAAAAGGCTAACTTAGATACATACTGTAGGTTATATGGGAGAACAAGACAGATCTTCCAGATGGATTGCCACACTTGGTCTATATTTCCAGGGAGAAGCGGCTACAGCATCCACATCATTACAAAGCGGGAGCTATGAACGTTCTAGTAAGATATTCCTTAAATTAGTCACACATAAAAAGTATGATATTCCTTAGTAAAAAAAAAAAGGTTGTAAAATACTAAAATTCATAGGATTTTTAATTTTTTTATATATTTAGTTTTATAAATCTTATCAATGTATTATAATTAAGGATAAAGTTTGGTTACAAACCGTTTGTAACCAGTTTACTACAACCCACTACGTAGCAACTTATAAGACTATCCACATGTATCATTTAAAAAAATCACATGACTCATTAAATAGGTCATGTGACTAAAGTATACGTGGATGATCTTATTAGTTGTCATGTAGTGGATTGTAGTAAGCTGGTTACAAATTAGTTTGTAATCAAAATCTGTCCTATAATTAATTTACACTAATTTTTTTTTTAATTGTTTGTGTCATGAATAGACCAGAGTGTCGGGTTTGATGACAAATGCTCCATATATGTTGAACGTAGACTGTGATATGTTTGTCAACAATCCAAAAGTTGCTCTTCATGCAATGTGCCTGTTACTGGATCCAAAGAGTGAAAAAGAAATCGCGTATGCTCAGTTCCCACAAGTTTTCTATGATGGATTAAAGGATGACCCATATGGCAATCAAATGGTGGTTTTGTTTGAAGTGCGTCAAATCTATACTCTACCTTAAAACAAGTCTTTTCTTTTTGTTTCATTCTATAAACAACAATAAATTTCAAGATATATTGTGTTGTGTGACTAAAGAAAATTATGTGCTAACGAAGAAGGTTACTCACTGTTGGTCAAGTAATTAACTGTATTTTGCTTATATGCATAGAAACTAGGGCATGGAATAGCAGGAATTCAAGGACCTTTATATGGTGGAACAGGATGCTTTCACAGACGGAAAGTTATCTATGGTCTATCCCCAGATAATGTAGATTCAGTTAATGGTAAGTAGATTAACTATGGTTTCTAACCTATAAAAAATGTTATTCTCAGAACTTCAATAAGCAACTAGCTTTTAGTGGCAACACTTGAACTTTTGTGTCCAAAACACTTAATGGGGGGTTTTGCATTTGAAAAACTCTACGGACACACTCATTCTCACATCTATTTTCACAACTTATTGAAGTGATAAGTATTGATTAGTATAAAAATTTAAAAAAACATAAGCAGTTCCTGATAGTGATGTTTTATCACTCATAACTTGTCACTTCAGCATGTTTTGAAATTGGGTGTGGAAATGAGGGTGTCCATAGACAACTTGTTTCTATTTGGTATGACTAATATTTTCTTTCAACTCCATGGGACTGGTTTAGTGGCCTCAAGACCTCATAAGATCCATGAGGTCTTGGATTCATAACTCTTAACCAAAAATTGGGACTATCCCACACATCGAAAAACCTTAGACACTCACATTAATAAAATACTAATATTTTATTTTTCTATTTTCCTCTTGCAGAAAAATTGGCTGAGGATATTCTTTCAAAATTTGGAAGTTCTAAGGAGTTGATCAAATCAGCTGCTTATGCCTTGAAAGGGAAGACAGATCCACCGACCAATCTAAGGAATTCCATTCAGGCAGCCTACCTGGTCTCTGGTTCCAGTTATGAGTATGGTACTAGCTGGGGTACAAAGGTTAGTGACAAAAAGAGCAATTCTATATACAAACAAAAGTTCACCAACTTTTTCTTTTTGGTAATTAAAGTGGATCTTCATTAAAACTAAACAGAAATAAATTCAGAGTTGCAAACTCTTACAAAATACAGACCCAGAAGGTCCTGGAAACATTCACTGGAGGATGATAAAATATTACGTAATCCTGTTGCAATATAACTCCTCTCCTGGCTAGAATATCAGTACAATGGTTGTCTTCCCTGAAGCAATGCATCGCTTTTGATTGTAGAATTTGTTTTAGCAATTCCCTGCAATCATCAACGAGGGCAGAGATCCCACCATTAGTGTTAGCATTGTTAGTCATCAAAGTGGCCACTACTTTAGCATCCAACTCAATTTCAACACATTGTAAATTTAATTGCAAACAAAAAAGAAGCCCATCTCGAAGTGTCCAAAGTTCAGTAGCAACGCTTGTCGTGATGCCAAAGGCTCTGGAGTAGCCTTTAACCAAGACCCCATCCCAAATTCTAATGAGTCCCCTGCAACCTCCTATCCCCAGATTGCCAATAGCTGAGCCATCTGAGTTTAGTTTAAACCATCTCAAAGGTGGTTTTTCCTACCTAATTTGGTTCACTACTAATGCATTCTATTGTCTTTAATAAGCCCACAAAGTCTAAATTCCATTACCAATATTTTTCACAACTAGATGAGATAGTAAGTTGTGATTGAAATAAATCAATAACATCACCTTCACATTTTATTGTACACCTATCACAACCTATCATAGTGAGATCTCAAAAATTCTGTTTGCTCCTACTTATTATACCAAAAATATTCCGCTCTCCTCTACTTTACAAAACATTTAAAAGTTTGCCTATTACATGTATCAATTTGAAGCATTATGTTCTTTCAAATCGAGAGACCGCTGAGCAAGTAGATTTTACTGGATATGTACTGAAAGTGTCCCCTGATAAATTAAGTTTAGTTTCCTCGTGTTATTTTGGAACTATTGGTTTATTATTATTTATATTACTTTTATTAAAGGATAAACTGTGATGGCATGTTATACTATCAAGTATCAACAACACTAATGAAAGCGTATATATTATCAAGGATAAACATCTTCTAATTTTATTCTAATCAGTGGAGCCAAGTGACTTATTTTTTAGAACTTGATATTCTCCCAATCTTATTTTGTTCTAGTTTTTGTTATTTTGTTTTGGTCCAGTTTTAATGATTGTGGCTGCCCCATTTCAGGTGGGTTGGAGATATGGATCGACAACAGAGGACGTCCACACTGGACTAATGATCCATAAAAGAGGTTGGAGGTCCGCCCTCTGTACGCCGGAACCACCAGCCTTTTTAGGATGCGCACCCTCAGGTGGGCCTACTACAGTGACCCAACAAAAGAGGTGGGCCACAGGCCTACTTGAAATTCTTTTCAGCAAAAGTTGTCCCATATTTGCCACCATTTTTGGAGAGCTTCAATTCAGGCAATGCTTGGCCTATACATGGGTCCTCTCTTGGGGTCTACGCTCAATCCCTGAGCTATGCTATGCTGCCCTGCCCGCGTATTGTATCATCACCAACACCTACTTCTTACCCAAGGTGAGTGCAAACCACAACCCTCCAATTTTACTCTCGCATAAGCATATCAATAAGTCACTAATTTGTGTTGTTTGCATGATCGTGTTCATATGTTTGTTTTTGTATGTTACTAAAATACGTTAAAAATATGATTTTTTTTTTTTTTTTTGGGAGGGGAGGAACGGGATTTAATTATTATTATTATTTTATCAAAAGAGACTATTTTGGTAGGACAAAATCGAAAATCTATATAAATTTGTGACAACAGTAGTATGCTTTTACTATTAAGCCCTTATTAATATTTTCTTACTATGATGGAAAATAATGATGAATAAAAATGTTGTCTCATCTTTTGTATTCCACTTGATATTTCATCCATTATTTTATAAGGAAAAAAAAAAAACACGTGATATATTAATTGATGGAGTATAAAGTGAAATACAAAAGGTGCGATAGAAGATTTATATTCAATAATCATTTTATGTACATTTTTAACAAGACATAGAGGTAACTTGTCTTATGTGTATCTCCATTTGCAAGACTAAATTGTCCTCTTTTTGGATGGGATTAGCAAAATTTACATGATAAGGCTCCACTCTATGTATTCAAAATATAATTAGTTTATAGACTTTTTTTCTTTTACTATTTTTTTCAAACTTAAAATGCTTATATATATTCAGGTCCAAGAACCAGCACTATATGTACTAGTTTCAATCTTCGTCCTTTACAACTTTTACACTTTATCCGAGTACCTACAAACCCGCCAATCAGTTCGAGCTTGGTGGAATAACCAAAGAATGTCAAGAATAAACACAACGAGTGCATGGTTATTCGGATTTCTCAGTGTCATCCTCAAGCTCTTAGGAATATCCGAGACAGTCTTTGAAGTAACACAAAAAGACCAATCTAGTGATGATGTGAATAATGCTGAAGCGGGAAGGTTCACCTTCAACGAATCCCCACTTTTCCTGCCAGCTACAACCATTTTGCTGGTGCACCTGACTACGTTGGTTGTGAGCTTGTTAAAGTTGCAACCACCAGCTCAAGATGGGTATGGGTCAGGGCTAGGGGAGATCTTTTGTAGTGTGTATTTGGTGCTATGCTACTGGCCATTTTTGAAAGGGCTATTTGGGAAAGGAAGACATGGGATTCCCTTATCCACCATATGCAAGTCAGTTGCTTTGGCATTAATTTTTGTGCACTTGTGTAGAAGGACTACAATGGGTTGAGACTTGATCATGAAATTATTTTGTTTTCTTATTATGGGTTAAGGATTTGGTCTTGAAATCATATATGATGTTTCTCATAGTAGTTCAAGTTGTGATTTAGAAAATCAAAAGTTGTATTAAGTTGGCATCCTTTTGAAAAACTGTGACCTTTAGGGTGTTCCCCCTCAAATTGAAAGGCATATTAAGGGCTCTGGATGTATTTTTCAACCCATTCCGTTGGGATTGGGATTAAACTTATTTCCATAATTCACAAACACAGTGGGTTCTGAATAACCCCCCAAAGGATAAATTATCTTATGAGAAAGTATAGGAAATAAGAATATTTTATGTGAAAAGAATTTGTCTTTAGTATACATATTTGTGTAAAAACTTAATACTAGCTAATCCATTTATATATTTATAATTGGCCTCTTTTATTATAAGTTACTTACATATTAGAACTACACATTTGGATTGGGATGCGTTGCTTAGTTTAGTGTTAGGCCAAAAAACATTACTCCAAGTATGGTCACCTGTCAATTTGAAGGTACTGGTGCTACGTTATGACCTTTAGGGTGTTCCCCCTCAAAGACTTGTTTCACTATCAATGCACCATGACATTCCCATCTTTTACAAAAGATTTAACATGGTTTAGATGTAGTTGTTTGTGCTAGAAAGATGCTTATGAGCAATAAAGCACTTCGTGGGAGTTGGTTGTATGCACTCCCTTGGTGGCTAGCTCACTTTCAAGTGTAGCCTTGAAGTTCAACCCATGTTGCAAGGAAAATATTGGACAATGGCCCAATCCGTGTGGTAAAGTAATGTGGGGCAAAATTACCACAAAACTTATGAAGAAAAATAAATGGGCTAGTGCTTGTTTGAGCCCAATATAAAATTGTTGTGTGACCTTAAATTCAAAAAAGAGCCTTCAACCGTCATTAATGTCTTTAACATACATATGTCTATCAATGAACAAATTGTGTAGCTCTAAAAAGATCTTAGCCTTGTTCTACTTCACCTGATTGTGTAAATATGGCTTTATTATGGATCTCATTCTTGTTAGCATTTAGAAAAACAAATGGAGAAAATTTTGATGGATCCTATAGGGTGGGGATGGAGTGAGGCCCCCGTGAGACGGAGACGTGGCAAGGAAGGTTACCCCGACCTGTAGGCAATTTCAAATCAACCCATAGGCCACTTAGGTCATGGCCTAATTCCCCCAAGTGAAAGAAGGCCTCTAAGTATTAGTCAATAAATCTAAAATTTAAAAAATAAAATCTCAATTATAAACAAATAAACTTTTCAAACTGTTCAAATTTTTCCTTATGTGTTTGAGACTCTAATCTCAGTCTCCTACACACACTAAAAAAATAGAACAAGCTCTTTCTCTCTCCAAAAAAACAAAAATAAAATTGAATACCTGAATTATTTTCCATCAACAAGCCAAAATTGTTATTAGATCTACTATTCTCAACAATTGGCAATTCCATGCAGGCTGCAGCTCCTCCCACGACATTTTTTAGCATAAGTATAAACTTGTTTTCTTCTCTCTCTTTTTCTTGATGTTCTCTGTGGAGAGTGGAGTGTTATGTATATATATATATAGAGAGAGAGAGAGAGGTTTAAATACCAGTTTTGGTCTTTAACCTTTGGCCTTTATGTCAAGATAGTCTCTAATCTTTCAAATGTGTCAAATTGGTCATCAACCTTTTAACCTTGTGTCAAAATGATCCTTGTTGTTAAGTGTTGGATGGAAAATGCTGACGTGGCTAACAGTTTATTTTTAATTTTAAAAATTTCTAACTTGGCATGCCAATGCCAACTCAAATTAAAAAAAAAAAAAAAAAAAAAATAAAAATAAAAATAAAAAATTCTTCCATCTTAATTTCTAAGGGATCCCGATACTTCAATTCAAAATTTCAAACCCCTAACCCCCTTGCAAAATCCCCTACCCGTCTCTCTTGCACATCCATTCCCCGTCGCCCCTTGCGCCGCTCACCAGGCCACTCATGCAGCCCTTCACCATTCCAATCGCTGCCCTCGTTGTTGTGTATACAAGCTGGCATGAGATAGTTGTGGATAATGGGATTCATTGGAGCTGTTGAAGTTATATTGTTATCCTTTAATTTAGGAGTTGTTATTGCTATTTGAATAAGTCTTCTGTATGTTGGAGTCTTAGTACTTGTTATGTAGGAGTTCTGGTCATTATTTAATTAGCTTCGAGTAGGGGGCACATAAATGATGTTGATGCATGAAGACATTGAAGAGTTTGATAGATTGGATTCAATGATGGATATCTGCACAAACTAAGGATTCGTGGCAGAAAAGTTGCGAGAGAAGAAATTTTCGTCCTTGCAGATTAAATTAAACTATGTGATTGCACTTGTTTGTTAGAAAAAAGTCAGTTTGACAATAAGTTGACCAGGGATGAAATGATATATATAAAGATGCATACTGTCTTACAGAAAATATGGATCTGAAAACTCTCTATGAATTGGCTGGCAATGAAACTTTGCAGAATAAGATGGAAGAAAAAAAAAAAAAACTCATGTGAGACTTTTTTTTTTTTTGAAGTTTTTAATTTTAGTTGACATTTTTTTATTTATTAAAATTTGAGTTGGCATGCCAAGTCAAACATTTTTAAAATTAAAAATAAACCATTAACCACGTTAGCATTTTCCATCCAACACTTAACGACAAAGACTATTTTGACACAAGTTGAAAGGTTGAGGACCAATTTGACACAGTTAAAAGGTTAGGGACTAATTTGACACAAGGCCAAAGGTTGAGGACCAAAATGGTATTTAAACTATATATATATATATATATATATATAAGCGATAAAAGATAGGTGGAGACGTGAGGTACTTTATTTTATAAGAAAAGTGATTATTCAGTACTCTTGGAGTACAATAAATCCATGCTCCCTCCTCTTACATAAATGGTAAGTCTCATTAATTAAATTCATAATGAGACCCACCATTCATGTTAGGAGAAAGGGAATATATTTTTTTGCATTCCGGGAGTATTGAAAAAAATTTCCTTAGATAAGACTAGATTTAACATTTCAAAAAAAAAAAAATCAAATCAATGAGCTTAAGCTTCATTTGGCTAGATTTTTTTTTTTTTTTTTTTCTTTTCTTTAAGTACTCATTCTATTTGGTTTCATTTATTAAATCTTTTTTATTTTTTTTTTTTAAATAGCGATAAAACAAGAAAATGAGACAAGATAAAAATAAAAAAATAGAAAAACCTCAAGTCCTTGGTATTTATTTTTAGTCTAATCCATGATATTTGATTTTTTCTATACATAAAATTAAATACTAATGTTTGTATGGTTAGTGTAGATACCTCATTTTGTACCTACCAATATCTGGAATCTCTGATTCCAGTAACGAGAATATCTCATCTCTATTAATACAATCAGTACTGTGTAGTAGGCCCAATAGGAGACTTCTAGTAAGCCTGAGCCCATATAAAAGCCCAAAGGCCCATTTTTCCATTGTGTACGCCACGAGTATACAAGTACGCCTCCTCTGCTTCAAGGCGGCATATGCCTCCAAATCTTATCTTGGCGTATGCCACTTTCAGACAAATATGCAAAAATCACTACATTTCCATACTCGTCTCAATCAGCATTGATGGAGGGTGATTTTGGTTAGTTAGGACTACCAAAATCTGGTCACCACCAATCCTATCCTCATTTTCCTATATAAAGGACCCCATCTCACATTTGAGGCATTCAGAAATATCCTACTAAGATAAAGATTTTCATATGTTGGCTAAATTTTGAAAAAAGTGGTGGAAAACTGTTTTGAGGGTTTGGCTATTTTCTAGGTTGTACTCAATTAAGAAAACAAGTCTTTATCTCAAGAGACTAATAATATGATTCCTCACCTCTCATTTCAATAGGATAGATTTCCTCTTTCTACACTAAAGTTGTGATAAAAGATTAACCGAGGGATCGGCAAAAATTGATTTAATCCTCTGAGAAATGGACATCCCTTGCAATCCACTTTCTAAACCTCAAGGGATTCGCCCAAGTGGTGAAGGCCTTGGCCTTGAAGGTTTGCTCCCTTCAAAGTCTTTGGCTCAACACCTCTTGGATGCAAACAACTCTTTGTAGCCACACCTTCTGGTGAAAAGTCAACGATTTATTCTGATCTGTGTAAGGAATTTCTGAAGGTGCGGTGCACAGGTCAAGTGGGATTAGTCGAGGTGCACACAAGCTGACCCGGACACCAAAGGTTTTAAAAAAAATACATATATATCCATTTTCTCTTCCTTAATATGATTTATTTCATGTTATTTTCCTTCTTTTTGTTCAAGTATGTTATCAATTTTTGCTCATATGCAAATGCTTGTTGAATAGATTCACTTCATCCTTTTTGGTTTTTATTATTTATTTCATTCCTGCTTCTCCCTATGTAATCTACTTCCTTTGTGGAACAAGAAGCGTATGCTAGAAATCATTGGCATACGCCACCCATTCATGGACGTACGCCTCTATCACCAAATTAGGGTTTCTTGTTTATTTTTTATTTATTTATATATATTTTTTATTTTTTTTTGGAAAAATGCACTTTTAGTCCTTATATTTTGGATGTTTTCATTTTGATCCCTATGTTTTATAATGTTTCACTTTAGTCCTTGGTTTTTTGAACATATGTTATATTTGATGAGAAATTAAAAAAATAAAAAATAATAAGGAGGTAAGGACTCAAATGAACCTATATCCAAAAATCAAGGACAAAAATGAAAATTATAAAATAAGGACCAAAATGAAAACACCTCCAAAATATAAAAACCAAAAGTAGATTTTTTTTTTTTTTTTTTGCCCTTTTTTTCTTTCTTTCTTCTTTTATTATTCAATTTCTACCTTATGTTTATGAAAATCATGAAGAATCTCATTTCCCAACATCCGAGACCCACTGGGTTTCATGAGGAATTGGTTAAGTAGATTTTATGATTGAGTGGATCATTTGTATATTCAACTTATCAAGAATTGGGATTGGCAAAACAAATGGTATACGCCTAATAAATGGGTGCGTACGCCTACTATTGAGTAATGTACGTCATTGCACCTAGAAAATGACCATTCCTTTTATTTTATTTTCTTCCCTTGGCTGAATTATTGTTCTTTAAATATTGCCAACATGTCTATACTTGAGAAGCTTCTCACATGACCATGCATTTACTTGTTTTTCTCACATGACCAAATGTTATGTTTAATGCAATGCGTTTATCCTGACATGCATAGGTAGATCCATACTATCTTCATATCATTATGTGGATATCATTATTTGGATGCACATATGTATGTTTTTCATAATGTTGAACTGCATCTTGGTTAAAATATTGTTATTCTTGCATGATTAAGGATTTTGCTTGATAAAAATAATTTAAAGTAGCCTAAATGGTACAATTGAATGCCAACCGAAAAGTTGGATGGTCTTTAGTACCTAACACTTTCCCAAGATCGTACTCTAGCTCTGGATTCAAGTCTAAATGGTTAGTACCTTTGTATATGGGGTTCATTATTGGTTCCTAAACCTAAACTAGGTGGCAACTCCTCTTCTCCACCCTCATCCATAAGATGAGAGGCGTATTCCCGAGCCTATGTGTAGGATAGGCTCACACCAGGTAATCCAATCCACCACTTCACAATGATTCGTCTTTCCAAAGACAACAAGTGGGCCCTGAGCAAGCCTCGAGGATCATAGGCACCCATAGTTAGTACAAATTGATTAAATTGTGTAGTGAATTCATTTTTACTTGTGCAAGTTGAGGCTATTAGGTGATCTTATTGTTAAGTAAAGGTTCAATAGTGCCTTTTTATAAATCAGGTTCTGTTGTTCTATATTGTAAATGTTATTTTATTTTAGTTGTGAATGTCTAATAGAAATTACACATCTGGATATGAAAAGCTTAAAAAAAAAATAGAAAAATAGAAAAATTAATTGAATCTAAAAAATAATCTCTAAATAAATTTGTTACTAGAAATAAACAATATACAACAAAAGGGGGTGAAAATCTCACAAATGAACAAAAGAATTAATACAAAATAAAATATACAAAAAAGTTAGAAGATATGAAATAATACAACAAGAAGATAATAATAAAAACCTAATTATTAATTTTGCATATCAAAAATTAAGAAAAATATATTTTAAATGAAAAATATTGTATAGAAAATTAATAACATTTAATTAACATTTAAATTTAGAAAATGCTTAATTGAAAATTGTTGCTTTAAGTCCATTTTAGTAGGCTCTACTTAAATTATAATTGTTGTTTTAGGTTCCAAAATGTTTTGAGCAAGCTTTGCCTTCAGGCCGAGGTCAGGCCACAATAACTCCTCCACAAGGCGAGGACCAGACACCTAGAGACGGAGCCAGAAATTTAATTTAGGGTGGAAACCATTTGACAATGGTGGAGCCAGAAATTTAATCTTGGGGTTACCATAATTGTAAAGTTATAGCTTTTTCATTAGTTTTGCCAAACGCTTAATTGTGATTTTCAAAATCGTGTTTTCAAAATCGTGATTTTAAAACCGCACTTTTAAAAAAATGCACTTTTTCAAACAGCTAACCCAAACCCACCCTAACACTTGCGCGCATTGAGCCATTTAGGGCAACTACAATGCATGTGTAGGACACAATATGTATTGTCTAGAACTATGTCAATGCAATATACGGCTTAATTGAGAATCATTTGTAAACGAAAATAAATATCTCAATAATATAATTAGATTTAATAATAAAATAAAAGAAAAGAACAACAATTACTATGAGTAACATGACAAAGCACATCGTGTAAGAACAAGTTTTTATTAAAAAAATAATATTATAATATATTATAAAATAATTTTAAATTAAAAATGAAAATTCTTTTAAGTTTCTTGAACCTTTTGATAACTTGAGTTTTAATTGGTGTAGTATTTTAATATCTTTTAATATGTGGTAATAGATTTTTACTTAAAGCAAATATTTTAATAATTTTAATATAAATATAATGAGTCATATAGTGAAAGTATTTATAACTTGTAATATTTACATTGAGTCACACAGTGCAAGGACAATGTGTAAAACCCAATATTTTAAAAATAATATAAAATATAATTTTTTAAATAAAAAAAATTAAAGATATATATATATATATATATATATTTATAGTAATATTTTAATCGGATAAGCATTTTTGAAACTTTGGCAATAGAGCTTTCACTTAGAGTAATTATGTTAATTATTTTGATGTACTTATATATAATGCACCACATGACATATAGAGAAAAAATAATAAGGGATAATTCCTTTAGATGAAAATATCGAGTATGGGTCATTAATAAGGGTGCTGTGCTTTAGTGTTGGCTTTGGGTGAGCTTGATTTGTGGATGGGTTTGAATATTTTGATGTGGGTGTGTGCTCTGTGTGGTTGCTGTGTTGTTGCTTGTGTGGGTGTGTGGTTGCTGTGTTGTTGCTTGTGTGGGTGTGTGGTTGCTTGTGTATTGCTCTTTACGAAGAAGTTGCTAAAAATGTAAAGATCTAATATTGTTTCTTGTGGATAATGGACAAAATCTAATATTGTGGATCAATACACCATTTATATTGGGTGATATCTTTCAAACATGAGCACGTAGCTTAATGGGAAGTTCTTTCCATCCTCTTTGACGAGCCCAAAGCTCCCACTTTGCAGTAAGTTTTTCTGTGCTTCCCAGTAAGATATTTTCATAGCCTCTAAGGGAGCCTTGTCAGCACACCGTTGGTTCTGGTTTCCTTGAGCTTCAGCTTCCCTGAGCTTCACTTCCTTTGATAAATGTGTAAGTAGTGAGGATATGATGGAGAGAAAAATAAAAGAAGACTAAAAAGATAACTTTACCCCTGTTTTTAACAGTGATTTGTAACGAAAACTAACGGATCCAACCTCAGGTATATAAAGTGTTACTTTTCAAATGATGAGTTGGCAAAATGAATTTACCCCAAACCACAAGTAGGTAAAGTGTAATTAACCCTAATAATAAAAAGGGGATGACACAACTTTTATTATATAGTATATGATATAATACAATTTGTTTTTGAGCTTATATAATATGTAATTTTATTATGTATATTTTGGTGACAATAACTAATTATTATATAATTTCAAAAGTCTCGTAGTGTACAAAAGTTTTATAATTTCACATGGTATGATTTTTTTTTAGGGTTTTAGATAGGGTTTCGTGACAATTTAATTATTTGAATTCTCATTACTTTTTTTTTTTTTTTTTTTTTTTTTTTTTGGGCGTGCATTCAAAATTTCAAATGATTTATAAAGTTCATCATTTTAATTTAAAGTTTTTTTTTTTTTTTTTAAATTAGGATTTAATTTGAAACATTTCAAACTATAGGTGAATTATGTAATTTATGTAAATTTTAATAAATGGTAGTCACTTGGAACAATGAGAGTCCATTTACTGTGAAGAGAAAATAATCATTTGGCACAAATATGATTTTTAGGTTATAATTTTTATTATATAATATATGAAGAATATAATTTGAACTTTGAAGTAAAAGAAGTTGGTGTTTGCTAGCAGGGTTTAATTAGTGCTCTCTGAACCATTCAAGATTAAAGGAACCTGATGATGAATGAACAATTATTTTTATTTATATGGTCGGGCTACAGAATGGGATGGTTCTCTTTCTTCCTTTAATATATATGTATATTAGATTGGATTTTAAATATCTTACATGATTTTCCAGCTAATTAGCTATCCATGCACGATGGAAGGATAATGTCTCGAAAATTCTAATATAATCATATTGGAGTTTAATCGGTTATAGTGGTTTACAATTCTTTTAATTCATAATGTATTATCCAATTATAGTAATTGTTTATGTTATTTATTTATTATATTATACTATAGATCCACCGGACTTGTTATTTGTTGTGATACTCCAAATTTTGATAAGTGTTTGTGCTAAGTTTCACATCAAGCATATACTGAGTTGAACTAGGCTTGATTAACAATCGCAAAGAGCCCCAATTATAACTTGACTAGTTTTTTTGGTGTATAAGCGCAAATGTGACTAGCACTTTTTTTTTTATTGTTACAAATGGTATCAAAGCCAACCTAATAATCCATTGTAGGGGAGATTGTGATACCCCAAATTCTAATAAGTGTGATAAATACTAGATCAAATTGGGCTTTATTAACAATTGCAAGGAATCTCAATTGTAACTTAACTAGTCCTTATGCCACTCGGTTAGGGACAGAACTAGCAAAAGACCGAAGGGGGCCATGACCCATGATTTTTTTTTTAATGAAAATTTAAAATTTGGGATCAAAATATATGCATTTGGTCCCATCCCCTAAAAAAAAAAAATAGGCCTATAATATCCAAAACCATTTTCTAATTTGGTCCATTATTTAGGCGATGGTCTTAAAAAAAAAAAAAAAAAAAAAAAAATGTCTTCAGGATTTAGTCAAACAAATTCCAAATCCCTAACATCACAAATTACTAACAATTTGAACCAAACAAATCACAAATTCCAAACCCATTACAGCATCGTAAGGTGAGAGGAAGGTAAAATCGCAGAGAACACTCAACAGAAATAGATTGATCCATCATGTCGCTCTCGTCTCTACCATCGATGCTCCACATTTTAGCCTTCATCTATTTTGGTCATGTCTCCTCCCTCCACCATCAACGTTCACTTCTGTGTTCTGGTCTTCTTCTCCACGACACTGTTGCATTGATATGCTCTCTTTCTCTCTCTTTCTTATTTGATGATATGTGAATATGTGGTAACTGTTTACACATAAAAATAATTTTATTATATAGTTTTATATATATAATATTGACCACCATAATATATTAAATTGGTAGGCATATTATATGTGTAATTATATAGAAATAAAATTATTTATACCTTCTATTTACATGTGTTATTATTTTCAACTTTCAAGGAGGAAGTTAATGCTAGGATGTAACCACCAATAACTTCCATGATGTGGATGATATGTGTCTTGATTTCCAAACAATTGGGAGTAGTTATTTTCCTAAAAATAAACCACCCAAAATAGTTATTGATGGGTAGTTATTTGATGGAAATAACCACCCTTTTGATTACTAATAAGAATGTTTATTCTTCAAAGAGACTCTCTACAACTCAACTTCCACAACCCATGTGCAAGAGATTCATTGTGATCTAAAGTGTGTTCTAAGTGTGTTCTTCAAGTGTATTAAAGTGTGTTCATTAGTTGTTCTTATTGTACTTATACTTTGTAACCTTGAATGCAAAATATTTATGTATTTATCTTGTTGGATCTACAATTCTACTTCATCCTTCGTACTTTGCTTGGTACTATACGAAAAAAAATCCTCTTAATTGAGACATAATTCGGACCAAGCACACCCTTTTGAATTTCGAAGTTAGATTAGCAATTTTAATTCAAGTTTTGTAACAAACTTTGAATAAGTTTAATTTTATATCAAACAATAACTAATATAGTAATATTTGTATGATGATATAGATAGTAGATAGTCTCTATCATAATATATAAAAGTCATGTGAACTTTGAAAAATCAAAATTTAAAAAGAAAAGATGTGCGGATGTGTGCTTTCACTATGTTTGCCACCAATATTGCCATTGCTTCTCCAACAGTCTCATTGCTCACATCCCTGAAATCACCTGTCATCGCATCCAATCCTCCGCCATTGCCATCACCATCACCATCATTGAAATCGCTAGCTGAAAATAGTGTCAAATCTTTTGGCGATTTAGATCATCAGTGGTGGACGATTTAGTTTTATATCATTGAGGAGAGGTTTCCAACATGGTTAGCAGCAACATGACACACGAGAACTTGGCTTCAAGGGTTGTTTTGGTGTTAGGATCGAGGGTGGGTTTCATGGTTAGAGTTTCAAAGGTTTTTTCATGACTGGGCTTTGATCAAAGGCGCTGCATTAGAAGGTTTGATTTCGGAAAGGTGGCTAGACTAGTATATGTAATCGAGTAATGTCATGAGATCGGGACATTGGATATGTATGGGTGCTTGTTTTTCACATAAGTTTAGGGATGAAGCTTTTGAGTTGGTAGATCTACGACGAAGGCTTCAAATTTATTGGTTATTGTGAGTGGTTGTTTTGGAAATGTTGGTGGTTGTTGGTAGAGCTCAATGAGTGGTCGGTGCGGTGGCGGTGGCGGTGGCGTAAGGATGTTCACTAAGATGAGATTCATGGAGGTCATTTGACTTATTTTAGGGGATTAGGTTTATGGATTGTTATATAAAATTTTATAATTTTTTATTAAAAAATTGAATATTTTAATTTCTAAAGTTTATTATTACTACATGTAATTTAGTGTGATACGACATCGTTTTTGTGGAGTTAACGGGAATTTCCAAATGAGTGTGAACGATGTGAGAGCCCGTGACAGAGGAGGTGACAACATATGGTGCTTTGTTGACACATGTCGCGTATGCGCTATTTTAGTAAGGAGATGATTTTTATTTTTATTTTTAGTTTTTTAATAGAAAGAAAAGACAAAATTGAAGACTTATATAATATAGTATCTAATTTGGAATCTAATAACCACACGTGGCGACATGCGGTTCTATACATGACAAACCCATTTCACACAGAGGGTCAAAGGTTGTCTTCTTAGATGACGTTAAACCTACATTGACTTGCATGAGGATTACAGCAAATCCTTTGGCCATAAAAGGACAAAGATTTGATTTTTGATTGGACAAAGTTTTCCTACAACCTTGGGTTGGAGGAAATTCCTCCAAACTACCAGGTGTCATATTTTAAATGGTACATGTGTCCTCATCATGTGAGAGGCATGTGAGAAATTTAAGCCATTTAACAGAATAAAACCCAAGCGTTAACTCCTTTCTCTCCTCACTTTCTCTCTCTGCTAACCCCTACAAAACGTCAATCTCTCTCTTTACGCCGGTTCCAGACTTCTAGCTCACCGTTTTCTCTCTATTCTCTGCAATATCCGTTCACTTGTAATATCTCAACAACTCACCCCAAACTCATGGTGGCTGTAAACCTATCACTTTCCATCACAAACCAAACAGTTCTTGGTTCTTCAGCCATGAGAAACTCACTGCCACAAAACCCACCCAGCCACTAAAAGAGAGCTCCAAACCCAAACCCAAATTCGATGATAAACCCATACACAAACCACAAACCAACATGGTGGCTATACACCCATACACATACCAAACCCAGCTTGGCACACAAATTACTCTCTGTCGTTCCCACCCCCTTCTCTTTTTCTCTGTCATACAACCATCATTATCATCTACATCATCTAAGCAACGCAAAAGAGAAAAATGAAAATCCAAAATCCAAAATAGCTGGTATCACAGATCTGAGAATATATAAACAAATCTCAGATCTGAAAAAATAAAAAAATAAATAAAAAATAAAAAAATAAAATCTGAGAAAGAGAGAGAAACTGGCGATGAGAGAGAACCCACTAAAAACACAGATCTATGATTTTTCAATTTTTCAACATGGGTTTACCGTGAGTTTGTCAGGGGTGGGTATACCGTGAGTGGATCTCGCATCTAAGTTTGGGATGGGTTTGTTAGGATATTGCAGGTGAAGGGATTTGAGGGTACTGGCAGAGAAGAGAGAGAAACAAGGAGGTGGAAGCTTGCAACCGGCAGAGAGAAAGAGTTTGATGTTTTGGGGGGCTGGCAGAGAGAGACACTACAAGAAAATAGGTTTACGGCGACAAAACCTTTTCATCGCACAAAAGTCTCAATTTCGTCGCTTGATGTACCAGGTGACGAAATAGTACATTAGGCAACAAAAATCGTTTCGTCGACTAATGCTGGTCGCCAAATAGTCTTGGCGACGAAATATTTTTGTTGCCTAATACTTTCAACATTTAGCGATGAATGTTTTCGTTGCCTAAATAGTATTTGGCGACGAATTTATTTTTGTCGCCTAAAGAACATTTGTCGACGAAATATGGTTCGTCGCCCAAAAAACTAAAGGCAACGAAACTTATTTTTGTTGCCAAATAACCATTACGCGAGGAAATTTATATCCTCGCCTATTGAATTTCAGGCGACGAAACATTTCGTCGCCAATTGTTTTTTTTTTTTTCAACCTGTTAGGCGACGAAAATGTGCGTCGCCAATATATATATATATAATCAGGTTTTTGTATTTTTAATATTTATACCTACTCATTACAACCTGTCATTAAGAAATCAATTCATTTTCAACAACATATCCATAAACAAATCATCCATATATTCCAAAAGTAAATAATATATAAGTTAATAATTATTACAAAATACAATCAGTACTACAATTAATACAAATGTAAAAGATGTCATCTAACAATACAAAAAAAAAAAAAAAATTCACAGGAGAAAATATGTCTTCATTCCCCCGAAGCTCATATAATCTGCACAAAATATTAAAAAAAAAAAAAAAACATTAAGATCGAAGAGCAAAAACATTATTTCTGTAAAAAATATGAGAAACATATTTAAGCATACGTAAAACTAGTGACACCTTTTTTGTAAATTCATATGCACACCAAAAATTAAAATAATTAATAAGAAATAATAAATTTAATCATTTAATTATAATTCTAATATATATATATATATATGTATGACGGCCACATAAATATATTTTGATGTGAGTTGCTTATGTGCCTTGACTGAGAAACATAACCAAAAGGTTCGTAATCTTGAAGAGTACGTATCATCATGTTTTGGATATTTGGCGTGAATAAGTCTATATTTGTTATATATTAACAACAACTATAAAGTCTTTTATATGATTGGAGACCATTTTTGTTGTCGGATATTGATATTACAACTACTCCAAAAAGTAACTCATACGGTATAAAAGGCATCTAGCTTCTTTGTCTTTCAAACAAACAAAAAGAGGTGGCATTTCTTTTGAAAACTAGTAGACGTGTCAAAGAAGTAAGGAAAAATGCAGAGTTCATTTTTAGATTCTGTAACGTCAAAAAATCTCGGGTAGCTAAGGGATACGTACGGAACCTCTTTAACAGCGAGTTTGGACACGACGGGAGCCCGATTGGGTGGCTCGGTCCGATGAGAGGCAAGTTTGAGGGAGAGAAAGAATGAAAACAAACACAATATTTGACGTGGTTCGGCCAACAATGCCTACATCCACGGGGAGGGGGTTTCTCACTAATAAATGGGGAGCAAATACATATAAATAGCGTAATAGCCGATACAAAATCATGAAATAGGGGGCCAGAAGCCCCCATTCTCTTCTTCCCCTTCTCTTTTCTCTTTGTGTTTGCCGTGTCTCTCTCTGCCGTCCCCCCCTCCCTGTTCCTTTCTTTTTCTTTTATCAAAAATGCTCTCTCTTCATGGGCCCTTTTGGGCTTCTTCTGATGGGCTTGTGTGGGCTTGGTGCATTGGGCTTAGCCTATTATTTTTTTTGTCCTCACAGATTCAATTTTTTTTTTTCTTAAAAAAATTTAGAAATTATATAAAGAGTCCAAAATTTATATTATGTTTCATATTAGGTTATGGGATTTAAATTTTATTAATTAAAGCCTCAAACTTATAAAGTCATTTCAATTTGAAGTCTACGTCCATTTCTATTATTCATTTCCATAATATGAATAGTAACTGAACATATAAAAAAAAAAATCACTGATAAAACTTTATGCTTCACCTAATTATCTTGCGCGACGAAATTCAGTTTTCGTCGCCAAAATCTTATAAAATGGCATACATTGGGCGACAAAAATAAAATTTCATCGCCTAAATTTTAATAAAAAAAAACCATATTGGGCAACAAAAAACATATTTCGTCGCCGAATTGTAAATACAAATTATATTGTGCGACAAAAAAAAAAATTCGTCACCTAAATCTTAATAAAAAACCATATTGGGCGACGAAAAGTATATTTCGTCGCCAAATTGTAAATACAAATTACATTGCGCGACGAAATTTGGTTTTCGTCGCCAAAATCTTATAAAAAGGCATACATGGGGCGACGAAAATAAAATTTCGTCGCCTAAATCTTAAAAAAAAAAAGGGAAAATTACACTTTATCACCCTCAACTATCACCCCTTTTTCACTTCACCCCCTAAACTTTAAAAAGTATCAATTGACCCCCTAAACTAATCCAATTGCACGGCCATTATCCCCTTTAGCCAAAATCGCGTTAGAATTGACAGAACAGTGTAACACGTAACACGCACGTGACATACGGGCCCACCCGGACAGCTATCACCCACAATTACCTTTGAAAACCCGAAAATGCCCTCATCCACTTTTTTTCTCTTTCTTCTTTCCTTCTTCTTCCTCTAAAACTCCCTCACCGACCATCAAATGTTCAAGCAACATGTCAAGAGCTGAGTGGTATCAAACAACACGTTTCCCTTCAATGATAAACCGTGCCCAAAGTTTCAACGAATCAGCACTTGAATTCATGTCGAAACAATTTAGATTTGGCCTTATCTGATTATTTTGCAGCACTCCAAAATAATAATAATAAAACTCATAAATAAAAGTCATCCAAGTCTTTCATCACCTTTTCAAGCTTATAAATTTGGAGCTTCCCTTTCTTCTTTGTGCCCACTACTTGTCAATACTCCATAGTTAGTGCTTATATAGTTATATATCTATATATAGCTTTGTCACTATACGAACAAAGCCAAGCCAAAGGCATTGGCAAGTTTAAGGCCCTGACACAATATCATGGCATTAGTAAAAATTGCATGGGAAGCACCCGTGAGGCCACACAGCTTGACTTCATCAAAGCCATCGTGGTCGAGTTCATTACAACTCCTAAACTAACAACAATTCCTAAAGATAATCCCTAAACAATTGCTCTGTTGGACAGCACCCAAAACAGAGTTTTATTTGATTGCCCACAATCTATTGCCAACAATCCTAAGCAATCCTAAACCATCCTAAGCAATCCTAAACCATTTAGTAACATCAAACACGTAACCTATAAAACATGTAGCTATCTAAAACTCCCATTTGCAACCAAGTTAACGGATCAAATTTGATAACCACTGAGTTGACTCAGCAACATGCACTACATGCAACGTGCTTGTAACATTAAACAAAAAAATGTGTTTTTCCGTCTGCTTCCTGAATTTTCTTTAACCTGTCTGTTGTTAGACATTATCAAACTGCAGAACTGAGGTTTGCAAAGCACTTGGAATTCCAGAAGAGCAATGTGAGCTGTCAATGGGCATGTCTGCAGACTTTGAGCAAGCTGTAAGACTATTCTGTAGCTGTTCTTCTGCTTTTTTATGTTTTGATGTTTGTTTATTTTCTTTAGTGCTAGGAATTTAGAGTATCAAGGAATTGAGCTAAGAAAGTATAAACTTTAAACAAGCACGTTGCATGTAGTGCATGTTGCTGAGTCAACTCAGTGGTTATCAAATTTGATCCGTTAACTTGGTTGCAAATGGGAGTTTTAGATAGCTACATGTTTTATAGGTTACGTGTTTGATGTTACTAAATGGTTTAGGATTGCTTAGGATGGTTTAGGATTGCTTAGGATTGTTGGCAATCAAATAAAACTCTGTTTTGGGTGCTGTCCAACAGAGCAATTGTTTAGGGATTATCTTTAGGAATTGTTGTTAGTTTAGGAGTTGTAATGAACTCGACCACGATGGCTTTGATGAAGTCAAGCTGTGTGGCCTCACGGGTGCTTCCCATGCAATTTTTACTAATGCCATGATATTGTGTCAGGGCCTTAAACTTGCCAATGCCTTTGGCTTGGCTTTGTTCGTATAGTGACAAAGCTATATATAGATATATAACTATATAAGCACTAACTATGGAGTATTGACAAGTAGTGGGCACAAAGAAGAAAGGGAAGCTCCAAATTTATAAGCTTGAAAAGGTGATGAAAGACTTGGATGACTTTTATTTATGAGTTTTATTATTATTATTTTGGAGTGCTGCAAAATAATCAGATAAGGCCAAATCTAAATTGTTTCGACATGAATTCAAGTGCTGATTCATTGAAACTTTGGGCACGGTTTATCATTGAAGGGAAACGTGTTGTTTGATACCACTCAGCTCTTGACATGTTGCTTGAACATTTGATGGTCGGTGAGGGAGTTTTAGAGGAAGAAGAAGAAAGAAGAAAGAGAAAAAAAGTGGATGAGGGCATTTTCGGGTTTTCAAAGATAATTGTGGGTGATAGCTGTCCGGGTGGGCCCGTATGTCACGTGCATGTCACGTGTTACACTGTTCCGTCAATTCTAACGCGATTTTGGCCACAGGGGGTAACGGTCGTGCAATTGGATTAGTTTAGGGGGTCAATTGATACTTTTTAAAGTTAAGGGGGTGAAGTGAAAAAGGGGTGATAGTTGAGGATGGTAAAGTGTAATTTTCCCAAAAAAAAAACATATTGGGCGACGAAAAGCATATTTCGTCGCCAAAGGATAAATACAAGTGATATTGGGTGACGAAAATAGAGTTTCGTCGCCGAATTGTAAATACAAATTACATGGGGCGACGAAACTTTATTTTCGTCGCCTAAATCTAAAGATGAGATATTTTTTGCAACGAAATATTTCATCGCCAATTTCCCACCATTATTTTGGCGCTTTTTTTAACCTTTAGGCGACGAAAATAATTATTTGTCGCCATATGTAATCTATGTTTTACAATTAAGCGACGAAATATAAATTTCGTCGCCTAAGATTTATATTCGCCTAAGATTTATATTTGGTGACAAATAAAATAGTTTGTCGCCTAAGATAGATATTGGGCAACGAAAAAAAATTTCGTCGCTAGATTTCGTCACCAAATAAGCATATTGTTGTAGTGAAGTGTTGTTTCTGTCAATTGAGCGTTTGGTTAATTTTAATCTAAAACTGTTATTACGGGTACAAATGACCAAAAAGGACTTGACTATACTGTTAAGTTATAGTGCAATTTTTCAAATGCTTACAAATTGTAACAATAATAACAATATTTTGTTGCTAAATATAAAAATGATAATAATAATAATATACTAAAAAACCTAGAAATGATATAAAAATGATAATACAATAATAAATAAATAAATAAACCAAAAGAGTAAAATTCATCTAGTCATATCGTACACATCACATTGACAAACAAGGGTTACGTGTAGTGGTGGTGTAAGTGTAGTTAAAATCTTGAATAAAAACTAAATAAAAAATTGTATATAACTTGGGAAGACAAAAGGCAGAACTTGGGAAGATAAAAAGTAGAAGTGATGGGTGAAGAAACCGAAAAAATAAAGAAAGAAGAAGAAGTGATTAGCAGGTGTAGAGAAGAAGACGATTCAGAAAGAAGAAAAAAAATGGGGCCGAAGGTACAGAGAAAAGAAAAGGAAAAAAAGACAAAGAGCTTCGGGAAAAAAAAAAAAAAGAAGAAGAAGAAGAAGAAGAAGGGGAAGACGAAGCGGAGAAGGTTTTGGCTGATATTTTGGTTATAAAGAATAAAAGTTGAGGATAATTTAGGTATTTTGTACAAAAAAAACTGCGATGCTTATACATGATTTTGGAAGATTTTGGGAGCAAATCGCGCGTAATGGAAAAAGCAGCAGGTATGCTCCAGTTTCTAAACGCGATATTTGCGTAATTTCAAAAACACGATTTTACTAAAATCACGGGGCCAAACGACTGAAGAATTGTGGTTTCTATCAATAACGTGCGTTTACCCCTGGAAATCGCGGGGCCAAACAGGCTCTTAGATGTGGTACAACTTGCGTTTACCATGTAGTGCACGGTGCACCATAAGTGCATTAAAATTATTAACATAATTTGCTTTAAGTATAATTTTTTTTGCCAAAATTTCAAGAAGTTTATAAAAGCTACTTTGATTAACCAAAAATCTCTATAAATTCAAGAGAAGTTTCATTATTTATTTTAAATTATTTTACGTATATACCATAATTTTTTGTTTTAACAATAAAAGTTGGTTGTTATCCATCTTGCTTGCGCTATGTGGCTCAGTGTAAGTGTTACACGTTGTACATCATGCTTTCACGATTTGTCATCCTATAAGTAGATTGAAACTATTTAAATAATTTACTCTAAGTAAAACTTTATTATCAAAGTTTCAAGAAATTTAAAATATATATTGCTTTGATTAAAACTAAATATCCAGATTTCAAGAATGTTTAAATGAGGTTCATTATCTATTATATTATATATATATATATATACTATATATATATATATATATATTATAATTTCTAGTTTTAATAAAAAAAAAAATTAGTCTTTTTTTTTTTTGGTTAAAAGGAAATATTTAAATTACGAGCTAATCAAACGGAAACGAGTAGCATTCGATACATCAAAAGCCAATGCCTCCAGCACACTCTGGGGCATTAGGAAAAGAAATAAAATCCGGAGTCTGGTCGCAGCCAGCTTTTGCAAGTAAATCAGTACAACCATTCTGCTTCCCTGAAAATGTGCTTGAAGGAGCAAATCTCAAATCTCTCTATTAAGGACCTGCAATCAGTCACAATGGTACTCAAAAAAACATTAGGGGTAGTAATGGAGTTAACACACTCAACTGCAACTAAAGAATCCATTTCAATCTCAAGGTTAAGAATCCCAAGATCAATGGCTAAATTTAAACCATCTTTGAGAGCCCTCAATTCAGCCTGAACACTAATTGTGATACCAATAGCCCGAAAAAAACCACCCACCCAATCACCTACATGATTACGGGTGACTCCCCCACCCCCTACTAAACCTGGATTTCCCAATGATGAACCATCCGTATTTAATTTAAACCAACCCAAAGGAGGTGAAACCCACTTAATTGGGGTAGAAATCATATTTTTTTACTTTGGAGTAACTGCCAATAAGATAGAAGAACTCTGAAGCATATGAAATAGCATTGACCACAGGATCCAAAAAGTGGGAATCAGGTTTAAAGACAAATTGGTTTCTTCTCAACCATAAGCTCCAAATACCAAAGGAAAACAGAGTTTGCCATGGAATATTATGATCATGTGTAGAAGAGGCAAGACAATTAGAATGAATCCAATCAAACAATGATGCAGAATAAAAGTGACTACCCAAGGATGGAAATCGAAAGGAGCTCCAAAAAGCAATAGAATCAGGGCAATCTCTAAGCATATGGATTAATGATTCATTAGGGTCCAAACACCTAGGACAAAAAGTAGGAATATTAATCCCACAAGAAGCAAGTATTTCCCTGCACTGGAACACTAAGATGGTAACATTGCCAAAGAAAAAACATAATTCTAGGACTAGTCCTAACTTTCCAAGATCCAGGAGGAAGGTTTAAAACTAGAGCATTCAGAAAATTTGTTACAAGCAATAGAATATGCTTTGCCAAGTTTAAAATCACCCCCAACTGAGTCCCAAACACGCTTATCAGCAAGAGGTCTATTAGGGCAAACCAAAATTGCCTTAATAGACTCTTGGGTACAAGTAGGAATATCAAAAGATAGGGTTGAAAGATTCCACATACTCACACCCTCAACAACATCACAAACTCTAAGAGAATCCTCCCAAACAGACAAAGGACCATGCACCAAGGAGCGGAGGGGATTATCACCAACCCATAAATCATGCCAAAAGGAAATCTCTTGACCATTGTTAACCACCCATCTAAGTCATTTCCTAAAAACCTGATGACCCTTCTTTAAACCTCTCCAATTACTAGACCCACTCCTTCGAAATCTTAATCTCTCATCCATAATGCCATTAGGACAATACTTTGCAATCAAAGTGTTGGCCCATAAGGAGTTGGGATCCTCCATAACTCTCCAATTTAGCTTTGTAAGAAGAGCAAGATTCCTAGCTTTTGTAGAGTATAAACCTAGACCTCCCAGATCTTTAGGCCTACACACTTTGTCCCAACTAACCATATGCATTTTCTTCCTTTCCTCAGTGGAGCCCCAAAGAAAATCTCTATTCAACTTATCAAGAATAGAGCAAACTCTAGCAGATAAAGCAACATTTTGCATATAATAAGCTGGGATGGAAGAGGTGACAGATTGAACCAGAATCACTCTACCTACAGGGGAGAGAAGCTTAGCTTTCCAGCTGGGTAGCTTAGCTTGAACTTTCTCCACAACAAAGTCAAAGTCTCTAGAACTATGACCATTGGTTCTAAGAGGAAATCCCAAGTACTTACCAAGATTTGGGGTACTAGTAACCCCAAGTATGTCACACAAGTGGTGTCTAAGGCTAGGATTGACATTAGGTGAAAAGAACACCTTGGATTTGGACAAATTAACCTTTTGACTGGACTGGAGACAACAATCTTAGAGAATTCTAGTGATTGTGAGGCAACAATTACTAGAAGTCTCTGTATAGAGTAGGAGATCATCAGCAAAAAATAGGTGTGAGAAAAAAGGACCATTCCTAGAGGCTTTTATGGCTTTCCAACTGTTGTTGTCACATGCCTCAAGGATCTTAAGGCTCAAATACTCCATACAAATTATGAACAGGTAGGGAGATAAAGAATCTCCTTGTCTAATGCCCCTAGAAGGTTTGAAGTTATCTAATTGGCCTCCATTCACTAGGATAGAGAAGGAGGAAGTAGACATACACTCAAGAATTAGGTCAACAAAAGAAAGAGGAAACTTAAAGAAAGTTAAAACCTGACAATGAAATCCCATTCAAGACGATCATAAGCTTTCTCCAGGTCAAGCTTGAGGATGAGTTGCCCCATTCTTCCCTTTTTCCTATGGATGGAGTGGATGAGTTCTTGGGCAATGATAACATTATCTAAACCCCTCCTACCAGGAACAAATGCAGCCTGAAAAGGGGATACAAGATTGCCCATAATAGGCCTGAGCCTACCCACAATGATTTTAGTGACAATCTTATAGACAGTATTGCAAAGGCTAATAGGTCTAAACTGACTGAGAGTCTCAGGTCCAAGACATTTGGGTATCAAAGAAATCAAAGTTCTATTCAAGTACTCAAGCATTCTCCCAGTGGAGAAAATGTGCCTAACCTCATTAACAACCGAATCACCAACTGTAGGCCAACATTTTTGGAAAAATCTCGGATGTAATCCATTAGGCCCAGGAGCTTTAAAAGCCTTCAAAGACCAAAGACTCATTTTAACATCTTTAGCATCTACATGAGCAGTAAGAGACAAAGCCTCTTGATCTGAAATTCTAGGAGCCCATATAGGCAGACAAAAACCATTAGGAGGATGGAGATGTGAGGTGGAAAACAAATCAACAAACCATTGTTGAATATGGAGGCGAATGAGCTCATTGTCAATGATCCACTCCTCAACACTATTCCTAAGTCTAACAATCTTATTCGCCTTTCTACAAACAATAGTTGAGGTATGGAAAAACTTAGTGTTTCTATCCCCTTCAACTACCCACCCCACTCTAGACTTTAGAGCCCAAAGCTCCTTCTTTAGCTTGAGGATAGTAAAATAATCCTCCCTAAGGGACTTCTCAATCCTGTACAAGGATTCCGAGGGCCTAGCGGTCAAAGAACATTGCACACCATTCAACCTAGCAAGAATACGTTTTTTCCTATGAAAAATGTTACCAAACTTAGACTTATTCCAAGCAGTCACAAGAGCAGCAAATATAGCAAAAGTAATTGACAAGTTGAGGGCTGGAGTAGCCCAAGCTTTTTCAACAACTGATAGAAAATCCACATGAGAGAACCATATGCTTTCAAAACGGAAAGGTCTAGGTAAAATGCAAGGAATATTCGGGTAAAGGGTCAAAAGTACAGGGCAGTGATCAGAATGGGTACGGGTCAAATGAGTAACTGAGGCCTCAGGAAAAAGATCCTCCAGTCAGGATTCGCCAATACTCTATCAAGTCTTTCCATAATCAAAGAATTCATATCATGGCAATTACTCCAAGTATATTTAGGACCCGAAAACCCCAAATCAATCATGTTGCATACATTCAGACAATTTCTAAATTCCCGAATTCTACTATTTGAAGGTCTATTTCCCCCCCATTTCTCTTCACAAAGCAAAATATCATTGAAATCCCCAAGCATAACCCAAGGCAATTTATTCAAACCAGCAATGATCTTAAGGTTTTCCCACAAAATCCTACGTTCAGACCTACGAGGGCTACCATAGATAGTAGAAATTAACCAAAAAGAATTAGAACCTCTTACCTTCACTGAAGCATGGATTTCTTGTTCAGTAGAGCATAGATGACCCACTTCCACTGCCTCTGTTTTCCAAAGGATCCAAATACCCCCAGCAAATCCAATGGTATTAGTGCACAGGAATCCATCAAAAGGAAAAGAACGAGCAAACTCCGCAGCTCTATCACCACCAAGTCTGGTCTTAGTCAAAATGAGGATTTCTAGGTTATTGATATGCAGAGTATCAAGTAACGCTTTGCGGAAACACGGATTCAATACTCCTCAGCAGTTCCAAGTGAGTATATTCACACCAATCTCGCTGCTTGACATGAATGGGGGGTTATTGGGCGGAAACAACGTTCCTTCTGCCTCCAGCGAGTTCCATGTCTTCTCTGGCCACATCTCCCACATGTTGTTCTGAATCACTGTCGAGGTAAACTGATACTCTAGGAACCCCTTCCCCCTCAACTCTGAGCAACGGATCCAAAGATTGGACAGGGGCACGCATTTCGCAATCTGAGCTAATTTGAGAGATTTCCGATTTCCTGGCCAATTGAAGTGGATTGGGGTTGATAGCATCACCTTCCTCTCTTCAAATTCCGGCAGTGTTGCGCAATACACCTCCTCCAGAAATTGGACAAATCTCAGCTCCCGCAATTGCTGACAACGAACTCTTAGTAGACAATGAATCCCATCAATTCTCGGGATGTTCGTTAGGAAGTTCCAAAATGGGCTTATCTCTTGCAACCAAACCATGTCGTTTAGGAGAGGTGGATCTTCTTCTTGGAATGCTGGAGCTATTTCTGTCCATGCTTGAGCTATCTCAGCGTCGTACCAACCCCACACATGAAGTGGATCCTTTCTGATCAACTCGATCACATCTTCGTCGATCCGAATGGACTGTCCTCCCAGTCGAATCCTCCAACTTGGAGATGCTTTGAACAACGGAAATACCCCCCATTGAGTGCTTGTCATTACCACCTTTGGATTTAGGGAGTTGAGAGCGGAGGGAGATGATAGAACTGGAGGTCGGCGGCTGTTGTGGAGAAGTGAAAGAGATAGGATTATCTTTAGTTTGGGTATTTTGGTTGGACGGATGGGATTGAAGGGAGTTCACATTTGGGTTTGGTATATTAAAGACAAAAACAGGTTCAACAGGAGTTAAAATGGGTTCAGAATTTTCAAAATTTGAAATCTGCTCACCAAGTAACGGATCGGTCTTAAAAGGCCCATGAGAATAAAGCTGGCCGGGCCCACTCACTTGTTTACTCTTACCCTTATCCAGATGGGAATACCGAAATTGTTGATGAGACTTAGCACGTCTCTGCCCTTCAGCAGCTCCTGCAACACGTCTATTTGCACCAAACCCGTGATGATGTGTCTTGTCATTTCTCTTCACATCAAACGGGCAGCAGCACGTTCATTCGCACCATGACCATGTTGGATAAAGTTATCATGGCCCTGCACAGCAGAGAAACCTACAGCACGATCAGGAGCGGCAATTACAGTGGCATCATCACGTGGCACAACTGGCATAGCTATCTTCGTTTGTCGTTTTTGGCGAGAAACAAGCATCCAAGGTCCAAAGCTTTTAAGTTTTTCTTCCTCCTCTGCTCTCGAACCTGCCGTATCAGTCGAGGTTTCTTCTTCCTCCAGAACATGGCTTGGACAAAGCTCACTCCGGTGACCAATCCGACCACAATGGAAACACAATAACCCAATGCCCTCATAGATCACTGCAAGTCTTGTCTTCCCAACTCTAACAGTCCTAGCCAGTGGTTTATCAAGATCTATTTGAACACATATTCGGGCAAATCTCCCTCTTGTACCAGCTGCCGTATTAAAATCCACTCTCAAAACCGGTCCTAAACCGCTTCCTATATGTAGCAAAGAATCCTTATGGTAGTATTCCATAGGGAGTTCTGGAAGCCTAACCCAAATAGCAACTGTTTTGACTGAAGCTTCAAAAGCTCAGAAATTAGGAACTCACGGCCTAAGTGACAAAAAGTGTTCACCTATGAACTAGGGACCCCCCTTCAGAACATCCTCAAACCCAGACTAAGAATCAAATCTTATGAGGAAGAACCCCAAGCCGAGATCTACGCAAGAGAAATTGCCAGCAAAATTCCACATAATTTTAAGTTTATTCACAAGGAATACATACCCAACTGATCGTCCAAATACCTTAACAATAAGGGAAGTGCTCCAAGGAGCCCTGATTCTATGTTTTAATTCACGGGTGAACTTTATTACAACTTCACCTTCTTCCGGTGGCTCCTCATCTTCTTCTTCGTCTGAGCTTATGATTTCATCTTCTTCCATACTATTTCCAAAGAATGCATGCTCATAGGCTCCTAGAATAACACCAATAAGAGAATCCTTATAGCTAATACCAGACTGTGCTCTAATAGGAGAGGTTGGTGCACTGGTTGGTTCCACATCTCCAATAGGACTCTCAGACCCATGACCCTTATCTGGAACAAATATCGAGTGAGACTCTTTGTGCTTTTTGTTATTCCGGCGACTGGTGCCGTCATCCTCAAAAGGATGATCTAAATGATCCTCATTAACACTACTACGTACTCTATCTTTTTCTTTTGGATGGTCTGACATGTTAGTGTCTTCCATTCCATAAAATAAAATAAAAATAGTCTTACAAATATGTTTTCAACACATAATTTGAAGTAATTTTTTATTATCAATTTTATTGTTCATTTCAATTATATTATTAAAATATTTTATTTTAGTTTATATATGATTTTTTATTAATCCATACATCGCACAAGTATAATAATAATAATAATAATAATAATAATAATAATAATAATAATAATAATAATAATAATAATAAAACCCAAACTGGCCATTTCTATTTTTTTTGAAATATTTAATTATGATAGAAATATTTAATATATGATAGACGGGATTTGAACCCAGGTCTCTTGCTCGACGACAAGAGACTTTACCAGTTGAGCTAACTGGAACCCACTAAAAGGTTTTTTTTGAAATATTTAATTATGATAGAATTTAAATCTATGGCGTCCGCTCATGATGGTTGCTCTTACTATCAGGCCAAGACACCAATTGATTTTTGGTGTAGGCGGGATTTGAACCCAGGTCCCTTGCTCGACGAAAACTGGCCATTTCTATTGTGAACCGGCTAGTAGTCTACCCTGATTATGCCAAAAAAAAAATAGTAACCGCTAGTTTAACCTGAAAAACCTGGAATTGATTAACTTGATTCCTGTTATCGATAGAAAATGATTTATTTTCTTTCAAGATGGTGTCGATTATGAAGACAAAAACAATAAAAATCCTTGCGATGACATTGATCTGGACTTGGAAGGTTTCTCACCATCGATGTCTAGTATATGTCCCCTAAAAGTCATTGTCATAGTGACTTGGAAGCTCGCCATGTTTGTTCTCGCCTTTGCTATGGAGGCTAAAGCTCTAGGATGGTGTGGGTGGGTGGGTGCCTCCGTCCGCAGAAGGTAGAGGCTTTTTGGCTTCCTCCTTTGGGTTAATAGATTTTGTTTATACTTTTAAGAGGGCAAGTGACTTTTTTTTTTCTTTCGTGAAGAATAAAATAATATACGTTTAAAAAAAATAAATAATTCACTTGAATCTAACCTCTTACCTTTTATTTTAGAATAAGTCTCTACAAGAAAGACACCTTTTATTTTAGAATAATTCTCTACAAGAAAAGCCTATCAATCCTATTAAGTTGAAGGGAGCCCAATTAAATCCTTTATTCTCAATCATTGTAAAAAGTAATAAATTAAGAAAAAACAAATTGTGATAAAATGATTATTATTTTTATAATATTAATTTGATTATTTATTAATAATTTTTTTCCTACAAAAATCATTTAAAATTTTTTTTTTCAATAGATACAATTAAGTTATAATATTATATTTATTTATTTATTTTATAATTATTTAATTATTAATTAAATTATTTATAACATAATTGATTTGATTATTACTCCGACTTCAATCGGTCCAAGAACTCGGGAACCAATTTCGGTTCTCTATCCGGTCGGGTTTTTAATAATAATAATAAATAAATAAATAAATAAAGTATAAAAAGAAGGCATGTTTTTGACACTATAAAATAAAGGCTTCGTAGTTCAAAGGTCTCTCACTCTCTTTCACTCCAATGAGGCCAAAAACAAAAAACCTGACAGCCAGAAGCACACGGCTCCGCGGTCCGTACTAGTCCTAGTCCAAGTCCAGAAAGGTCCAAACTTTTCTTTTTCTACTACGTAACGTATAACCCAGCACTAAAAAAGAGGCACACAGACACACATTCAGATTTCAGGCACGCACCCAGAGGCTGAGGTGTGAAGTCTTAAGTTTCATCAATGGCAAACCTTCCAGAATCGCTGTTTGGATCAGAAGCACCATCATCATCATCAGCAGGAGGAGTGGGAGCGAGCACATCAAGAACCAACACTTCAAGTACTCTTCATGGTGGAGACTCCTCAAAACTCTATTTGGAACAGTTGATTATCGCCCTTCAGGATGATCATACCCGAGAGCACGCTCTTGACCTCCTATACAAGGTTTTTCCTTTTTCCTTCGTTTATTTTTTGGAGTTCATGTTTCTCATTGCATGTTAGGTGGCCGAGAAAATCATGGGAAAATAACTATAACCCACGCTGATTTATGTTTTGTCATTGTGTTTTACTTTCCCATGATTTCTTGGCAACCAAACAAGCGGTCTAATAAAGATAATTCTCATCGTAATTTATTCCGATTACTTATTTTTTCAATCTGTCATTGAAGAATCTATAGCATTTGTATTTAATTATTACTTTGCATGTCACATATTTAATATATATCCTGTCTTGATAGTATGAAATAAAAATGACCATATGAAAGATAATCGTATTGAAACATCATCAAATTTTTTCCCAAACGTTTGATTATCAAGATTCATGTAAACAAAAGTTGAAATCTTGTAACCAAATCTTAAATCCGGTTATTTTATAAGGTTTCAAGATTTTTTTTTCCCATGATTTCTTGGTATACAAACAAACGAACCATTTAAATTTTAATTTCTTCAATTATGATTTATAGTAAGGTTAGCTGATTTTGGTATCTAAAAGCCTCTCCATGTCATATTTGCTGTCTTGGCTATATAAAAAATATTTAGACAAATTATTAAATGGTTGGAAAGGTTATCATTCCAAGTGCTCCATTTGATTATCACATCTAGGTCTTGACAAACACTAAAACGCTAATTATTTGAGGCTGCACCACTTCTAATATAGGATCTTACTTAATTCTTTTTATTGGAATCCTCTTTAATTCTTTGTTTTTTTGTCAACGTGTCTATCTAGAACTCTTTGAACGCCTGACTATTCCCCCGATGGAATCCTCTTTAATTCTTAATTATATGAAAAGTTGTTATTAGCAGTATTAAACGCAATGTAATAAAAACAAATTTTTCTCCCCCAATCCCGAATTAATGTATTAAAATTTCTGTTTTGGTAGGCTTCTATAAGAAGGTAGTTTTGCATTAGCCTCATTTAAAGGAGAATCTGCCATGGGTTAGTTTTTGCCAATATAAATGCGGTCCCTTCATTGGTTGGGCTAGTTTTGGTTATAATTCTAAGTCTTAGTAGGTAATCAGTTTCCATAATCTCGGGTATCAACTTTGGAAGGTGTTCTAATACCTACGTCACGGGTTGCTTTATATATACGCAGAGTAACGGAAGACAGATGAAGAGATTTGGCGGATGGCAATGGGCTATTTAAAGCTTTGTCTTATGCTATTAACTCCAAAATAAAGAAAAAAGCTTTGTCTAAGCAAGATTTTATACTCAAAGTTTATGGAAAACTTCTTTATTAACACTAAAACCAACAAAGCCCTCCTAGGTGTCTAGAGATAATATATCAGTATTCAGGTGTTCAATATTATTTAGTATGACTTACAGGTAATGCTACCTACATTAGTGTTGTATAGCATAATGCTCTGAAGATTGGATACAGTTAATGTGGATACTAATTAAACCTGTGTCACAAGTTAAAACAAAATTGGTAATTCTCTTAATGGTTGGAGAAAAGGGAATTTAGCAGATCATGGCCACTTGGAGTCCAATTAGAAATCGCCCAAATGCTAAGAATCAATTGAGCTAATGTAGACAGAACCTTAAACTTCAAATTCTAAGTGGAAAATTAGGGAAACAATGTAGAAGAGAAAAAAAAAAAATTAATTAACAAAGTTTAGGAAAAGTAGAAGAACATAAATTAAGAAGTCATGGACTGACAACAGAGTCAACAGAATGTCATAGAAGTCATATTAAAAAAAAAAATGCATTTGATCTAATAGATTACTGAGATCGTCCCAATGAATCATAAGGAACTATAATTAATAATCTTTTTTTTTTCTAATACTATAATTAATAATCTTACTAAGTTCAAATCTCCACCAAAATTTACTTATCAAAATAGTAATAATTGTCAGTTTCTTTTTCAAGTATTTTTCTGATCTTCTGTTAATATGTCATATGAATTTGAACAAGCAATTTTCTCCTTTCTTTTTTTCCTAGAGTATGGGAGTTCGTGAAGATTTAGCTCTATTGTTATGGCATTCTTGTGGTACTGTTTTCACACTCTTAAAGGTATGGCATGCTGCTTGACTTTGCTGAATGCTCTTTCCAATTAATGGTAATATATCCAAAAAAAATTTGTTAGATCATCTTTTCTCATTAGTCTTACAATAAATTATTCCTATATTTCTCTAACAGACATCATATTCTTATAGACATCAAATTGAAGGGAAAATATACCTAACTCTCAATTTCAAGATTGATGGTCATGATTGAATCTGTCATTATTTCAGGAAATAATTGCAGTGTACAACTTAATATCAACTCCAAACCTTACAGAAAGAGTATCAATTCGTGTATGCAATGCTCTTGCTCTACTTGAGGTTATGTAGGCCTATAACTCCACTATCTTCTACTTTTGATTTCCTTTTTTCTTTCACTGATTCTTTTAGTGGGCTATATACTTGTTTTTATGGTTGATAGGGATATGTGCCACATTTTTTGTTTTGAGAAAAAAATTGAGAAGCTAATGTGATTATCATTTTTTAAGGAATCTAGCACACTTGCATTTGCTTTATTGTTCTTCCCTGTAAAATCAATTGGGTGGTTTACCCTTTCTAGATTTGATTCAACATATTTTTAGCTATGGGATCCAATGATTGAATTTTCAGGGAGAGATTTGTGTGATCAAACCATAACTAGCATTATGTCCTTCTAAGGAGTACATTTTTTTATAGCAGTTCTTACACTACCATTACCAAACACCTAAACTTTTCATTCTCTGTCTAGTTATGGATGTACTTTCATAGTCTCTAAGTTTCTCTTTAAAATTTAAGAAATAACTAATACGTTGCTTTTTCTTTACAGTGTGTAGCTTCTCACCCAGATACAAGGATGCTGTTTATCAAGGGTAATTTTACCCAATCCTTAAAATGAATAAGGACTTATTGCTTGGATTTGGCAGAAGTCCAAATTACATTTTAGATTCTTTACAAGCAAAAAGAGCAAGGGGTTGCATACATTTTGAATTTATGATTTAAATGTTTACAAAAATTAATTTTTTTTGATCGGTATGTGGACTCAGTATTTTTACATCCATGTTTCTGGTGACATACAGGACTTAACACCTTTATGCACATGATTTTCTCCATCATCAAATTGTAGAAAACGTTTTTCATGTCTTTAGCCATAGTACCTTGGGTTATTGGTGGTTGACAATAGGTTCTAGCTGTTGGCAAGGATGCCATACAGAAATTTTGGTTTTGGTTATTGACCATAATTTTTTAAGTGATTTACTTCCCATACTTCTGTTTTCGTATAGAATTATGATTTAGAAGATGCTTTGGAGGTGATTAAGTATAAAGCTTGAACTTGCAGATGATATTTATATGTAATTGTTGCACTTGCAATGCTTTAGGGTGTCTTCCTATGACTTTCTACAATCCATTTTGGAGTCAAAAGAGGTCCATTCAACAAAAAAAAAATTCCCTTATTCAGTTTGCTAAAAATATGAAGTTTTTGATTCATGCAGTGTATTTGCATCGTTTCATGTGAAGATTCACTTGTTACATGGAATTCAATGTTGTCTTAGCACTGTAGTGACTCTTCTAATTGAATTTATCCTTTGCAGCTAAAATCCCAGCATATCTATACCCTCTTCTTAACAATACGAACAAGGAATGGCCTCATGAACGCTTACGGCTTAACAGCTTAGGTGTTATTGGTGCCTTAGTGAAGGTAGTTTTCCTTCTCTTCAGTAGTCTTAAGTATTTTGTCTTCCCACACTCCTTAATTATTATACATTGCTGGAAAATTTGATTATTAGTCAAGTTTATCTCAAACAATTACATTGTGCACCTACAATATTCTATCAGAACACAAATAGTTCAAGTGCATTAGATGGGATAAAGCTTGCTTCATATCTGTTCTGTATAGGCTAATTGTTTTTAATTAACAAAATTAATTTAAAATTTCATCCTTATTCTTCCCGCAGGCTGGTGATGCAGAAGTTTTTACTTTCCTTATTGAAACTCAAATATTCCCTTGTTGCCTGCGCTGCATGGAGATGGGCAATGAATTGTCAAAAACGGTAAGTGGCCAGGAATTCTTGATCTTTGAAAATTGTGAAATATTTTTATTGATTCTGTTACAATTACATTTATTTTGATAGCCTAATGAGTGATTATAGTCTCTAGAGTGTGACTTACAATTACAGTTTGTTCATATAGCTAGTGACACTTTAGTTGCTATTCTTCTGTTATGAAAAGGATAACTGTCAGTTGTGAAATTATCACAGCTGGCTTACCTCACTGTAGAAGTCAAAAGAATATTTTAAAGAGGACTCTGATACCTAGTAAGTAATCAGCAGATTTAAAATATATATATATATATATATATATATGTTGAGGGAACACTCTATCTGGATATCGAGAAATGGATGTCTCAAGCAAATTTGATTTTCATTTTTAGTTTTTGTTCAACCCTGCATATAATCATATGGCTTATATTATCATTGTATGTCTATATGCTTTTAAGAAATCAATCATGAATTGTTAATATATCTGATGAAACAGGTTGCAACAAATATTATTCATAAAATTCTAATGCAAGATGAGGGGCTGAAGTATTGTTGTACTCGTGCACAACGATTTTATGCAGTAGGCCATGCTTTGGCAAACATGGTAGAAAAACTTGCTGAGGAACCCTCACAACGGCTGCTAAAACTTATTATCGATTGTTACCTAAGGCTCTCACATAGTCCAAGGTCAGCTAAACATTTTATAGGGTCCAATAGCTGGTGTAATTAATGTTTTTTAAAAAAAAAAAAAAAAAAAAACTTATGTTGAGTACCTATTAATATGGATTAATGATTACAGGGCATGTGATGGTTTGAAATTCTGCCTTCCCACGAAGTTAAGAGATGCTACTATCGTCAACCTCCTACGTGTAAGTTCTTCAAAACTTTATTAACATTTGTGGTGTTAGCACTAGGGGAATTTGGGAACACAGAGGGTTAAAACACACACACACAAGTGCAAGCAAGAAAAACCAAGGTTGCTCTTTGTTATATACTATGTGGATATTGTAGAACTGTAGATAGGATTTGTAATTGAGTGACTCATACTTCTTTGTTTAGACAAGTACCAAGAAATTAGGGGTCATTCTACAATACCCACACTATCTTTGTGGGTATGGTACCCACTCAATTGGTACTATCAAATGTGATATAAGTACTATCATATGTGATGTTAGTACTATCCAATGTAATGTTGGTACTATCTGATTTTTTATATATATTAAATTTAAATAATAATAAAAAATTTAGGATACTAAGCAATGTGATAGTAAGTACCATCATATGTGAGGTAGGTACCATCATGTGTGACATTGGTACTATCAATGTGAGATTTTTTCGATTAGAGATACCGTACCCACATAAGTATTATAGAATTACCCAGAAATTAGAGATGTTCTTTGTTAGTAAGAAGGCTTATAATTGCACCTTGTCTAGATAGTTTTTCTTGCATGAATCATTTGAGTTTTATTAGTTTGCCGACATCCTGATCGTATTCATGCTTCCTACTGATGTAGGACAGGTTGGTGAGGAAATAGAAATAAGGGAAAAGAAGAGAAAACATGACAAATTCTAAGCTTCATCATTTAGAATTTGCTCAAAACCCTAGGCTTCACTACCCAAAGGCACTTGGAATCACTGCCAAGCTTAGAGAAACATCTCTAATCAGAAATTTTTTATCCAAATTGCAATGCCTACAACTATTCTTGGAGCCTCTTTTAAATAGGTTTCAAGAGGTACAACATATCACTTACATCCCATGAAATCCTCAACAACATTAAATTCTAAATTCTAAATTCTAAAGTGAAATCTAGAAAAATATGAAATTCAAAATTCAAAAATGAAATATGAGATTTCAAATAAGGAAAAAAAAAATACATTGTTAGTCCCCTAACGTTTACATGTGTTGCGCGTTTGGTACCTAATATTTCAAACTAGCGATTTTAGTAGGGTATGTAAACTTTAGAGACTAACAGTATATTTTGGTTGTGCTCCTTGCATCACTTCCTAATTTCTACCCTACCCTATTTTTGTAGTTAAGAAACAACATGACATAAGATAAGTATAAACGAAAGAAGAATATTAAAATGGATGTGTTGGAAATACTAGAAAAGATAAAGTAAAAGAATGCAATCATGTTCAAAAATAGGGTGACTCTTATTGGGAAAAAAATGAGGGAGAATCATTTAAGATGTCTTAGTTATGTGCAACAAAAACTGATTAATACACCCATGAGAAAGAATGATTTAATTTAAGTTGATAGGGTGAAAAGACAACAAAAAGTATGATTTTGCATAGTATAGAATGTTGGAAATGATACATGTGATAAACCCCAATTAATTGTCGAAGGTCACTACAGCCAAGCTTATTTTAATTAAATTATGGTTTAATTGAGTTCAGTACACATAGAGTTTCTAAACAGAAATCTTTACAGTGAAACTGGATTGAGGTTCTTACACAGGTGTGTTATACATGCATGAAGCTAATGTTTGTCTGCATGAATGCAATATCCCCATTAGTCATTGAAGTAAGTGATGCTTCAAACCAAGCTATAGGATTCTAGTTTATGAGACATCTGCTTTCTTCTAGCTCTGATTATGGAAAACCTTAAATAATTGTTTTTGTATATTTGTTAATGAATAACTGTTTTTCTAGAGGATCATGACTGCTTGTGCAATTTTGTTTTTCCCAGGATGACCCAAGAGCCATGGGATCGCTGCAACAATTATTTCACAATGTATTGATTGGACACCAATCTACAAAAAAACCAGTTGCAGAGTCACTTATGCACTTGATCAAAGGCTAATCTGAGTGAGGGCAACTGTGTCCTCCATGCTGTACCAGCACCGGTAGAATTAACATACGACATATACATAGCTCAGATTACACTCTGTCCTGGTACTATTGTGTTATCAATGTATATTATGTTGTTTTATGTGTTTAAGACATGGTTCATCATAAAAACAGTGTATCCTTCCTTTTATGTATAACTTAATTTATAAGCTTTACTTGCTGTTTGTGTAATATGTTTATTGTTGCCTTTTCCATATCACTTATATTTCGTTGGATGTAGAGAAAGTGCAAATTGGTTGATGCTGGGGTACAATATGGGAAAATGCTTGCTCTATCTACATATTGGTGACCTTACGTAGTTAGTTAAATGTTCTTTGTGGTACCTGACATTTCCAGTCAGAAACAGTGTTATATCTTTTTTCTGTTGTCAGTCCCAAACCTTCTGGCTAAAAGGAATGAGATCAGAAATTGCATGAGATACATATTAAAAGAAGAGAACATCAGCTGTCTGTACTTCCTACCAATTGATTTTATATATTCATCTTCTTTTAGCCGCATACTCTCACCCACCTTTCAAAGTCTCAAGCTTTTTCTTTTCTCTTTTCCTTCACCTTCTCACTCGTCTTTTAGACGAATCAAGGTAAACACTCTCACACACAAAGAGAGACTGAAAAAACCAAGAGAGAAGACATAAAAGACTTGAGTCACCGTTCACATAGGTAAGTCGGGCCGGGCTGTTTGTCTTCATTATTCATGATGCTGTTGAAATCCCCAATGGTTACCCATGGACCTTGAAAACTCGTCCAGCACCTTATCTAAAGCCTCCCACAGCTCATGCTTTTTTGACTTTCATAAGGACACCCATACACACTAATAAGCATCCAGCCATCGATTTAATCCCTTCTGGTTCCGTACAAACCAAGAAATCCATCACCCATTAGTTAGCTTAGCTCCCACAAATTCCAAATCAACTAATTTCTTTCACATCGCAACCAAAGCCCTCTGCATTTCCAAATATAGAGACACTATTACACATGGAAAAACTCGAACTTTCTCCTTAACCCCTCTATCCTATCCTTTGAGGCTTTAGTCTCCAGTAAGAACTGGAGATCCAAGTTACATTGGCACATCAAGGATTTAAGAGCTCTCACCGTTGATGGCGGGTTGATTCCACGTTAGCACCTACATAGGGAGTTGCTAGCCTACGGAGTGAAGAGGCTAATAAGAAATTGCTAAGCACAAGAGTAAAGCAGATAGTAACTAAACAAACTTTCACACAGGTTTAATGCATAGGATATAGGGTACCACATATGTTAGGAGAGGTGAGCTTAGGACAGGGAATAGAAAACACAAGAAAAAAGGAGGAGGGATAAAGTGAAGAGGGAAACAGACCCACACAAGGGGCTTCGTGATGAGCAGGGATTTGGAGAAAATGGGTTTCGAGAGTAAGCTTTAAAGATTGATACAAAAATGACTGAAAACGCTATAAAAAGACAAGATGACAAATAAGAAAAAAGGGGAGGATTGTGATCAATAATGAAGAATGTCGATGATCAGGAGGAACAGGAACAGATACAAAATGAAATCAAATTGAGTGCTTCTAATTTTTTAGAGAAACACAACAATTAGGTGAAAAGGGTGTAAGGATTAAGATAAGAAATAAACATGAATAAAGATTGAAATGGTTAAAGAGTGAACAAACTTAGTAAGATCCAAAACTGGGCGTACGAATCAGAAGAAAAACTCCAAATCGGCCAGGAACTCTACTCTGGTTTCAAGGCACTGGTCCTGCTCGAAGCAAGGGTTACAGATCCCTCTACTAAATTTAACAGTGATGTCAAATATATATATATATATATATAACCCAAAAAGCTTGCTGCTAAAACATAATACAATTTGTAGCTTTCAAACAGCAACCCATTGAATTGTTAGTTCACAATCAAACGATCATTGATTCATTTCAGAGGGAATAGAACAGGGAGAAAAAGGCACGGTTGAAGACACTTGTGAACCTGGCTACCAGATGTTTTATTATAAACAAGAACATCACAGCTTGCCAAAATGATTGAGGAATAAACAAGGAAGATGAAAGCCATACCACCATCTTCAAAAAATAAAGAATATATGGATATATAGGAACAATTGGAACTAGAATACAGATAGTACATATTATAAAATTACTAGTGTAAGTTCAAGAAGAACTGGGTAGGCGATTACGGAATATTCCCTCAACAGTTTGAATGAGCTGCCCTGTGCAGAATACAAAAGATGTATCTCTCACTTAACGCTTCTGGGGAATCGAGAGATTGCCCTCAAGCATAAAAGAAAGATCATGCATTTGTGACATTATAGTCTCTACATCATCAACATTAGTCCTGGTGCTTGTGCTGGAAACATCTCCACCTTTCGTAACATCTTCAGCACCTCCTCCAACTGTTGGATTTGTGCTGGGCATCCTGAAACATGAAATGGAATATATGAGATCCATCAATTGGTCCAGCTTTGTCTCTTAAGTGCAGAAAGTATAAACTAAAGGTGAACACTAAGATGCTAGTTTACTGAATGGACCCAAAATCATTGTCAAATATGCTTCAATATTGAATTTATAGATTTCAAAGCTAAAATTATAACCAGAGGTAAAAAAATAAAAATAAAAAACATTTCCGGGGAGTATGTACAAGTCTCCGGCATGTTGGGAAGAAGCTTCTTTCCCCACTTCAACCCCCTCCCCCTTTTCTCTCAACAAAATGAGTCAATTAATAAACTACACTAAAATAAATACAATTAAAACAAATGAAGTAAGAAAAAGTTACAAATTTATTCTAATTTCAAACAGATCGATATCTATATCATAACAATCTTGCACGTAACTATTGTCCAGCGTATTTCTTTAGCATAATTTAGACATCTCAAACAAATATATATGCATGCACATGCATATATCTCAACCAGGTTCTTATATAACTTGAATATAATCTTCTTGCCTCCACCAAAGCCTCCTTGATTGTTGAAATACCTTGCAAATCCAAGAGCCCCACCTCTCCACAATTTGAGAGGGAAGAGGCCTCAATTGTGAAGATTAAATCAATGTTTGTCAAAATTTTGTTTTGTTGGGTATCTTTAGATGAGAGTAGACCTTCTTGCACCGACTGCCACCCCTGTGGCAAAAGATCATTTGCTTCTCTCATAACTCCAAAACCCCAGATAGTGACAACTCCCCAATTCATTAGACCAGCACTTCCTTTCCACAACAATATTGCCACTCAACCACCTCTTTTTATAAGATGCTTCTTTCCAAGGTAAAATGAATGCCTATTATCAAAGCCAAAAACCATTATGGGTAATGCCAATGATGAACTCACACTACAGGGTCTCATTAGGGGGATCCTCTCTCCCCTTTATTATTTCTCCTAGTGATGGAGATATTGAGTAGGATGTTGAGGAAAGTGGAGGAGGAGGGTCTCATTCGAGGTTTCAGGGCGGGTAGTAATGCAGCGGAGGGTTTATGTATTTCTCATCTTCTTTATGCTGATGATACCATTCTTTTTTGTGATGCGGATTTGGACCAGTTGGTTTATGTTCGGATGGTGCTCACTTGTTTTGAGGCGGTAACTGGTCTCAGGGTGAACATGGCAAAGAGTGAAATGGTTCCGGTAGGGGAGGTTCAGAATATTGCAGAGTTGGCGGAGTCCTTATGTTGTCACATTGGTGGTTTACCTTTGTCTTACCTTGGTATGCCTTTGGGGGCTTTGTACAAAGCAGTGGCGGTTTGGAACCCTATCATTGAGAAGTTGGAACGTCGTCTATCGGGATGGCAAAAGCTGTATTTATCTAAAGGGGGCCGTTTAACCCTTTTGAAAAGTACACTATCTAGTCTCCCAACTTATTTCCTTTCCTTATTCACTATTCCTATTAGTGTTGTGCGCAGAGTTGAGAAGCTGCAAAGGGACTTCCTATGGGGTGGTATGGGAGATGTGGTTAAGCATCACTTGGTGGGTTGGGATAAGGTTTGTACCCCGAAAGAAGTGGGGGGCCTTGGGGTGAGGAGTTTGATTTTGACAAATAAAGCTCTATTGGGGAAATGGTTATGGAGGTTTGGGATGGAGGGAGATCACTTGTGGCGGCGCGTTCTAATGGCGAAGTTTGGTTCTGATATGGGAGGCTGGCGCACTAAACCTATTCGAGGTCCGCATGGTTGTGGGCTTTGGAAAGGTATTATGTCTGGTTGGGAAGATTATTTTCAACATGTGGAATTTGTGGTTGGTCAAGGAACTCGTGTTAGCTTTTGGAAAGACAAGTGGTGTGGGGATACACCCTTGGTGGTTTTGTTTCCTACCTTATTCACTTGTGCTTCCAATAGAGAAGCTACAATTGCTGAAGTTTTGAGTGGTCCAAATTCTCGGGGAGTTCGAGAGTGGAATGTCACCTTTGTGAGAGATTTTAATGATTGGGAGGTAGATGTGGTTGCGGAGTTTTTCCAATTTCTTCATTCTCATAGGGTTCCTAATGCTGCTCTTCCAGACGAGCTTCGGTGGAAGCAATGCAAGGATGGGGTTTTTACTTCTCGATCATATCATTATGCCTTGATTAATAGACGGGGGGTAAGGTTCCCTTGGAAAAGCATATGGCGGGTTAAGGCTCCTCATAGGGTGGCTTTCTTTGTTTGGACTGCAACTTGGGGTCGCATTTTGACTTGTGATAATCTTATGCGGCGTGGGTATATGATGGCAGGGTGGTGTTGTATGTGTTGTTGTGATGGGGAAACTGTGGACCATTTGTTACTGCATTGCAGTGCAGTTCAGAAGCTTTGGAATTATGTCTTCCTTACTTTCCGGGTCCATTGGGTTGTGCCAAGGCAGGTGGCTGATCTGTTGTTTGGGTGGCATAACTGCTTTGGTAAGCATCATTCTCACATTTGGAATTTGATTCCATTGTGTCTAATGTGGACGGTGTGGCGGGAGAGGAATTTGAGAACTTTTGAGGATTTGTCTACCTCTCCAGATCAGCTCCTTGGCACCTTTGTGACTTCTCTATTTGATTGGACTAGGATAAGGGGTTTTACTACTGCTGTAACTGTTACTGAGTTTGTCGATTCATGGCACTCAGCTTCTGTTTGATGTTTTCCTTTGTATTGCTGTTTCCATCTTGTGCACACTTTGTGCACTAAGTTTTCTCTCTTAATAAAATCTTATTACTTATCAAAAAAAAAACATCTCCTTGTGAAACCAAGGTAGAGGGTAAGGTCATGGGTTCAAGACCCACTAGGTGCATGTGTTATTACCAATTAAAAAACAAAAACATTGTGGGTAAACAGACAGGCTCATAATTTTGTTAAAAAAAGGAATTCAAATTCCTTCAACCCTAACCTGAGATAAAGTCCTCCGCAGTGACTCCAGCTTACTAGTCACTGAGGACTAAGTCCAAAAAGACAACATGAATACATTGAAAACTCACAACTGAACTCTAATCATCACCAAGTTTCCTCCTACAAGCAAATACATTCTCTTCAACCATGTAGGCTTCTTTCCACTCTCTCTAGATCAATATTTCACACCAACTTTGCTTGAAAGAAGATCACAAAGACATCCCAAGAAATGATAAGATGGAATATACTCTCCTTCAGTCTAACTTGCTTCCAATCAGCTAGTGTTCTTTTCCACTGTCCCAACCGCAATTTTTTTATTTATTTTTTATAACATAGGGACCTTTCAAAAGAAGAGCCCTTTGGACTCGCCTCTAGGCAGTAAAACCTATGGTCAACTGACCCCACCCGCCACCAGTTGTCAGGTAATCCAGGGGCATTTACCCCTGACATGGTTAAGCAGTTTATGCTCTCCCAACCGCATTGAGATGATTTTATGAAGATATCAAGATATAGAGAGGACAAGATCCTAGACTTAATTCTGATTATGTAAGCAAATTCAACCATCTAGCCAACTGGACCAATTCAATCACCAAAGTAACAACAAAAAACTGACTCAAAACCATAAATTAAGTAGAAATATGCTATAAAACGCCATTAACACCTGAATTTTCTCCCTCGGTCCCTCTTTACCAGCAAAAGATAAACATGCTATTCCATTATTCCTACTCCCACTCCCCACCCCCAACGCCTTCTATTTCATTTAGGTCCCCTTTCTGGGTATCATATCAGCTCCTACTCTGAAATGTAAGTTGAAAAAGGAGAAGGGGCATTAAAAGTTAGATAAATGCACAAACCGGTAACCATTGGTTAGTCTTAACTAATTTTGCTTAGTGAGAAAATGCCCTAGCTTTCTCTTCAAGACCTTACACGTATTACAATAAGTGTTTGTTTTACTCAATTTCTTTATAATATATATAAATATATATATATATATATATATATAATATATATATATATATATATAAAACATTGAGTAATAAATAAAATAGTAACTTCTATTATGAGTTATATGACCTGAAAGCCACCTCTCTTTGTGAGTTTAGATTAGCTTTTTTTCTTCTAGCTTTTAGCATATTTGCTTATATAGACAGCTTTTTAAAGCCTCACTTTTTTTTAAAAAAAGTATAACTGCACTTTTACCAACTTTCAGCAAAAAGCTAATCCAACACAGGCTAGATAAGCATTACATACAGTCTAGCAGGATGCTTCAAAACCCAAGAGCCCAAATTCACTTCCATTAAAAAGAAATTGACATCCCATGTATACAAACCTGTCTGAAACAAAAGGTTCTGATGGATTATTGTGAACTTCTATAGAACCATATGGATTGCTATGTGCTCCTGAAAAGATATCCGATTGTGAAGAGCTACCAAAATCAATATCCTGTGAGTTGTTTACTGAGCTGAACAAATCTATTTCCGATGTCTGTTCCGCAGAAGGTGTTGTGTGATTAACAGTTTGTTTCAAAGAACTATGAGAAGGATCTTGTGTACTAGTTGAGCTTGTAAAATCATTCCATGCATCAAATGAATCATCATCTCCATCAATGGTCTTTTCATCAGGTGCTTTCTTGTTGTTGGTTTGCCATAGATCACCTTCTAGCCAATCAACATTCATGGAAGAAGAATCATTTGCATTCTCTGCTATTCTGCCATCCTCAATGTTTGCAGTCATTTCAACCTGCTCAGGCTGGCCAATTATCCCTGATTTGGAATTAGTCCATAGATCATCTTGAAACCAGTCGTTATTCATTGGTGCTGATGGAACCATATTATCTTCTCCTTTACCATCAGTAGAATCTTTTCCGGTTCCAAAAACTGTGCCCATATGAGCAGATAAATCACCCACAGAACCCACAAAAGGGTCAAACGATTTGGTTTCTTCACGATGTGTTCGTGAATTAGCAGACTGGAAGTTTGCCTCCCAACCAGAAAAAGAGTCACCACTCTTGCTTTCCATAGACCTTGTAGCTGTCTCAGAAGGCTGAACATTCTCAAACAAACTACGAGTTTCGGGAACATGAAAATCATTACTTTCTGTACTTCCTATTTGTTTGTTCGACACTTCAGATGCACTAGAAGCCCCATCTCTCATTCCTTCATCAAAAAAGTTGTCAAGATCAACTCCAGCCAAATTCAAGACATTTTTGCTTTGAATTGGTGTCTCATTTGAAACACTAGTCCCAACTTTCTCTGACTCAGCAGACCATCTTATTTCTAACTCTAACAAATCAGACAAGGGAAACTCATCTTTTGGTGCACGTTGTCCTCTGTATGATTCATTTGTTCTAATGAATGGACCCACTTTCTCCTGAAAAAATAAATAAATAAATACACCAATTCACAACACACCCTTCATGCAAAGAATCCATGAAGATCATTTCAAAACATCTACATACATAAAAGATTATATATTAAAACTTCCAAATTTAATGTATAAAACTTCCCCCATCTCCGGCAATCAGAACAATACATACAACTATCAATGCATAAGCATCCTTGTTCATGATGTTGTGAGTGTAGAGAAAAAAAATTAAATAAAAAGCAATATACCTTTTAGGATCAAAATTAAAAGCAACAAGAAGAAATTATAAATGTATCTGATCTTTTAGGATCAAAAGTTTTAGGCTAGGACAAATGAGTAGAAAAGTTACTATCTTCTAGAAATTTGAGATTTTATGATGGTTGTTGTATTCAAAAAAACTTTCTCCTAACATATGGAGAAGGGAGGGAAAAAAACATCAAGCTTACACAGAAAGTATATCAACCATTTTACATGCAATCAGCAAACCACAGTTAAAGTTGAAACCTAGAACTCAGGTTTATCTTTCTATTTCAACTAATTATTTAAGTGGGATACTCAAGCGAACTATCTCTACCTTAACAGAACAAAGAATTCAAGATTGTGTTTCTCATTTATAACTAAAGTTGGGCATGAGGTAGTCATAAAGAAAACTTATCTATCTCCATTTACTATGTCAAACTCTTGATCAATTAACCTGTTATTTGTAGCATCATAAATCATTACTTTTCTCTTCTCTTTACAATGGATGAAGTATTTTTTTTTAGAAATGTGATGTCTATCATTAATAAAAAGCAAAAAAAACCATTAATACAACCTTAAATTAAGATGTGGAATTGCCCCCTGGGAAAGACACAAGCATAATTCCCATTACCAATTTGGAAACGGATTCATGCTTTTGAAAAGCAAGAATTGCATTCACATTCTTCTTTATTCCAGCTGATGTAGCAACATTGGTTTCACATTCACATTGTGCTTCCCATGCAACCCAAAACAGCAAAATTTCATTTCATTTTTAGTGTTAATTTTCCTCAATTATATGGAAACCCAAACAATAAGATATATAAAAGTAAAATAAAAACTAGTCAAAGCTCTAAAATTTTCCCTCTGAATTTTGGAATTAGACTTACCGATCCGTCGAGGTCCAAGGAATCGAGCAACCAGCGGCAAGCGAAGGTGTTGCGGAATATGAGGGGATCAGGAGTGGGGTCGAGGTGCTGATCTCGGCCACAGAAGACGCAGATCAGGGACTGTACGCCTCGGAGGAATCGAGCTTTGCAGTGCTTGCACCGGAGGTAGGGTGGCGAGGGATCTAGTTGGGCTAGAGTTTGTTGGACCGAAGGGAGGCTTGGAAGAGATGGGTCGTCTGGGTTGTACAAAGATAGATTCGCTTCTTTGCGAACCGCGATCTGGACTTGCTTTATTAGATCGTGTGGGATTTCGAACGCCATTGTTAGGGTTTGTTGCGAAGAAAGCTCTCCTCTCTCTCTCTCTCTCTTCTTGGAGTGCCAGAGGAACAGGTTTCTGTGAGGAAGGAGAGTGACTGGGTTTCAGTTCTTCCAAAACGATGACGTTTGAGAGGGAAATGGGTGCGTACAACGGTACTAACCACTTTCGGCTTTCAATTCTGTACGAGGTTGTTGTTGTTGTTGTTTTTTTTTTTTTAAGAGAGATTTAATTGATTCATATTATTTATTTGACTCTGAAATAGTTAGGTTAAATTACAATTTACACTTCCTAAGTTTTTCTTTTCAATTCATTAATTTTCTATTTTCGCCTACTTTTTTTTCAATTCTTTCATTTTTTTTTCTTTTTTTTTCTTTTCTTTTTTTCTTTTTTTTTTTTTTTTTAATTTTAGAGAGATTTAATTGATTCATATTATTTATTTGACTCTGAAATAGTTAGGTTTAAATTACAATTTACACTTCCTAAGTTTTTCTTTTCAATTCATTAATTTTCTATTTTCGCCTATTTCGATTTGTATTTTACCATAAATATTAATGCATAGCACACAATGTACGTATATTAATCAGTTTCTTTTTTTTTTTTTTTTGGTCCTTTAGACCTGCTCTCTTGGCGCACAATTAGCACCGCTCGCTATCATGTGCTTGAGAGTTTCTTTACGGCATTGTGGTCCTGCTCCACGTGTGCTCGTCGCCAGCCCTTCGTGGGTCTCCAACCTGGCCTTTCGTGGGTCTTTTCTCACTGGTCCAAGTGGGTTGTGGGTTTATCTCCGCCCTTGGTGAGGTTCAAACTTATTGGTTTGTCGATTGCTCCACGAAGGGAGTCATCTGCAGCGGTGGGAGTTTGAAGTGTTGGTTGTGTGTGGATCTTGGTCTCCACTCCATGAGTTCGCCGCTCTCGCGAGGTAGCCCCCTGCTATCCGTTTGCCTCATGGTGGTTGGAGAGTGGAGATGTGCTTCGTGCTAGACTTTTTGGGTACTGAGATTATTTCGGGTATACGATAATTTGGTGTTGATTTTGCTTGGTTTGTGGTTTTGTGGCTTTTGTCTAGTTTATTTTAGTTTTGGGTGTTAAAGCCTGGTTTGGTGTTGGCTTGAAGTTGGGATTCTTATTTGATTTGTTTGTTGTGTTTGTTTAGTTGGATTGTTGATTTGTAGTATAGTGTATTTGTTTTGGTTTGTTTATTGGGGATTGACGATGTTGAAGATTGGTATGTGTTTGTGCTAGATGGTGGTTGTTTTTTTTATGTGCTAGGGAATCTGAGTACATGAAGTCGTTAGTATGGAATTGTCGAGACTTTTGCAATGCCTTGACAGAAGAGCACTTCGGGTACTTATAAGGACTCACCACCCAGAGGTTCTTTTTCTTTGTGAAACAAAAGCTTGTGAGAGTCATATGCAGAAGGTATGCGATTGTGTGGGTTTTTCGGAAAAATTAATTGTTGAAGCTATAGGCAGAGCTGAGGGAACATGTATGGGTTGGTCTAATGCTCTAAATATTGAGGTTCTGGAATTTAACTCACATATCATAGCCATAACCATTCATGACAACCAATGTATTTGGTCTTTGATTGAGTTCTATGGTCCTCTCTACAAAACTAAGCGTAGGAAAGTTTAGGAAAACTTTTACGCTTCTAGAATCTTTAGATGGACCTTAGATTTGTTTTGGGGATTTTAATAAGTTGATAGATTTGGTTGAGAAAGAGGGTGGAAGAATAGCCTGCTCTTCAGCTCCTAATTATTTGAAGAACATGTTATTTGACCTGGGTGCTATAGACCTAGGTTTTTCACGCAACAAGTTCACATGGACCAATAAGAGGTGGGGCCCGAATTGTATCAGAGAGAGACTAGATAGATCATAGAGGGATAGCAAACATAAGTTGGAGATTAGCTTTTCTAGAAGCTACTATTCTTAATTTGGGTGCAATAAACTCTGATCATGCACCAATCTTGCTTAACACTAACCCAAACAACCATTACACATCTAGACCATTCCGCTTTAAAGCAACATGGGCAAGAGACAGTGGTTGCTACAGGGTGATTAAGGAAGCTTTGGGTTGTGTTGTTGTTTCTCTTGCGGAGTACCTTCCCCTTTTATAATGGTCATCTTCTCCGCTGGAGGGAGCTTCTGTCGCTTCGTTAAGACAAGGACCATCTCTATTGACAGACCATCTCTTCTCTTCCCAAGACACATCTTTTCCTATTTTTCATGGCAGAAGCTTCTTTCCACCATACTTTTGCTTCTTTTCATGTTCCTGTCGTAGTGTTTGCATGATTTTGGCTTACTTTTCCAGACTCCTTTCATCTGCAATATCATTATTATTCTTTGGGAAGGCAAGGGCATTAATGGAGCTCGCTGAGGAACACAGCTGCATTAAATTCCTTGGTTTATGGAGAAAGAAAACTATTTCATGGTTTGCATGCACACACATGGTTACATGAATTGAGCTTTGGTGACCTAGATATTTCCCAAACAAATCATTCAGCCTTTAGCCAGATTCATGAACCCCTTGGACAAACTTCCCTACCGCCAAACCATCACCCCGCAATTCCTGCAAAGAATAAGGAAATTAGTTAACTTTTCGCAGGTCTAGGCTGCTGCCATTAAATAATTATCACATCAGTCTCTTCTGTGGGTGATGTCTCAATGGCTTGTTGAATTTTGTTAGCTTGTAATGGAACTAAAAGTCTCTTGGCTTAACTCCTGCTGGGACTCCTTTGAGGTGATGCCATGGTTTTAAAGTTCTATGTAAAGAGAGTTATATTACCCATCTCATGGTGGGGCCTTATGGACTTGCCCCCCCCACCCCTCCAACTTGCTTTGGGTCTTAGTTCTTTTCGTGGAACGATTTACCGCAAGATCCTTTTAACATGGTTGGCTTGGTGGGCCTATTAGTCCGCTGAAGTTTTTGACTAAACTTGCCGTGGGACCCTTTTAACATGTTTTATATTACCCATTTCGTGGAACCATATGGCCTTGGGTCTTCCACTTGTTTTGGGTTTTTTTAATTCCCTTGGTGGAATATTTTATCATAGGACTCTTTTGGCACAGTTGGCTTGGTAGGCCTATTAGTTCTTCCTCTGGAGCTTTTGATTGGGCTTGCTCCAAGGAATAGAACTTAAGGATTTGTGTTACCCCTTCGATGGGCTTGCGGGCTTATAGGCCCATTTGTGTTGTTTTGGGGCCTTGGCATTAGGCTTTGTTCCCAATAAAACCCCAAGGAATTGCGTTATCATTTTGATAGGTTTATGGGTCTTGTGGACCCATTTGTTATTTAGCCTTTGCGTTTAGGCTTTATGGCAAGTCCCATTGCATTTGGGCTTTGCATCCTACCGTGACCTGTGCCTTGGGTTACTGGCTTTCCATTAACCATGAGCTCCGCAGGAACGATCACCCACAAGTCTTTGCATTTAGATTTTATGGAAAGTCCCATTGCATTTGGGTTTTGCATCTTGTTGTGACTTGGGCTTTGGGTTACTTGCTTTTCAATAATCACGAGCTTTGCAGGAACGACCACCCATAAACCTTTGCATTTGGACTTTATGGAAAGTCTCATTCTGTTTGGGCTTTGTATCCTGCCGTGACCTGGGCCTCGAATTATTGGCTTTTTAATAATCATGGGCTGAGCAAGAATGACCACCAACATTAAGCCCCTCGAGCACGCGTGCCACGTGAAAGGCAACATGTGCGAATAGCGGATTCAAGTTGGTTTTTGGCGGTTATCTTCTTCTCCAATCTCTTTGAAATGTCAGCTTGTTAGGTAAGTTAACATCCATGTATCTCCAAAATCATTTTTCCTTGAATCATGAGTTTCTGCAACTCTCAATGTGATGCAACTCATATATATAATATATATATATATATATATATATATACTTTTCATATTTTTTCTTTTTAAAACCCCCTCATTAAAGATCTTACCAACCACCCTCATTATTCCACACATCTAATCCCTCCTTTATTATCTTTTCTTTCATTGACATTCATATATATTATTATTATTTTTTCTCGTAACCCATACATACCTTTTCTATTTTGTCTTATTTCTTTTTGTTTTTTCTTCAATTCCAAATCTCAATCTATCTCAATCTTACAACCCGTGCACACCTTTCCATTATATCTTCTTTCTTTTGTTTTTCTTCAATTCCATACCCAGCTTTGCAATCCGTGCATACCTCCATCTTTTTTTTTTTTTTTTTTGCCATATCAATCAGCCTTCATACTAGGTAGATAGATAGCCGAGAACCAATTGATTGTTCAAGAGATCCTCCATAGCTTTAAAAAAAGAAAGGTGAATAGTGGATTCGTGGCCATGAAAGTAGACCTCCAAAAAGTATACGATCGAGTAAATTGGAATTTCCTCAAAACTGTCATGCAGAAGTTCGGGTTTAATGGCACTTTTGTCAACTGGATTTATGAATGTGTGTCCACTGTCTCCTCATTTCTGCTTATTAATGGTGGAAAATCCCAATGGTTCCAGCCTTCCCAGGGGCTTAGACAAGAAGATCCTTTATCCTCTTATCTATTCATCATATGTTAGGAAGTTCTTTCGAGGATGATTGAAATGGAGCACTTGGATGGTAGAGTCAGCGGGGTTAAAATGAACACAGGTGGACCTGCCATTACACATGCCATGTATGTTGATGACCTCATGCTTTTCTCCAAAGCCAATGATAAGGAAGTTGAGGCAATCCATGGGTGTCTTGAAAAATTTTGTAGCTGGTTAGGCAAAGTTGTGAACAGAGGCAAGTCGAGCCTTATTTTTTCTAAGCTAGTTCAAAGAGACAAGAAAAGAAAGATCAAGCAAGACTTGCAGATGAAACGCATTCACAAGGATGCATATAATATATATATATATATATATATATATATATATATATATATATTGGGGGGTGGGTCTAATCACCACCATTAATAGATCTAAAGATTTCAAGTCAAGATTAAGAGGTTGGAGGAGTAAAAGATTATTGTGGGCTGGCATAAGTACGATGATAAAATTAGTGGCTCAAGCTTTACCTACTTACACCTTTTCCACTTTTAATGTCCCTAATACAGTTTGTGATAAGCTGGATGTTGTAACTCGGCGTTTTTTGTGGAACCCGAAAAAGGAATCTGGCAAATTCATTACTTGGAAGGCATGGGACCAATTGTGCCAACCAAAACAACTTGGAGGTTTGAAATTTAAAAAGGCTAAGAGATTCAATGAAGCATTATTGGCTAAATTGTCTTGGATGGTTATCTCCAAGAGAGTAAGTATTTGCATGCAAGCTCTAAGAAGCAAATACAAAGTTAGGCATGACTGGTTGAGAAGAGAGCCTATTAAGAATGCTTCCAAAACATGGCAAGCAATTGAAAAAATGAAAAAGCTACTGCTGAAGGGTGTTTGTTACTTGGTGGGAAATGGTACTTCAATTGACGTTTGGAAAGACTCGTGGGTTCTATGTTTGGAGGGATATAAACCAGTTAAGAGAGATGAAAATGTAGTTATAAATCCGTTGTCAGTTGCTTCCCTCATTAATTAAGAGAATCATTGCTGGATCAAAACTAAACTTGAGGAGCTCTTTAATACTGAAACAGTGGAAGCTATTCTAAGAATTAAGATACCTATTTACCCAAGGCAAGATAGAATCATCTGGCTAAAAGAACCAAAGGGCAATTTCTCTGTGAAATCTGCTTATAAGGCCAACAATGACAATGAGAATGTTGGTAACTCGGGAAGCACATGGCATCATATGTGGAAAATGAAAGAATATGAGAGAAGTAAAATGTTTGTATGGAGGATAGCTTCTAATGTGCTGCCTACAAAGCAAAATGTCACCAATAGACTTGGTGAGATGGAAACTTTGTGCCCACTTTGTCATGAAGATGAAGAATCATCCATTCATCTATTATTGCCCTGTTGTTAGAGCTTTTTGGTTTGGCCAATGCGGGGATATCACTCTGATATGCTTAATGTCAGCAACCATGAAGAACTAATCCAACTAGTTATTGACCCCCTTGTGCATCAATCAATAGACTCTATTATAAAGATCAAGACTTCCATTCAAATGGCTCTCACCCTAGAGTGTATTTGGAACTTCAGAAACCAAGTAGTCCGTCAAGCAAAACAAGTGAATCAACATTCCATCCATCTAGCTATAAAAGGATTAGAAAGCAGAATAGTAGAACAAATTCAAGCCTTGGAGTTAGAAGAGAAGGAAAAAAATTACAAAATTATGAATTGGACCACCCCTAGTAGTGGTATGATCAAATTGAACACAGATGCAACATTGTTCAATAACTCAGCTGCCTTAGTAATGGTTGCTAGAGATGATAGAGGATGTGTCCTGAAAGTTTGGTCAAAAGTTGAGCCAATTTCTGATCCTCTTATTGCAGAAGCAGCAGCAGCAATGTATTGGGTCTTGCAGCAAGTCAAGGTTGAGAATTATTCGAAGATATGCATTGATGGAGATGCAAAGCTTTGCATTGATGCTCTGAATGGTTCTATGACTAATGTTTGGTGGAAGATTGATACTTTTTGTAAGGATTCTAAAATATTAAGTTTAGATTTTGATGTTTTCTCTTTTTGTCGGGTGTATAGAGAGGCTAACTCAATGGCTCATGTTTTAGCTAAGTTTATTTTTCACCATTCCCTCTTTTTCTGTTGTAATTCTGATTCTCTCCCGCCCTCTGTTTCGGAGGCGTGGTTAAGAAATGTTGTTGCTTTTGCCGTTTAATGAGATAAGCTAATTACCAAAAATATGTTAGTCAGCTTGATTAACATAATTTTCGTGAGACCACTATAAATAGAGGTAGCCCCTAGTTCATTCAACATCAATTCTTCAAGTATCAAAACTCTACCAAAATTACTCTAAGAGTCTTTGAAGAACACTCGAAAATTCAAAGAACAAACGAAGAAAATTCATTCAAATAATTCTTCCAAACTTCAAAGTTCTATTGGAATCAAGCCCTAAAGCCCCCTGAAAGTTCAAGAACTTTGATCAATTGAAGACTCATCGGATTCAGACCAAAAGCCCCAAAGAACTTCAACACACAAGCCTTCGACGGAGAAATTCTAAACAAGCCAAAGCCTAGAAATTCGTCTATCAACTCAATTCGATCCTAGAAATGGACTTTGTGAAGCCCTTGAGTCGAAATCAATTTGAAGATAATAATTAGAGGAATATTTTTTTTTTTTTGTAAAGAACATCCTAGAGATTGTAATCCACTGCTTCAAATCAATAAAATATTTGTTTGCAAATTATTTTCAGTTGATTAAAGACTTGAAATTTTATTGTCTACAAATTTCTTGGATCGAATTGAGTTTGTGCAAATAATTACACCAGAAAAAAGAAAGACTAAATTGCAATTTGTACCCTTAAAGTTTGGGGTAATACCTCATACAATTTCAAAAAAACTGGATCCATACCCTTAATGCTATATAACATTCGGAAAAAAAAAAAAAAAAAAAAAAAAAAAAAGGCAATTTCATCTATATCCATTAATGAGATAGTCGTAAAATGCCAACTTAAAATAATGTAGTTTTCAATTCTAAATGTTATCTAATTTTAGTGATACAAATTTAAATTTTGAAATTTTAAAAGACAAAATCAAAATTACCTAAAATTTTTAAGATGCATATTATAATTTATCCTTTTTTTATTTTATTTTTTATTTTACGTGAATGAAACTAAATTATTTTGACATGAGATGACCCTTAATAACAATATCATTAATGAAACTGGAAAACTTTTTTCCAAACTCTACTTTAGGTTTTTTATTTTTTTATTTATTTTATTTTATTTTTTTTTTATGAGTAACTCTACTTTAGTATTAAGTATTAACTATTAAGGATTACGGATCAAAATCAAAATTATATCAAACTTAGGTGTAAATTGCAATTCAGTTATTTTTTTTTTTTTTTTTGAAAAGTGGTATTATTGGTGTCAATGTGTCATACGAAAGGTCAACGTACTCTACGCCGTAGACGAACCCACCCACCATTATTTACAGGTTTACAGCTCTCAAATCCGTAGAATGTTCAAACAGAGATTAAAAATTATTTCTTTTATTCTTTAAAAAAAAAAGAGTAATGATATTAATTGGTAAATGTAAAAAGAAGCAACAGAGGTTGAAGACGAAGAAAGAAGAAGAGGAAAGTCAGCTGATTTACTACTACTTCACATCCCCATCTTCTCTCTTTCATTCATATTTCTGGTGGGATCAGCTGAGAAATCAACGTAGTTGTTGATTTAGAAAAAGAAAATCAATAATGGGAATGAATCCTTTGGTGTTGAAGGTGGGATTGGGATTGGTGGGTCTGTGCATAACCGGTTACATATTGGGTCCACCACTCTATTGGCACTTCATGGAGGGTTTAGCCGCCGTCAGCCATTCCTCCTCCTCCTCCTCCTACTCTTGCTCTCCTTGCCAATGTGATTGTTCCTCTCATCCCCTCCTTTCAATTCCCGAAGGTACTTATTTACACTTCCACCACTCTTTTACCTTAAAAATCATCTCTTTTTTTAATCTTGTTTCTCAGATCTGCTTAAATCTCTCTGCTTTTTCTTCTTTGATCTACTCTATGAATGTAGATCTTGCATATTGATGGGTTTTTCTTATGGGGGCACTGTTTCAATTATTGGGTTTTTCTGTTTTACCTTCTTGTTGTGTTATGGGAAATCGTTGGAAATGTGATGTTTGTTAAGGTCTTTACGATTATTTTTTTTTTTCTGAGCTTTGTTTGCTTATCTGGGTTGGTTTTAGTTGTTAATTATATGCCACTCAGTCAGATCTCTTCAGTAACTAAGATGCGGTGCTTTCCTAGCTTTCTTTTGTGAATCTGTTTTCCATTGTGTCCAATTGGCTCCAGATCTATGCTAAATTGGTACGGATCAATCTTATTTAAGTGTCTGATATGAACATTGGACTGGAGTTTTCAGATATTTGGTTTTCAGCAGTCACTGAATTTCAACTTTTCAAGGATCATTTTTCTTTTTTCTTGTTGAAAAATGCGATTTTAGTGCCTATGAATATGAAGAACACTGACAAGTGAATTCTAATGAAAACAGAGAGAATTAGCATTACTAATTGAAAGTTTTAACTAAAAAGTGTGTTAAGTGGGGTTTGGGTTGTCATTCTTAATTTGCTAATGATAGAACACCCTCTCAATCAGATGTGTGTTCCTAGGTTTGAAGAACATTATTGCCCATCTGCTTTCTTACTTCCAAACTACCACCTCTGTCTGCAAATTGTCATCACTTGCTTTGCTGGATCATATGATGTTTAATTCTGCTTCTAACTTCTGAGAGTTCTGACAATCAAACATGTACTTATTTCAGTTTCTTTGCCTGTACTTATGCAGGATTGAGCAATGCTTCCTTTGCAGGTTAGTTTCTGTCTCATGAATTAACTGTTGAGGATATTGTAAATTGATTTAGAATATGAAACCCGAAGAACTTAAGTTTTCTTTAATATTGATCCTACACACATTTGCATGGAAGTAGGAATGGAGATTATGTTGTTACTCCTTTGCAGCTAGACAGCGTATAGTTGTCTTTGTCATGGATCACTATCTTGGCTTGCACATTATTCTATTCAGATGTACCTTGTTTAGTTTTGCTTATGTCCCTTTAACATTTTTTTTTACAAATACACCTCTAAATATAGGAGGTACTTAATAGGGGTCTTGGTGCGGGATGAAATTGCAAAATAGGAAATAAAAGGGGAAACAACAGAGAATGGACAATTCTTAGGCTTCACCATCTAGAATTTGCCTAAAACCCTAGGCTTCACCACTTAAGGGTGCCTGGAATCACCACCAAGTTTAGAGAAACATCTCTAATAAGAAAAATTCAAATCAAATGATTCATGGATCTTATTTTTAATAGGATGAAGGGATTACATTAAGGCACAATTACATCGCATAGAATCCTCAACAACATTAAAGTCAAATTCAAAATAAAATATAGTTCAAAATTAAAAATGAAATCTATAATAAAATCAATGGGTGGTGAAACTCGACCTCAAGCTTTGAAGTGTTTTAGGATTAGACAAAGGGTGCTTGACACTTGCACCGACTCTTGAAACACTTCTGGCAGCACTAAGAAGAAAGAAGCCTTTGCTCCAGCACATTATGAAATGCATTTGGAATGATAAAATCAATGGGTGGAATCAATATTTGATAATTCATCCTCAGGAAACACCATTGTATCTGACATTTTCACTTTGTGCACCATAGAAGGTTGATGAGTAGCAGGTGCATCAAACTCAAATTTCACAATATGTGCATCCTCTAATTCTTGACTTTCTTGTTGAACTTTATCCTCTTCAATATGCTATATCAGGTCTACCACACATAGTTTCGGTTGTAGTAATTCTATGTTTGTTGGCACTTGTATTTATTTTTCAGCACTAGGTTTCGGTGGTACTTGAGGTTCCTTCATCACCAAGGTTTCATTGCCAATGCCATTGTCTCCCGTGTGTCTAACTGTGGTTTCATTGCTATTGGTCATCTTTTAGGTGGTAGCCATTGACTTGATCTTCATATACAAGTCTTGGATGGCTCTCAGTATGACTTCCATTGATATAGAGTAGGCTTAGGACTAGAAACTGCGTGAACACTCATTTTATTTGTTTCAAATTGTGGCATGTAGCCAATAGTAGTTCCATTTCCTTGTCTTAGATTGTTTCCTTGATATAAACCTGATAGGATTGGGATAGATATTTCTTTTGATATGACTAGAGAACATATTTCTCTCTGAGTTTTTATTTCATTTCTTCCCAACAGTTTTGGTAGGCTTGTCCCTTTCAAGGCCATGGTCCTCAATACTGTACCAATAGTCCCTAGCTCTTTCTATCAGTTTCATTTTGGCAAACTATCATTCTTATAATCCGATAGACCTGTTTGATCAAAGAATTGGTCAATGCTTTTTTACAACATCCAAGTAGATCAAAATAAAAGCCATGAGGACTTCTTAGTTTGAGAAAAACGAATTCACTCCTAGGTGAGAATTGACATGACAATGATCATGGGCATCTTTGCAATTGCCTTGATCAACATGGTGGTCCATTGGCATAGGTCAAGCGAGGGGAGTCATGTTCGGGGAAGTGATCGTTATGGTTGGCAATCAAAGGCGACGATGCGGCTTGGGTTTAGCGACTATTAAATAAACGTCTAGCACAGGCTTTGTTGGATCACGGCAATGAGTTGAGTTTCCAATGTGGTTTTGTAGCAAGTCAAGTGAGTGAGGGCGGCAGCACAAGAAACTATGGCAATCAAGTTGCCAGTTTGAGATTTGGTTCGTAACCTGCTACAAGAGCCGCCAGTTAAGGGCAATGACTTGACGGATCGTGATGAATTTGACTGATTGGTAGGGGTGATGGTTTTGGGTTGGAAATTGGGAATTGATGATTGTGGGGTATGTTTGTGGGTTCGTGGTGGTTTGGGTTAAGGCTTGGGGGGTGTGCATGGTGGATTTTATCACTGATATATGAGGGTGGAAATCGGCAAGGGTGATGATTTTGGGTCGGAAATTGGGAACTGGTGGTTAAGGGGTATGTTTGTTGTGGGTTCGCATGGCTGAGTTCACAATGGTTTGGGGTTTGTTTGGGTTGAGGCTTGGCAATCATTTTTTTTTTTTTTTTGGGAGGGGTAGGGGGTGCTTGGAGAATAGGAAATAAAAGGGAAAAAACAAGAGAGAACGGACAGATCCTAGACTTCACCACGAAGAATAGAGAAAACACCTCTAATCAGAAAGTCTTATTCCAATTGCAATGCTTCAAACCATTCCTAGAGTCTCTTTTTAATGGACTTTAGGAATTACATTAAGGCGTAATTACAGCCTATACGATCCTCAACAATATTAAAGCCAAATTCAAAATGAAATATAGTTCAAAATTCAAAAATGAAATCTGGAACAAAATCTGAAATAATTTTGGTTGTGCTCCCAGCATCAAGTCTAATCTAAATTTGCATCTTTCCCTTATTGTCAGTGTACACTGTGTTATCAAGTTACCTATTGAGAGATGGTGAGAGGTGCCTCAAGTTTTGGTTTTTAACTGGCTTTTGACATAACTTCAACTGGAGGAACAATCTCTTTCTAATATTCACTTCCACACTTCAGAGTTAATTCAAATTTGTATCAAGGTGAATTTGGCCACCACTCACATAAATTAAATCTTACTTTTTCATTATTGACACTTTTCTTATGTACGTTTTATACTTTCATAGAATTTTATTGTATCTAGTCACATATATTAGATTATACTAATCATTAACCCATACAATGCATGGGAAAGTTAAACACAAAATATTTATAGATGATGCATATTCAATTAATAACATTTAATAAATGAAAAGTCAATTTAAAGAATTTGTAGAAACTAACTTACCAAATTTAAATAGAATTTATTTAGATTAGATAAGATCTATTTTAATCAGAATTTGTTTAGTTTTGGTTGCTTTTTCCAAAAAGACAATGAGTTCGAATTAGTTTAAACAGTTTAGCACAATTTGTAACTCTAAAAATCAAATTAAAAATGTATATTAGATTGATGACGTGGAAAAATGTAGACTTTCAAAAACTTATGTGATAACATTAGAAGAAGTTAACAAAAGGGTTAGTTTTCATTGAGACTAAGGCTCAGTTGATGTTGTTGCTGTATTGAGAAATGAAATATACAATAATATTATCATTTATCCTCTATGGTTTTTGGTAGTGGCCCATTTTTTTCTTTTTTCTTTCTCATACGCATTTTTTCTTGTTTCCATGGGTGTTGAGCCACCTTGAAGGATGGATTTGTGACCTAAAAAATGATTTAATGTGACCTGCCAGATCTGGTGACTAGTGCAAATGTCCTCTTATTTTCCATTTGCTGTTTAATGAGGTTAAATACTTTGTATTTTAATGTGGAAACTGAGGTGGGTTGCCCACAGTTTTATGTATGTGTAGACAACAGAATTTATATATTGAAATAAAAGCATTGGAATTCATGAGAGTATTTCTTTTATTCTGTTTTTTACTTGCACCAGTACTAGAAGTTGTAATACTTATGGTAATACTCAAGTCATGAGAACAAAAAGAACAGTACATATTAATTAAGGGAGTAATAGGGAGTATGATTTTGGATAGGATAAAATGACAGAATAATACTTGTGACCAACCCCGATTAGTTTGTTGATCATAGCTGACTCCAAAGTTTTGGGACTAGGGTTTTATTGTTGTTTTACCATTATCCCATAGGATCCATATTGTAGACATTACTTTATGTTTGTTTACTTGTGATGTGAGGTGAGCTGGTTACTGGCATGAAGTTTTTCTTTCTTCAAATTTACTATTTCCTCAAGTTTGGTCATGGGAAATCAACTAGCAGTATAAAGCAAAATAAGCAAACCGATGATGTACTTGAAGGATGATGCTAATGAGGATTTGATTTTATTGAAGCTCAGTTCTTTTGGTAATACTGCTTTCTTTATGTTGGATTTGCATATATAATGCAGATTGTGCGAAGCATGACCCAGAGGTGAGCGAAGACACTGAAAAGAATTTTGCAGAGCTATTGACAGAGGAACTGAAGCTACGGGAAGTTGAGGCTTTGGAAAATGAGCAGCGTGCTGACATGGCTTTGCTTGAGGCAAAGAAAATCACTTCCCAGTATCAAAAGGAGGCAGACAAGTGCAATTCAGGCATGGAAACATGTGAGGAAGCAAGGGAAAAAGCTGAAGCAGCATTAGTGGCTCAAAAGAAACTGACAGCAACGTGGGAGCTGAGAGCTCGTCAGAGAGGATGGAAAGAAGGGATTGCCAAATCTCATGCTCAGACTCAGGGAAATGTCCAGACTGCTTAAAAAGACCATGGCCCTGTGAGGAACAATTTAAGGCCATTGTTCTACATGGTGATTCTTTATGCTGGCATGATGAATTTTTACTAGGCCTCACCTCCAAGAGGGTTCTTCATAAATATGTCCATCTTTTTAAGTAATCTGAATTATGTATTATCATTAATAGTCAAGTATAGAAATCTCATCACTATTAAGCCTTCTGGAAACCGCCAATCTGTGCAAAAATGCCCAGATTTCTCATTTTTCCACCCCAAATTTAGTTAAAGGTTCCACTTGTAAGACTCACAAATTAGATACTGTAATATTTTTGGTCTTATTTCCAATCCAAACTAGAAATTGTGATTAAATCTGAAAATATGGTGCCAGATATGATTCCCTTTCTTTCATAAAAATGCCTATTCTGTCACTGGATGTAGTTAGTCATGCATGGTGAGGTTTTTGGTATGGTGATCAGATTGAGTTCTTCTTGTTATAACAATTTCAAATATGGAACTTGAAACTCATAGCATGTGTTATATTATAAACTATCATCTGAATGCTTTGGCATCCACCAGTTTTTTCTTACACAGTTGTGTGGTGGCTTGTACACAATTAGATTTAACCACTAATGACAGAATTAACAGTTTTTATAGGATGGCATGAATTAACGAATGAATGTCTCGCTTCAAGCTCGGGCCAAAAACATCGTTCAACATATTTTGAAAGGAGTTGTTTTGACGAAAAGTTGATTGTTTTTTAAAGTTCTGACCACTGCCCAAAACGACCAACAGTTTTGTTTCTTGATGTTTTTTCTTTAACCTGGTGACAATCTCGGGGAACGAATTATAGTACAGTAGACTAGCATCTCTTGTAGCCTAGGGCCTACCCGCATGCCCAATTTATCAACAACAGCAAAATGGTGTTGTCTGCCTTTGGCATGAATTTAGAGAGATCCTTCTTATTTAAGGGTGTAATAAAATACATGAAGGTGATCATACTATTATGATATGATCGCTCTCATTTACTTACATATATAATATATTGCACTGGAGTATAGATCTTATCTCACTTTACCAGCGGCAAGATGGTTTGGTTTAGGTTCTTTATCATCAATATCATGTAATGTCACTATCTGTATAGACTGTTTTCATGTTGGCCAAAGGCATGGGCGACTCTGATGCCTGCATGCAAGTCAGAAGTTGCATAAGCAAAGGATATTCAATTTCAATGGGCATTACTCCGAGCAAAATAACTGGGCATTATAATTTAGTATTGTGTAGGTAGATAGCAAATGCCGCTTGGACGTAGAGCAGATAACAATTACCAACACCCAGTTTGGAAAGCTTGAAACAATCTCGGAAGACAAAGTTCTTTACTTGTTAGTTCTGTTGGGTTAGGAAATCTGCAAATAGTGCAGCACATGAATTGAGTAATTGGGCGTTAAAGAATAATTATTCTGGTTTTGTTTTTCGGAACTCATACCCAAAAATGTTACCGATGGCCCTACTTTTTTTTTTTGCTAATGTTAAAGTATTATTCTTCTCCTTTTTTAAAATTAACAAAACAACTAAACAAGGATTATTAATTTATTATCAAATATAATTAATATAGAATCTCTGGTGCATCATCATCTTCGGATCCGTATCCTAGGCAATACCAAAAGGAATTGCAGGGCTGCGATTCTTTTATCCCAACCATCCAATTAATCTAACCATTCCAACCTTTGACACCTCACCAAAAATTGAAAATACAACTTTACCTTTAAAACTATTTCAGCACCCCGCGTGTTTTCATTCAGCCATTTACAAAAAATTTCAAATTCTTCTCTCTCTCTCTCTCTCCTCCCAAGTCTCTTTTCTATCTCTCACCAATCGACGATGCTGGTACACTGGCAAATCGCGCCCCCTCTCCGATGGCGAATGGCCCTCACCTCGTCAGAAAGCTCGAAGTTTTCAGGTACTCTATCATTCTCTCTCTATCCTTCGCTGCCTCACTCTTTCTCTCACTTCACATCTCTCATGTCACAGGTTCTGTAGTACGTCAGCAAAATCGCGCCCCCTTGCCGGTGCCGAAGAGACCAGGCTTTCACCTCGTCGGAAAACCCTCAAACCCGACAGTATTTACTCTCTCGCTCCCTCACTCTTTCTCTTACCTCACCAGCTCACTCTGTTGCCACCGATCATCACCTGCAAGGCCAATTAAAGGCTTCGCAATCCGAGTTCGGGGTTCAGGTCTAGGTTGAAAGACCATCTCAAGGCCCAAATAGCCTTGCTTATGCCTAAGAGTTCCTCTAGGTAAAAACCCCTAATTTTCCATTATCAATGCTTCAAAATATTATCAAAATGTGTTTAGTAGCTTAGTGTTTTTATTTTTGGTTTTTATGGGAAATTTGATGCTTGAAATGGTTGAGGATGGGATTTGTTGGGTGACCATCTGGTCATTTGTTGCTTTCTGGTCTACGTTTTTCTCCATGAGGTTTGAATTTTCTTTTGATGGTTTTATGCAACAAGTAAACCCTTAATTTGAGAATTTTTGGTTGAATGTAGAAGGATAATAATTTACTGTCAAGTTTCTACGTGGAATGTTACATCATATAAGTTGAAATATTGATGAAATGATATTGTGGTTTTTGCTGGGTTTGTGTACCAAAATGTGTTTTGTTGGTTATAGCTGAAATGGTCTGCTGCGATAGCTTTGCTGTTGGTTTGGTCTGAACAGTATTGAGAGCTGGGGTTTGTCTAGTGCTGCGCTGGGATGGGTCCTTTTCTAAGGTTATAATGTTTCTAGTAATGTCAGGCAGGCTTGACTGTACTGCTATGTATGGGTTTGTATTAGCAGAGTGTTTCCTCTGTTTGCTGGCCCTTAAGCCTAAAGGGCTAGTATAATTTTTGTGTTTGCATAAAAAATTCTCACTGATTCATATAAAAAAAATGTACCAATTAAAACCCCCTGGTATCTCCAAACTCCAGTTTTTTATATTTTATTTTTTTATGCCATCCCACATTTTCTTCTTGCTTTTAATTAGTGTTTAGACCCCAAGAAAATGCCTTGCAACCATTGTTTTGTTGGTTCCCATAGTGAGTCAGTGATGTTTCATATTTCTTGGAAAAATGAGGGAAGGTGGAAGCTCAAGTTATTATCTTTATTGCATTCTTTTCTACTATCTTTAGCTTCCAGACTTCAAGTTTAATTTTAAAAAATTTCATTTATTCTCTAAATGGTGAGCATGTTGTTGTTGTTCAAAATTTCTGTTTTTGGAGTGTGTGTGTGTGTGTGTGTGTGTTTTTCCCCCTCTTTGTGAAGGTGGTGGCTGTGAGTGGTAGCACCACATACATCCTAGGGGTTCAAATGAACCCCCTGACTTGGAAATTTTTTTTTTTATAGATATTTTTAATAATTTTTTTTATAGGTATTTAAACCTTCCAAAAAAGAAATTCTTGAACCTTTGAAATTACTTTTTTGAACACCCTGACTTTGAGATCCCAAATTTTGACTGACTTAAACCCCTTGGAAAAAATTCCTGGAGCCGACATTATGTGAGTTTAATACTTTTCTTATAAATGTTCTTTATAAATGTTAATTTGACATATGAACATGTTAGAATCTCAGATCTTCTATGGTCTTCTGCGAATTCTAGAGAGTGTTGTGCTTAGACAACTCTCCCTTATCTCACACGGGCTATTGACCTCTCACGTGTGGGTTATAAAACCCATGTGCTTCACGTGGTTTTTTACTGAATCTAATCCCGCATAGTTTGGGTTTATTGTTAGTCTGTTACTGATGGTTAAAGAGTTAGCACAGTGTAATTATATATATTCTTATATGTACATAATTCAATATAGTGTGAATAATATATAGAAAATAATTTCTAAAATCTCTCTATATTTTCTCTCTTTCTCTTATATTTCTGAACATGCAACCATTGAATTCTAGTTGGATCTCACCGACTTAAAAGCTTGATTGTTTTTTTTTTTTGGTTCAAATTCATGCCTTTCTTATATAGGGTGTTGTAGACATCCTCTTCTGCCACCTACATTCCATTCATAACATGCATGGGAATTTTAAAAACTAAAAATCCAAAAAACGAATCCCGACATGGATATCTATGCACGTTTAGGATTTTCGGTCCCAATTTATTATGGGCATCCGATTGACATGAAAATGCTTTCACACGAGTCCTTAGGTCAACGTGATCACAACGACACGACTTGCACTCAATTTGGACTCCGGGCGTTTCGGCATGGAAATCCGTGTATTTATAGGGTTTCGGCCCGATTTTTCTCTATGGGCATCCGATTGACATGAAAATACATTTACACGAGTCCTTAGGTCAACGTGATCACAACGACACGACACTTGCACTCAATTGCACTCAATTTGGACTCCGAGCGTTTCGGCACGAAAATCCGTGCATTTCTAGGGTTTCGGCCTGATTTTTCTCGGGACATCCGATCAAACCCAAAATAATTTTAAATGAGTCCTTAGGTCAACACGATCAAAACGACGCGCGACACACACTCAAATCGGACCACAAACGAGAAAGTTATCGCTAATTGAAGTTTTAACGTTTCGGGTCCGCATTAGCTTAAATGTGCATACATACATAGGATTATATCTCACTCATGCATGCCAAAAATGCTTTTGGAAGGGCAGAAAGATTAGTTTGTCTGCCCATGCACGTTCCACAATGTATGGCCAAAAGGGGTAAGTTGAAAAAAGTCAAAAAAAGAATGTTTTAAGTTACCCAAAATGGAGTGCCAGACGGCACTCTAATTTTTCAAAACAGTGCTGGCCGGCACTCCAATTTTTAAGCCGGCACTCAAAATATTAATCCTAGTGCCAGCCGGCACTAGGATTTTAAAATACAGTGCCGGCTGGCACTGTGTCTCTAGACCCATTTCTGCACTTTTTTTGTCTTTTTTTCAGCAGAGGGGGACAAGGCATGGCTTGCATGCACGAGAGGCAGCTGGTGGGGGGCAGAAAAGCAGCCCCTTCCACCCCTCTTGGACCCTTTCACACCCCCATTTCTCTATAAATACAAGCATAGTCTTCATGGCAAAAAGGTGGGAAGATAGAGAGAGAAGTAGGAGCTTAGGCAGAAAATTCTCTTGAAGCAAAACTCTCCTCTTCAAAGTTCTAAAGCCCTTGAAGGTTGAGAAATCTCACCCTTCATTGCCTTTGGAATCAAGATTTGGAAAACCTTTGCACTTAAGTTCCTCTTAAACCAAAATTCCTTCCCAAAAGTCTTAAAGCTTTTGAAGGTTGATAAAATCCATTTGATTTTGTTCACCCTTCATCATCTTTACCACTTAGGTTTGGAAATATTTTTCCACCAACCCACATACTCAAACACCTCTTAGGATTACCCATACAACCCTAAAAAATCATTGAGTCACAAAGCTCACAACCACACAAGTTGTGAAGCACATACTTTTGTTTTGCATGCGGGTTGGTTCTCTAACCATATTCCTTTGAATTTTTATGCTTTAATTTGTCTTGCTTACGTTATATTCTAAGTTCTTGTTCTTTTACATTACAAGTTTATTATAATTATGTGCTTAAAGCTTACAACTTTAACATGAAAATTATATTGCAACCAATGTAATGACAACATCAACAATTAAAATCAATTTGTTTGCACAACATACATGCATTGACATTACAACACGTTACGTTATGTTCTAAATTCTTGTTCTTTTACATTACAAGTTTATTATAATTATGTGCTTAAAGCTTACAACTTTAACATGAAAATTATATTGCAACCAATGTAATAACAACATCAACAATTAAAATCAATTTGTTTGCACAACATACATGCATTGACATTACAACATGCTTGGCCAATTTTAATATAAGAAGACCGATGTATATCGGGAAAAATGGGGTGCCTAACACCTTCCCATTTTGTAACCAAGCCTCCGAACCGAAATCTTGGTTTGAATACATAGTTGCCTTACAACAATTAATTTTCTTTTACATAGATTGTAACTAGGAAATTCACACAATGTAATTTTTCTTAGATTGTATTCTAGGAAAGCTTTATTTGTAACATTTACATACAAATTTCATTTGGCAATTGTACAAATTCTATAATGGAATAAAAGTGGATTATACTACTTATCTTTGAGTTTTCTTAGTTTTTCTCTTAATCAAATTAAGTGGCGACTCCACATACAACATTGGCACACCGACTTTCGATTTAGAGATGGTTATTTTTTATGTACTTTACAATTCCCTACATTTGAGACACGCTACCAATTTAATTTCCAAACCGAAACCAAAATCACTTGAAACAAATTTTGGGGTTTTCGCTTCGGTTTTGAGAAAAGGGGCGAGGTTCTCACAGGTGTGTTTTAATCAAATCTTTTTTTTCATAGGTGCATGCTGGATAGCTAGAAGAAGAAAAGTAACATTTGGAGTTATGTTTGTGCATTGAACTATGAGAAGCTCTCAAGCCAAAGTTTGTATGCACCTTTCTCAGAACACAAAATTTCCATCAAAGCACCATTTTCAAGGAATGAAATGGAGGGTTTTGGAATTGGAAAAACTTTGTGGGAATCAAAGCTTTTTTTTCATGCAAACGTAGATGACAAGATCCATTGAAATCGAGAGTATCAAGCCAGTCATTCAAGATCCAAAGCAGATTGTATTCAAGGCCCAAGCTTTGTTTTTCATTGTAAAAATTTACAAATGCAATTTACATTAATGACAAGTCCTAAATTGTACAAATTCATTCATAATGCCTTGATTTTGTGATCATATCATACTATATTTGTATTATCTTATGTAATATTTCATATTTGTATAGCATGAGGAATGTGTGCTGTGTGTTTTTTTTGGTGTTTTAACTTTGAGCACTTATTTTGTTTTTCACTTTCAATAGCTAAAGGTAGTGAGTTAAAGTAGGTTTTTTTAGAGATTGAGATTAACTTGCAGCACTTATATTAACTCAACATGAATTGTAAGATAGATTTTGAAGGTGAACTCCTTTTCACTGTAATGTTTCAGGGGTATATTAAGGTCTTGGTAATGTTTATGATTCACTCTGATATGTGATGTAACTGTCATATAGTCAGGGGCAAATTGGAATCAAATTGTATGCATGAATAGCATGTGGCTATAATACAAAAGTTGTGCATGTTTCAGGGAGATCAAATTTAATAATAGGCATTTAACTTTTTCTAATGTCAGCTATTTAGAAGAATTTAACTAATCATTTAGTGCAATTGTTCAAATATTGGCATTTCAATAAATTCAGCCAATTTATTAGATCACATCAAGGAAAAATCAACTAAATTTTATTTGCATTTGTACTGTAAATCATAAAGAGGATTTATCCAGATCTGACAAAAATGCTAAAATCAAAGTTGCAAATTGTCTAAGTTTGCATGTTTTCTACAAATGCATCAAGGGATTTCTTCTTTTCAGTTATAAATTGCTAAAGATAATAATTGAGCCTTGATACGAGTCTATAATACACTTGTAAAGTGTCAAAGATTTAATATATTAAGAATTATGTCCTTGTAAAGTGATTATCAGAAGATATAAGAGTCAAAGTCCTCCAAAGCCAAATGAATTAGATTACACCAACTTTAAGTCTAAAGGTTCCTTCTTAAGGCCAACAAGCACATTCATCTCTTGATTTATATAGAAATAGCTTAGAAGTTGGAAGCAAGTTACACAAGTTCAAGCTTTTAAAAGCATAGACCTTCCTAATGCCCCTTCTCCAACTTTAAGTCTAAAGGTTCCTTCTTGAGGCCAACAAGCACATTCATCTCTTGATTCATATAGAAATAGCTTAGAAGTTGGAAGCAAGTTACACAAGTTCAAGCTTTTAAAAGCATAGACCTTCCTAATGCCCCTTCTCTATTTCACAATACACCAAGAGAGATATATCACCCTTCCACAATCACAATTTCAACCAACCATCCATTCCACAATCACAATACACTAGGAGAATGTCACCATAATTAGAACCTATAAATATTGTTGAAAAAATTTACTGTTTCAAAATAAAGTAGGAAAATATCAATTCCTCTAGGAAAATATCATCATTTCAACTCTGTTGTCACAATTTCAACCATGTTTTCTCATAACACAAATGGATAACATCCATTGCAACTCCAAAATACTCATTCTTTACATATATAAATTTAACTAGAAGTTACTTAAACATGCACATTGATAAGTCATGAAATATGACTTATTAAGCTCATTTTTTCTAAGGTTTTTAATAAAAATTATTTTGCATTTTATTTTTAGTTGTATGCAAATCATTGCATTCCTTTTATTTCATTGCGTTGTATAAAAATAATTTATTTGCATGCATTATTTAATTTTATAAAGTCTAAATTTTATGTTTTGTTTTAGGTGTAAATTATTGTTTGTTTGAAAAGAAAAAGAAAAGAAGATCAAAGCCAAAAAAGCCTACAAAGCCCACAAGGCCCATAAGCTCACACTCTCCTTCCAGCCTAGCATCCACACTAGATCACAGCACTAGATCTTAAACAAATTCACGGCAACTAAGAGGTTAAATGAAATTCACGGCAACTTAGTTTGACAATTCACCGTGGATTGCAATGGTCCTTGTCAGCCGCAATGCACAGGATAATGAGCTTCACGTGACAAGCTAACTAGTGGGTTGCATAAGCTCCCTCTTCCTTGCGCGATGCACATGATTATTTTCAAAAGGTGCCCTGACAAGCTAACTAGTGGCGTGAAGCATGCTCCCTCTTCCTTGCGCGATGCACATGATTATTTTCAAAAGGCTGCCCTAATTGAATTGGCGTGAAGCAGTAAAAAGGGAGCATGCCGCCTGGGGGGGGAGATGCTCCCTTTTTACTGCTTCACGCCAATTCAATTAGGGCACCTTTTGAAAATAATAATCATGTGCATCGCGCAAGGAAGGAGAGGGAGCATGCAACCCCCACTAGTTAGCAGCTTGTCACGTGAAGCTCATTAATGAGCAGCAATAATCCTGTGCATTGCGCTGCAAGTGACATTAGGATCCATTGCATTGTCAAATCCACGGTGAATTGTCAATTTAACTCTTAGTGCTGTGATCTAGTTGATGCCGTGAATTTCATTTAACCTCTTAGTGCTGTGATCTAGTGTGATGCGAGCTAGATGAAAGGAGAGTGTGAGCTGGGCTTTGTAGGCCTTGTGGGCTTTGTAGGCTTTTGGGCTTTGATCTTCTTTTTCTTTTCAAACTTTTAATTCAAACACCTATAATTTACACAAATACAAACAAAACATACTTTATAAATTTAGATGCTTGCAAATATAATTATTTTATATACAACGCAATGAAATAAAGCATGCAAATAAATTATTTTTATACAACGCAATGAATATAATGCAAGGAATAATGCAATTTCGTGATTATGCATACATCCGGCATCCCCCTAGAAATTTGAAGCTCTCTAATAAACCTCCCATGATGTCGATGAGAAGCACCACCATGCACAATTCAAGCACAGGGCTTTTATTCTTCCTCACCCTCACCGCCTCTAAAACAGAAAAGGGGCCTGCCACTTGGCTCCTAAGTAACTCTCATCAAATTTCATGACTTATCACACCCCCATTCACCTAAAATTCATGCTAGTCTCTAGCAAACCTAAAAACAATTCAGATGAAAATAAACCTAAACTATACCACTTTCGCTGGCACTCTCGGTTGCATTTAGCTCATGCAACAAGCCTTTAAACCCCTAGGTGTCCCTAGTGGACGAGTTATAGTCTCGTGAGGGCTTACCAGAACGATACCCACAAACGTTTTGTTACTTCAACAAATATGCTCAGTCTTGATTTTAAATTAAAACAAATGCAATTGTGTCATCAATGAGAATAAAGTATCACAAAAACAATGGTTCTCATTCATGGATAAACTTAAAAAGACAAACTCCATCTTCAGAATTTTTAGGAAGTTCAAACTAAGTCCAAATCACTTATAATTAAATAGTGGAACGCCACAAGTCTCCTTTGGTGTAAAGTGAAATAACACATAATCATGGGGTTTCAAAATAATTCCAATATAAATGATTCAATACTCTAGAGGAAACCATCGACGTGGCGCTGGCCGAGGTAGGTGGCGCCTTGGAGCCAATTGGGGCGGAGAATACCTACAGGGAAATGCATGACCCTGCATTCCTGCAGAGTGTAGATGAAGGAGGTGCCATTGTCCCATTCAAGGTCATAGGTAAGCTTGCCCTGCTGGTTCTGGATTATGTTGAAGTTGCGGCCCTTAGGCCAGTCATACCAGAGGTCCACTACTTGGAGGGTTCCACTGTCGTTCATATAGAGAACCGAGTGGAATTGGTGAGGCCACGCAGCTGGAGTTGGGTCTGTGGATTTTGATGCTAACCCTGTCCAAGCC
>OU015769.1:15030832-15109703 GCA_907173295.1 Fagus sylvatica
CCTTCTGGAAACCGCCAATCTGTGCAAAAATGCCCAGATTTCTCATTTTTCCACCCCAAATTTAGTTAAAGGTTCCACTTGTAAGACTCACAAATTAGATACTGTAATATTTTTGGTCTTATTTCCAATCCAAACTAGAAATTGTGATTAAATCTGAAAATATGGTGCCAGATATGATTCCCTTTCTTTCATAAAAATGCCTATTCTGTCACTGGATGTAGTTAGTCATGCATGGTGAGGTTTTTGGTATGGTGATCAGATTGAGTTCTTCTTGTTATAACAATTTCAAATATGGAACTTGAAACTCATAGCATGTGTTATATTATAAACTATCATCTGAATGCTTTGGCATCCACCAGTTTTTTCTTACACAGTTGTGTGGTGGCTTGTACACAATTAGATTTAACCACTAATGACAGAATTAACAGTTTTTATAGGATGGCATGAATTAACGAATGAATGTCTCGCTTCAAGCTCGGGCCAAAAACATCGTTCAACATATTTTGAAAGGAGTTGTTTTGACGAAAAGTTGATTGTTTTTTAAAGTTCTGACCACTGCCCAAAACGACCAACAGTTTTGTTTCTTGATGTTTTTTCTTTAACCTGGTGACAATCTCGGGGAACGAATTATAGTACAGTAGACTAGCATCTCTTGTAGCCTAGGGCCTACCCGCATGCCCAATTTATCAACAACAGCAAAATGGTGTTGTCTGCCTTTGGCATGAATTTAGAGAGATCCTTCTTATTTAAGGGTGTAATAAAATACATGAAGGTGATCATACTATTATGATATGATCGCTCTCATTTACTTACATATATAATATATTGCACTGGAGTATAGATCTTATCTCACTTTACCAGCGGCAAGATGGTTTGGTTTAGGTTCTTTATCATCAATATCATGTAATGTCACTATCTGTATAGACTGTTTTCATGTTGGCCAAAGGCATGGGCGACTCTGATGCCTGCATGCAAGTCAGAAGTTGCATAAGCAAAGGATATTCAATTTCAATGGGCATTACTCCGAGCAAAATAACTGGGCATTATAATTTAGTATTGTGTAGGTAGATAGCAAATGCCGCTTGGACGTAGAGCAGATAACAATTACCAACACCCAGTTTGGAAAGCTTGAAACAATCTCGGAAGACAAAGTTCTTTACTTGTTAGTTCTGTTGGGTTAGGAAATCTGCAAATAGTGCAGCACATGAATTGAGTAATTGGGCGTTAAAGAATAATTATTCTGGTTTTGTTTTTCGGAACTCATACCCAAAAATGTTACCGATGGCCCTACTTTTTTTTTTTGCTAATGTTAAAGTATTATTCTTCTCCTTTTTTAAAATTAACAAAACAACTAAACAAGGATTATTAATTTATTATCAAATATAATTAATATAGAATCTCTGGTGCATCATCATCTTCGGATCCGTATCCTAGGCAATACCAAAAGGAATTGCAGGGCTGCGATTCTTTTATCCCAACCATCCAATTAATCTAACCATTCCAACCTTTGACACCTCACCAAAAATTGAAAATACAACTTTTACCTTTAAAACTATTTCAGCACCCCGCGTGTTTTCATTCAGCCATTTACAAAAAATTTCAAATTCTTCTCTCTCTCTCTCTCTCCTCCCAAGTCTCTTTTCTATCTCTCACCAATCGACGATGCTGGTACACTGGCAAATCGCGCCCCCTCTCCGATGGCGAATGGCCCTCACCTCGTCAGAAAGCTCGAAGTTTTCAGGTACTCTATCATTCTCTCTCTATCCTTCGCTGCCTCACTCTTTCTCTCACTTCACATCTCTCATGTCACAGGTTCTGTAGTACGTCAGCAAAATCGCGCCCCCTTGCCGGTGCCGAAGAGACCAGGCTTTCACCTCGTCGGAAAACCCTCAAACCCGACAGTATTTACTCTCTCGCTCCCTCACTCTTTCTCTTACCTCACCAGCTCACTCTGTTGCCACCGATCATCACCTGCAAGGCCAATTAAAGGCTTCGCAATCCGAGTTCGGGGTTCAGGTCTAGGTTGAAAGACCATCTCAAGGCCCAAATAGCCTTGCTTATGCCTAAGAGTTCCTCTAGGTAAAAACCCCTAATTTTCCATTATCAATGCTTCAAAATATTATCAAAATGTGTTTAGTAGCTTAGTGTTTTTATTTTTGGTTTTTATGGGAAATTTGATGCTTGAAATGGTTGAGGATGGGATTTGTTGGGTGACCATCTGGTCATTTGTTGCTTTCTGGTCTACGTTTTTCTCCATGAGGTTTGAATTTTCTTTTGATGGTTTTATGCAACAAGTAAACCCTTAATTTGAGAATTTTTGGTTGAATGTAGAAGGATAATAATTTACTGTCAAGTTTCTACGTGGAATGTTACATCATATAAGTTGAAATATTGATGAAATGATATTGTGGTTTTTGCTGGGTTTGTGTACCAAAATGTGTTTTGTTGGTTATAGCTGAAATGGTCTGCTGCGATAGCTTTGCTGTTGGTTTGGTCTGAACAGTATTGAGAGCTGGGGTTTGTCTAGTGCTGCGCTGGGATGGGTCCTTTTCTAAGGTTATAATGTTTCTAGTAATGTCAGGCAGGCTTGACTGTACTGCTATGTATGGGTTTGTATTAGCAGAGTGTTTCCTCTGTTTGCTGGCCCTTAAGCCTAAAGGGCTAGTATAATTTTTGTGTTTGCATAAAAAATTCTCACTGATTCATATAAAAAAAATGTACCAATTAAAACCCCCTGGTATCTCCAAACTCCAGTTTTTTATATTTTATTTTTTTATGCCATTCCACATTTTCTTCTTGCTTTTAATTAGTGTTTAGACCCCAAGAAAATGCCTTGCAACCATTGTTTTGTTGGTTCCCATAGTGAGTCAGTGATGTTTCATATTTCTTGGAAAAATGAGGGAAGGTGGAAGCTCAAGTTATTATCTTTATTGCATTCTTTTCTACTATCTTTAGCTTCCAGACTTCAAGTTTAATTTTAAAAAATTTCATTTATTCTCTAAATGGTGAGCATGTTGTTGTTGTTCAAAATTTCTGTTTTTGGAGTGTGTGTGTGTGTGTGTGTGTGTTTTTCCCCCTCTTTGTGAAGGTGGTGGCTGTGAGTGGTAGCACCACATACATCCTAGGGGTTCAAATGAACCCCCTGACTTGGAAATTTTTTTTTTTATAGATATTTTTAATAATTTTTTTTATAGGTATTTAAACCTTCCAAAAAAGAAATTCTTGAACCTTTGAAATTACTTTTTTGAACACCCTGACTTTGAGATCCCAAATTTTGACTGACTTAAACCCCTTGGAAAAAATTCCTGGAGCCGACATTATGTGAGTTTAATACTTTTCTTATAAATGTTCTTTATAAATGTTAATTTGACATATGAACATGTTAGAATCTCAGATCTTCTATGGTCTTCTGCGAATTCTAGAGAGTGTTGTGCTTAGACAACTCTCCCTTATCTCACACGGGCTATTGACCTCTCACGTGTGGGTTATAAAACCCATGTGCTTCACGTGGTTTTTTACTGAATCTAATCCCGCATAGTTTGGGTTTATTGTTAGTCTGTTACTGATGGTTAAAGAGTTAGCACAGTGTAATTATATATATTCTTATATGTACATAATTCAATATAGTGTGAATAATATATAGAAAATAATTTCTAAAATCTCTCTATATTTTCTCTCTTTCTCTTATTTTTCTGAACATGCAACTATTGAATTCTAGTTGGATCTCACCGACTTAAAAGCTTGATTTTTTTTTTTTTTGGTTCAAATTCATGCCTTTCTTATATAGGGTGTTGTAGACATCCTCTTCTGCCACCTACATTCCATTCATAACATGCATGGGAATTTTAAAAACTAAAAATCCAAAAAACGAATCCCGACATGGATATCTATGCACGTTTAGGATTTTCGGTCCCAATTTATTATGGGCATCCGATTGACATGAAAATGCTTTCACACGAGTCCTTAGGTCAACGTGATCACAACGACACGACTTGCACTCAATTTGGACTCCGGGCGTTTCGGCATGGAAATCCGTGTATTTATAGGGTTTCGGCCCGATTTTTTCTATGGGCATCCGATTGACATGAAAATACATTTACACGAGTCCTTAGGTCAACGTGATCACAACGACACGACTTGCACTCAATTTGGACTCCGAGCGTTTCGGCACGAAAATCCGTGCATTTCTAGGGTTTCGGCCTGATTTTTCTCGGGACATCCGATCAAACCCAAAATAATTTTAAATGAGTCCTTAGGTCAACACGATCAAAACGACGCGACACACACTCAAATCGGACCACAAACGAGAAAGTTATCGCTAATTGAAGTTTTAACGTTTCGGGTCCGCATTAGCTTAAATGTGCATACATACATAGGATTATATCTCACTCATGCATGCCAAAAATGCTTTTGGAAGGGCAGAAAGATTAGTTTGTCTGCCCATGCACGTTCCACAATGTATGGCCAAAAGGGGTAAGTTGAAAAAAGTCAAAAAAAGAATGTTTTAAGTTACCCAAAATGGAGTGCCAGACGGCACTCTAATTTTTCAAAACAGTGCTGGCCGGCACTCCAATTTTTAAGCCGGCACTCAAAATATTAATCCTAGTGCCAGCCGGCACTAGGATTTTAAAATACAGTGCCGGCTGGCACTGTGTCTCTAGACCCATTTCTGCACTTTTTTTGTCTTTTTTTCAGCAGAGGGGGACAAGGCATGGCTTGCATGCACGAGAGGCAGCTGGTGGGGGGCAGAAAAGCAGCCCCTTCCACCCCTCTTGGACCCTTTCACACCCCCATTTCTCTATAAATACAAGCATAGTCTTCATGGCAAAAAGGTGGGAAGATAGAGAGAGAAGTAGGAGCTTAGGCAGAAAATTCTCTTGAAGCAAAACTCTCCTCTTCAAAGTTCTAAAGCCCTTGAAGGTTGAGAAATCTCACCCTTCATTGCCTTTGGAATCAAGATTTGGAAAACCTTTGCACTTAAGTTCCTCTTAAACCAAAATTCCTTCCCAAAAGTCTTAAAGCTTTTGAAGGTTGATAAAATCCATTTGATTTTGTTCACCATTCATCATCTTTACCACTTAGGTTTGGAAATTATTTTTCCACCAACCCACATACTCAAACACCTTCTTAGGATTACCCATACAACCCTAAAAAATCATTGAGTCACAAAGCTCACAACCACACAAGTTGTGAAGCACATACTTTTGTTTTGCATGCGGGTTGGTTCTCTAACCATATTCCTTTGAATTTTTATGCTTTAATTTGTCTTGCTTACGTTATATTCTAAGTTCTTGTTCTTTTACATTACAAGTTTATTATAATTATGTGCTTAAAGCTTACAACTTTAACATGAAAATTATATTGCAACCAATGTAATGACAACATCAACAATTAAAATCAATTTGTTTGCACAACATACATGCATTGACATTACAACACGTTACGTTATGTTCTAAATTCTTGTTCTTTTACATTACAAGTTTATTATAATTATGTGCTTAAAGCTTACAACTTTAACATGAAAATTATATTGCAACCAATGTAATAACAACATCAACAATTAAAATCAATTTGTTTGCACAACATACATGCATTGACATTACAACATGCTTGGCCAATTTTAATATAAGAAGACCGATGTATATCGGGAAAAATGGGGTGCCTAACACCTTCCCATTTTGTAACCAAGCCTCCGAACCGAAATCTTGGTTTGAATACATAGTTCCTTACAACAATTAATTTTCTTTTACATAGATTGTAACTAGGAAATTCACACAATGTAATTTTTCTTAGATTGTATTCTAGGAAAGCTTTATTTGTAACATTTACATACAAATTTCATTTGGCAATTGTACAAATTCTATAATGGAATAAAAGTGGATTATACTATGCTTATCTTTGAGTTTTCTTAGTTTTTCTCTTAATCAAATTAAGTTGCGACTTCACATACAACATTGGCACACCGACTTTCGATTTAGAGAGTTGGTTATTTTTTATGTACTTTTCCCTACATTTGAGACACGCTACCAATTTAATTTCCAAACCGAAACCAAAATCACTTGAAACAAATTTTGGGGTTTTCGCTTCGGTTTTGAGAAAAGGGGCGAGGTTCTCACAGGTGTGTTTTAATCAAATCTTTTTTTTCATAGGTGCATGCTGGATAGCTAGAAGAAGAAAAGTTGGAGTTATGTTTGTGCATTGAACTATGAGAAGCTCTCAAGCCAAAGTTTGTATGCACCTTTCTCAGAACACAAAATTTCCATCAAAGCACATTTTCAAGGAATGAAATGGAGGGTTTTGGAATTGGAAAAACTTTGTGGGAAGATGCAAACGTAGATGACAAGATCCTGAAATCGAGAGTATCAAGCCAGTCATTCAAGATCCTTGCCCAAGCTTTGTTCATGACACGACTTTTTGCATAATATTTGTATTTCTTATGTAATATCTCATATTTGTATAGCATGAGAAATGTGTGTGTGTGTGTTTTTTTTGGTGTTTTAACTTTGAGCACTTATTTTGTTTTTCAACAAAGCTAAAGGTAGTGAGTTAAAGTAGGTTTTTTTAGAGATTGAGATTTGGGTATATTAAAAATGTTGTAAGATAGATTTTGAAGGTGAACTCCTTTTCACTGTAATGTTTCAGGGGAGGTCTTGGTAATTTTATTTCACTCTGATATGGATGTAACTGTATATAGTGCAAATTGTCAAATTGTATGCATGAATAGCATGTGGCTTAATACAAAAGTTGTGCATGTTTCAGGGAGATCAAATTTAATAATAGGCATTTACTTTTTCTAATTCAGCTATTTAGAAGATAACTAATCATTAGTGCAATTGAAATATTGGCATTTCAATAAATTCAGCCAATTTATTAGATCACATCAAGGAAAAATCAACTAAATTTTATTTGCATTTGTACAATCATAAAGAGGATTTCCCAAAAATGCTAAAATAATAATACAAGTTGCAACGAGTCTACTGCTCAACCTTCTTTAATAAATTGAGGTTGAGCTTATACGTTATATACACTTGTAAAGTGCAAAGAAGATATAAGAATTATGTCCTCCAAAGCCAAATGAATTAGATTACACCAACTTTAAGTCTAAAGGTTCCTTCTTAAGGCCAACAAGCACATTCATCTCTTGATTTATATAGAAATAGCTTAGAAGTTGGAAGCAAGTTACACAAGTTCAAGCTTTTAAAAGCATAGACCTTCCTAATGCCCCTTCTCCAACTTTAAGTCTAAAGGTTCCTTCTTGAGGCCAACAAGCACATTCATCTCTTGATTCATATAGAAATAGCTTAGAAGTTGGAAGCAAGTTACACAAGTTCAAGCTTTTAAAAGCATAGACCTTCCTAATGCCCCTTCTCTATTTCACAATACACCAAGAGAATATCACCCTTCCACAATCACAATTTCAACCATCCATTCCACAATCACAATACACTAGGAGAATGTCACCATAATTAGAACCTATAAATATTGAAAAAATTTACTGTTTCAAAATAAAGTAGGAAAATATCATCATTCCTCTGTTTCACAATTTCAACCATGTTTTCTCATAACACAAATGGATAACATCCATTGCAACTCCAAATACTCATTCTTTACATATATAAATTAACTAGAAGTTACTTAAACATGCACATTGATAAGTCATGAAATATGACTTATTAAGCTCATTTTCTAAGGTTTTTAATAAAATTATTTTGCATTTTATTTTTAGTTGTATGCAAATCATTGCATTCCTTTTATTTCATTGCGTTGTATAAAAATAATTTATTTGCATGCATTATTTAATTTTATAAAGTCTAAATTTTATGTTTTGTTTTAGGTGTAAATTATTGTTTGAAAAGAAAAAGAAGATCAAAGCCCAAAAGCCTACAAAGCCCACAAGGCCCATAAGCTCACACTCTCCTTTCCTAGCCGCATCACACTAGATCACAGCACTAAGAGGTTAAATGAAATTCACGGCAACTTAGTTTGACAATTCACCGTGGATTGCAATGGTCCTTGTCAGCCGCAATGCACAGGATTATTGCTCATTAATGAGCTTCACGTGACAAGCTAACTAGTGGGTTGCATGCTCCCTCTTCCTTGCGCGATGCACATGATTATTTTCAAAAGGTGCCCTAATTGAATTGGCGTGAAGCAGTAAAAAGGGAGCATCTCCCCCCCCAGGCGGCAGCTGCTCCCTTTTTACTGCTTCACGCCAATTCAATTAGGGCACCTTTTGAAAATAATCATGTGCATCGCGCAAGGAAGAGGGAGCATGCAACCCACTAGTTAGCTTGTCACGTGAAGCTCATTAATGAGCAATAATCCTGTGCATTGCGGCTGACAAGGACCATTGCAATCCACGGTGAATTGTCAAACTAAGTTGCCGTGAATTTCATTTAACCTCTTAGTGCTGTGATCTAGTGTGATGCGGCTAGGAAAGGAGAGTGTGAGCTTGTGGGCCTTGTGGGCTTTGTAGGCTTTTGGGCTTTGATCTTCTTTTTCTTTTCAAACAATAATTTACACCTAAAACAAAACATAAAATTTAGACTTTATAAAATTAAATAATGCATGCAAATAAATTATTTTTATACAACGCAATGAAATAAAAGGAATGCAATGATTTGCATACAACTAAAAATAAAATGCAAAATAATTTTATTAAAAACCTTAGAAAATGAGCTTAATAAGTCATATTTCATGACTTATCACACCCCCCAACCTAAATTTTGCTAGTCTCTAGCAAACCTAAAAACAATTCAAAATGAAAAATAAATCCTAAACTATACCACTTTCGCTGGCACTCTCGATTGCATTTAGCATCATGCAACAAGCCTTTAAACCCCTAGGTGTCCCTAGTGGACGAGTTATAGTCTCGTGAGGGCTTACCAGAACGATACCCACAAACGTTTTGTTACTTCAACAAATATGCTCAGTCTTGATTTTAAATTAAAACAAATGCAATTGTGTCATCAATGAGAATAAAGTATCACAAAAACAATGGTTCTCATTCATGGATAAGCTTAAAAAGACAAACTCCATCTTCAGAATTTTTAGGAAGTTCAAACTAAGTCCAAATCACTTATAATTAAATAGTGGAACGCCACAAGTCTCCTTTGGTGTAAAGTGAAATAACACATAATCATGGGGTTTCAAAATAATTCCAATATAAATGATTCAATACTCTAGAATTCATTGGAATCCCTATCAGATGAACTAACCAAGGCATAGACAGCAACAAAGGCAAATTTTTTTTTTTTGACACGTGTGGACTGTGCAATGTCTAACTCCTTTAAGCTTTCTAATTGACCCATGTATAGAGCGTTAGACCAGTGACTCCCAAACCAGATGGCTTTAGGGCACTAGGTGTGGAAACACCCCTATGGGCTTACTAACTCGAGTCAACAAGGCTACAAAGCTAAACTAGCCACACACAACAATGTCTAACTCCCTTAAGCTTTCTAATTGACCCATTTATCGAGCGTTAGACCAGTGATTCCCAAACCAGATGGCTTTAGGGCACTAGGTGTAGAAACACCCCTATGGGCTTACTAACTCGAGTCAAAAAAGGCTACGAAGTTAAACTAGCTACACACAACATTAACCAATTCAAGCTCTCACCCTTCTTCTCTTTTTCTTTTTTTTTTTTTTTTTTTTTTTTTGAGTACTAATACCATGCCAAGGTTACTCAACTAACAAGTCAACCAACTAATCTTAAGATACTGAAAACATGAATATTTGGTTTCAAATTTCATACCCCACAAACCATATGCTAGTGTGCTTGTGCCAAGTTTCAAAGTGTAACAAGTGAAATTTTCACTATCCAAAAACAAGTATCAAAGGACAAAATTCACATTTCCTAATCAAATGATCATGTGTTCATATGTTTAAGCTTGTCAATGAAATTCGAATCAAAGTTAAAATTCAACAACATTCTCAAAAATAACACAACCAAGCATTCATATTCAACATAATCACCAACTAAGTCAAGACATCATTGCACAAAATCAAGGCATTCAAATTTTTAATTTTTTTTTTTTTTTTTTACACAAAAGTGGTTCCACTGCAACTTCTAAAAACAAAACAGCTAAGGATACAATCCTACACCCCCCAACCTAGATTAAACATTGTCCTCAATGTTAAAATTGTATGAATGAGATTATGAGAGACATGCCAATAAACGACGCATGAGGGAGAGGTAAAGAAAACACCTGTAGCATTGATGAATTTCCAAAACTATTTCCTGCAATTGGTTAGAAGCCACAAAACAAAAGAAAAATAGAAAAGAAATAATAAAGAAAACTACTATGTACAACAAGCATCTACTCCAGTCAATTCCCTTAAATAGGGTCTTTCAGAGAGGTGGATTCAACCTCTGAAATAAAGTTCTCCAAGGAATGGTTTAAGATATTTCCAATTAACCTTAAAAGGTCTACCATTCTTTTGGTTCTTAATTCCTATTTCACCATGAGGATAAATGGTTTTTACAATGAAATGTCCTGTCCCTCTGGATCTAAGCTTTTTAGGAAGCAAATGGAATTTAGAATCATGAAAAAGCACTCTTTGTCTATAAATTTTGGAATCTTCATATGAATCTTGCCAATTTTCTTTCCATTGTTTCAATTGCAATTTCCTCTTTGATCTAGCCTTATCTGATTTAGAATTAAATCTCTTTATTGCTCTAGACAATTTATTTATAGCACTCTTATGCTTTCTCAAAACATGGAAACGCTTACCAGCTTGCAAAGAGTCGAGTTTAGAAGGTGTGACCTCAGGGAAAGTTTCCTTGGGTTCTATATCAATAGAATTGAACTCAACTGTTGGGGGCTCTAACTCCAATATGTCCTCTTCATCACTTGTTTCTAACAACTCTATCTCATGATTTGACAGCTCCTCTTTTTGCACTTTTCCATTGCTCACCTCCATTTCCTGTGCAAATTCAAAGAGAGAATTAGTGCATGATATTTCAGAATTCTTATCATATGAATCAAGTGTTTCAATTAAGTCAACGTCATGCATATCCTCTTCATCCTTAAGTTGATTACATGTGTTAAAGATATTAAGCTCTACAGTCATGTTACCAAAGGATAATTTCAAGACTCCACTCCTACAATTTATCAAAGCATTGGAAGTAGCTAAGAATGGACGTCCTAAAATAACAGGAATAGAAGTGCCTGCATGTGAAATAGGTTGTGTATCCAAAACAATAAAATCTACAGGAAAATAGAATTTATGAATTTTTACTAACACATCCTCTACTATCCCTCTTGGTTTACGAATAGATCGGTCTGCAAGTTGTAGAACAACTTTGGTGGGTTTTAATTCACCAAGACCCAACTGTTCATAAACAGAGTAAGGTAGTAAGTTCACACTAGCTCCTAAGTCAAGCAATGCCCTATCAATATTAAAATTACCAATGATGCAAGAGATAGTAGGACAACCTGGATCTTTGTATTTCACTGGAGTGTTACACTGGAGAATAGCACTTACCTGCTCTGTTAGGAATGCCTTCTTTTGAACATGATGTTTCCTCTTCACTGTACAAAGATCTTTCAAATATTTTGCATAAGAAGGGATTTGTTGAATAGCATCTAACAAAGGAATATTTACTTTTACCTGCCTAAACACATTCAAAATATCTTGATTTGTTTCCTTCTTTTTATGTGCAAGAAGAGCTTGAGGAAAAGGTGCAACAGGTTTGAAGACTCTTTCCTCATCTTCTTTATTTTCCTTATCATTAGGCCCATCATCATCCTTAGTTTCTTGATTTTCCTTAGAAGGTAAAACCTTCTTAGGGATATCTTTCTCTATCACTTTTCCACTTCTAAGGGTGGTGATTGCCTTGACATGCTCTATGTGAGGGTTTTGAACCTCATTGACCACAAATTGGGTCTTTGGGTTAGGTTGGGGTTGGGCTGGAAAAGTCCCTTTTTCCCTCACATTCAATTTTGAGTCAATTCGACCAACTGAGTTTTTCAACTCCTGAATATCTTGCATTACAGCTTGGTTGATCTGAGTTTGGCCTTGTATAAAGGCCTGCAATGTATCCTCAAGGCTCTTCTTATGTGGTGGTACATAGGGTGCATGTGAAGAAGATCCTTGGGATTCATTAATGGAGGGCCCATTCCTCCAACTAAAATTGGGGTGGTTTTGCCAATTAGAATTATAAGTTTCAGAATAAGGCGAACTGAAGGGCCTCCTATAAGCATTGGCCACATTGGCCTGCTCATGTAACACTTCCTGGAATGCAGGAATTGTGGGACAGTCTTTGGTTAGATGAGAATTGGTTTCACATATCCCACAACTATTCTCAAAGTAAGTAGGTGCTTTACTCTCAGTCTTTCCTAACTCAATGGCCTCTACCTTCCTAGTCAATTTGGCAATTCGAGAATTTACATCATCCTCCTCCTTGAGGTGATATAAACCTCCCTTAGAACTAGGTCCAGGTTTTGCCCTCTCTATTGTGTTTGTGGTCTCCCAAACTTGGGCATTCTCAGCCAAGAGATCAAAATAGTCCCAGGCATCATCCGGTGATTTACTCATAAATTCACCGTTGCACATCATCTCCACAAACTGCCTCATGTTTGAGGTAATACCATCATAAAAAAAACTGATTACTCGCCATGTGTCATACCCATGGTGTGGACATGCGAGTAATAAATCTTTAAATCTTTCCCAGCATTGAAAAAATGTTTCATTCTCCTTTTGAGAGAAATGCATTATGTTCTTCCTAAGAGTATTAGTCTTATGGGTTGGGAAAAATTTCTTCAGAAATTCCCTAGTCATCTCTTGCCATGTTCTAATGGTATTAGGCCTCAAGGAGTGTAGCCAAGATTTGGCTTTCTCCTTCAATGAAAAGGGAAAAAGTTTTAGTCTCACAACGTCATCAGTAACATTGTTGTACTGTAAGGTAGCACAAACCTCATCAAATTCCTTGAGGTGCAGATAAGGGTTCTCAGAATCAAGCCCATGAAACTTGGGGAGTAATTGGATTACACCCGGTTTCATTTCAAAATTTCCCACAACATTAGGGAATACAATACACGAAGGTGTACTGGCCCTAGTGGGTTGTAGGTAATCCCTAAGGGTTCTAACAGGTATTGCATTATTACGTTCATTCTCCCCTTGGTTAACCTCATCATGATCAGCCATAATTATCAGATTATCAAGAGGCTCTAGATTAGAGTCAGGTAAATCAACGGAAAATTGTTCCAATTCTACTCTATATAAACGATTTGTATGATCACGTTGCCAAACGCTCATACAAATCTAAACATGCTAAGTTCAAATAAATTGGAACCGTTTACCTGAGAAGCTTTTTTTTTTTTAAAAAAAAAATTGATGGTTTTCCAAACTTTGCTTCTTGATGAGAATTGGTACCTACAAGAAAAACAAAAACAAAAAAATAAATTAATAAAAACTAATTAAAATTAAAACTTGGCAAAATAATAGAAATTAAAACAATGTGTTCAAGACACATTCCCCGGCAACGGCGCCAAAAACTTGTTGCGAATTTTAGAGTGCACCCAAGTGCAGGTTTCGCTAGTAATAAAATCTCGGTAAGACCGAGGTCGAACCACAGGGAATGGTTGACACAGTGTAAAACTTCTACTATTATTATGAAAAGAAAATAAGAGTAAATTTGGTTGATTTCCACCTAAAGATGGAGCAAGAGATTATGAAAACTATAATTAAAAGCAATTAAAAAATTTTGGAATAAATTAACGGAGGAAGGCACTAGGGTTTCAAGGATCCACCTAATATTTCACTATATGGATTTTCCTAGTTTTTCTTTTTGTAATTTCCTAGCCATAATTTGCTAAACTTTTTGCTAGGGTTATGGGTGAACTCTAATATTTTGTCTATGTGTATTTGGATTATTGAGTGTTTTTAATGTATCAATGATAGATTTGTGATTGGTTATATGTTAACATGTTATTGATTTAATATGATTTTTAGATATATCGAATGCATGAGTCCGTGATTCGTTATGATTTGAGAATATATCGAATGCTTTCGTATGTTGACAATGTATTGAGATTTAATATGATTTTTGGATATATTGTATGCATGCTTCATGATACATTATGATTTAAGAATATATTGAATGCTTAATCTCTTTTTGAAACCAACTTATTTTTCTATCAATCTTAATATTAGGAAGTGCTTTATTGTCAAATCTTCCGATTAGGTGAGTTTGCTCTCTAACCGAATTGAGTTAAAATATAATCCAAATTCATATAGTGAAATATTAGGTGGATCCTTGAAACCCTAGTGCCTTCCTCCGTTAATTTATTCCAAAATTTTTTAATTGCTTTTAATTATAGTTTTCATAATCTCTTGCTCCATCTTTAGGTGGAAATCAACCAAATTTACTCTTATTTTCTTTTCATAATAATAGTAGAAGTTTTACACTGTGTCAACCATTCCCTGTGGTTCGACCTCGGTCTTACCGAGATTTTATTACTAGCGAAACCTGCACTTGGGTGCACTCTAAAATTCGCAACACACATATACAAAGTAACATGTTTCAATAACTTCATTAGTTACAAATAATGTCTAAAAAGTTGCTACAAGTTATGCAAACAATTGTTCTAATTGTCAAATATGTTATCCAAAATGTTGTCCCAAAGTCAGCATTGGCAACTCCAAAAAAACTGTTCAAGATTCTATCCAATAGTTGTATATAAGGTTATCCAGCATTGGAAACTACAAAAAAAAGTCCAAGATGCTGTCCATTAGTTGTATATAAGGCTATCTAGCATTGGCAACTCCAAAAAAAATGTCCAAGATGTTGTCCAATAGTTGTATATAAGGCTATCCACTATTGTTTAATAGCTATGCAAAAAATTGTCCAAAAAAACTGTCCATACTTCAAAGTCTTGTAATAGAGTGGTTCTAAAAAAAAACATAATATTAGCTAAATATAAATCAAAATACAAATTGACGTGCCAAAATTGATATCTTAAATGCAAACCAGTATTAGTCAAAATAAAAAAAGTATCTCTCAATACTTACAACTAATAACAAAATGTGGTACATGTTCAGTTCCACGTGCCAGAATCAATTTCTTGAAACGTGTCCAAATCTAAAATTAAATTTTTAAACACATGAGAAAATTTGACCCTAATTGAAGTTACCATTCATTAAGTTTTTACATATCAAAAAAATTTCATGTTTGCAAGTAAGCATTTGTATTTTCAACACTTGGAGTCAATGTATAATTTAATCCAACTTCAGCTCCCTGTATAAATATATAACAAACATCATAACCAATTTTCCAATGTTAATCTATTGATTTTTTTCTAATTGGTAATATTCGTGTTTTACATCAAGTAAGCAATGCAACTTATTTTTTCTTATATTGAGGGAGAGAGGTATGAAATGGCACACTTTGGTAAAACAATTCACAACTAGGATTGCTTACAAGTTTGCTTAGGGGAGGAATTCTCATCCAGCTCAATTTGGTGGATTGAGAGAATCCCAAACTGAAACACGTATAAAACAGTCAGGTTGGATTTGAGAAAAACATATACAACAACTCTGTAAATTATTAGAATACAATGTAATTTGAAAATTATTATAGAACTCATTTGAGGCAACTGAAGTATGTAACTAACAGATCAAAGTTGCATTTAAGAAAAAAATAAAAAATAAAAAAAAAATCCAAAAGTTGTCTTTAATAATACCAATTATATATAACAGTAGACACCTCATTTTGCCACCTACATTTCAATTATAATGTGCATGGGGCTTTACAGACTAAAAATCCAAAAAACTGACCCTGACAACAAAATCTGTGCACATTTAGGGTTTTCAGTCCCAGTTTGTTCTAGGCGTCCGATTGATATGAAAATGCATTCACACGAGTCCTTAGATCAACGCGATCACAATTACACGACTTGCACTCAATTTGGACTTCAAGCGTTTCAGCATCGAAATCCATGCATTTCTAGGGTTTCGGCCCGATTTTTCTCGGGACATCTGATCGACCCCAAAATAATTTTAAATGAGTCCTTAGGTCAGCACGATCAAAACGATGCATCACACACTCAAATCAGACCACAAACGAGAAAGTTATCGCTAATCGAAGTTTTAACGTTTCAGGTCCGCGTTAGCTTAAATGTGCATGCATACATAGGATTATATCTCACTCATGCATGCCACTCATGCAAAAATGCCAAAAATGAAAACTTTTCACTCTAATTTTTCACCCCATGGAAGGGCAGAAAAATCAGTTTTTCTACCAAAATGCATGCACGTTCCACAATGTATGGCCAAAAGAGGTAAGTTGAAAAAAAGTAAAAAAAAAAATGTTATAAATAACCCAAAATGGAGTGCCAGACGGCACTCTAATTTTTCAAAACAATGCCAGCCGGCACTCCAATTTTTAGGCTAGCACTCACTTATTTAATCCAAGGGCCGGCCAGCACTAGGATTTTAAAACACAGTGCCGGCTGGCACTGTGTCCCTGGACCCATTTCTGCACTTTTTTTTGTCTTTTTTTTTTAGCAAAGGGGGACAAGGCATGGCTGGCATGCACGTGAGGCAGCTGGTGGGGGGCAAAAAAGCAGCCCCTTCCACCCCTCTTTGACCTTTGACACCCCCATTTCTCTATAAATACAACCATGGTCTTCATGGCAAAGGGGTTCCAAGATAGAGAGAAGTAGGAATTTAGTGCAGAAAATTCACTTGAAGCAAAACTCTCCTCTTCAAAGTTCTAAAGCCCTTGAAGGTTGAGAAATCTCACCCTTCATTGTCTTTGGAATCAAGATTTGGAAAACATTTTGCACTTAAGCTTTCTTAAACCAAAATTCCTTCCCAAAAGTCTTAAAGCTTTTGAAGGTTGATAAAATCAATTTGATTTTGTTCACCCTTCATTATCTTTACCACTTAGGTTTGGAATTATTTTTCTACCAACCCACATACTCAAACACTTCTTAGGATTACCTATTCAACCCACAAATTGTATACACATCCTTAAAGTCATTAAGTCACAAAGCTCACAACCACACAAGTTGTGAAGCACATACTTGATTTTAATTTTGTTTTGCATGCGGGTTAGTTCTCTAACACTTATGCTTTAATTTTTGTGTGCTTACATTATGTTTTAATTTATTGTTCTTACATTATGTTTTAATTTCTTGTGTTTATATTTACAAGTTCATTATGATTATGTGTTTAAGCTTACAACTATAACATGAACATCATATTGCAACCAACATAATAACAACACGGATGATTAAAATTAATTTGTTTGCACAACATACACATACATGCATTGACATTACAACATGCTTGGCCATTTTTTATATAAAAGGACCGATGTAAATCAGGTAAAATGGGGTGCCTAACACCTTCCCATTTTGTAATCAAGCCTCCGAACCAAAACCTCGGTTTGCATACATAGTGCCTTACAACAACATTTGATTTTCTTTTTACATAGATTGTAACTAGGAAATTCATACAATATTATTTTCTTAGATTGTATTCTAGGGGAACTTTATTTGTAACATTTACACACACCATTTCATTTAGCAATTGTACAAATTCTAAAATAGAATAAAAGGGGATTACATTACTCTTGTCTTTGGAATTTCTTAATTTGTCCTCTAAAATAAATTAAGTGGCGACTCCACAAACAACATGTCACATTGACCTTCAACCTCGAGGGTCAATTAAAACATTAAAGTTTTGATCCCATCATTTGAGACACGCTACCAATTTAATTTCCAAACCGAAACGAAAATCACTTGAAACCAATTTTGGGGTTTTCGCTTCAGGTTTGAGAAAAGGGGCGAGGTTCTCACAGTGGCGACTCCACTAGGGATATTAGAGGGCTTAACTTCATAAAATATATTAAGCTTGGCCAAGCTTTGTCATGTCTTTGCATTTTTGTGATTTATTGCTTTCCATAAAAATTGTTCATGCACCATGTAGTTACATATGTTGGCAAGTAAATAAATGCATAAAGCTCAAAAGCCCCAGTAGCCTAGTCATGGATCACGGTCTTCATGAAACTCGGGTACCCTTGACAAAGTTACCACCCCATTGCATAGTATCGATTTTGATCCTTTCTTAATCGATACGTTAACGGATAAACCGTATCGTTTGAACCAACGCGATGCTCATGACATCACAAATTGGGAGATATGACATCCTAGCTTATGGGTTCCCTCTTTGCCTACCTTCTACCCATGTAGAAAAGCCATAGAACTTTTCAATAGGCTTGACCCGATAAAAATATGTTCACACCTTGTTTGATTATAACGTCTCGTTATTTGAACGTTGTTATGTTGTTTGTTATATGATATATTGCTTACACCATTAAAAACGTTCAACACATAAATCAAATAAGTAAACTATTTTTTTTACACCGTAAGGCCCGACAAGGCTTCATCAAAATGATAAAATGTTTTCTATGCCGTAAGACCCTACAAGGTCCAAACGAATGAACGTTTTTTTTTTTAACATAAGGTCCAACAAGGCCTAGTTATAACAAATGACGTTTTGAAAAATTAAAATGCATGTTTTAAATAATACCTTGAATGGTTAAAATTTAATACACATGATGCATTACTTTTTTTTGAAAAAATACGCATTGTAAAACACCTTAAATGGTTAAAATATAACGTATCTCATATACATAATTGAAAAATTAAAATGCATAATTTAAATAATACGTTGAGTGGTAAAATTTTAATATACACGATGCATTACATTTTTTGAAAAATACACGTTGTAAACACCTTAAATGATTAAAGTATAACGTATGACATTTACATATTTAAATAAAAAAAAAATGCATATTTAAATAATACCTTAAATGGTTAAAATTTAATACACACAATGCGTTATATTTTTTTAAAAAAAAATTATACGTTGTAAAACACCTTCAATGATTAAAATATAACGTATCACATATACATAGTTGAAAAATTGAAATGCATGTTTTAAATAATACCTTGAATGGTTTAAATTTAATACATACAATGCATTATATTTATTTTAAAAAATACACGTTGTAAAACACCTTAAATGATTGAAATATAACGTATAACATATACACATTTGAAAAAAATTAAATGCATGTTTTAAATTATACCTTAAATGGTTAAAATTTAATACACAATATGCATTACATTTTTTGAAAAAATCTACGTTGTAAAACACCTTAAATGGTTTAAATATAACGTATCACATATACATAGTTGAAAAATTAAAATGTATATTTTAAATAATACTTTGAATGGTTAAAATTTAATACACACGATACATTACATTTTTTGAAAAAAAAAAATACACGTTGTAAAACACCTTAAATGGTTGAAATATAACTATGACATATACATACTTAAAAAAATTAAAATGCATTCTTAATAATACCTTAAATGGTTAAAATTTAATACACACGATGCATTACATTTTTGAAAACATATATTTTGTAAAACGCCTTAAATGGTTAAAGTATAACGTATGACATATACATACTTAAAAAAATTTAAATACATTGTTAATAATACCTTAAATGGTTAAAATTTAATACACATGATGCATTACATTTTTGAAAACATATATGTTGTAAAACACCTTAAATGGTTAAATTATAACGTATGACATATACATACTTAAAAAAATTTAAATGCATTCTTAATAATACCTTAAATGGTTAAAATTTAATACATACGATGTATTACATTTTTGAAAACATATACGTTGTAAAACACCTTAAATGGTTAAACTATAATGTATGATATATACATAGTTGAAAAATTAAAATGCATGTTTTAAATAATACCTTGAGTGGTTAAAATTTAATACACATGATGCATTACATTTTTTGAAAAAATACATGTTGTAAAACACCTTAAATGGTTAAAAAATAATGTATTACATATACATAATTGAAAAATTAAAATGCATAATTTAAATAATACCTTGAGTGGTTAAAATTTAATATACACGATGCATTAATTTTTTTGAAAAAATACACGTTGTAAACACCTTAAATGGTTAAAGTATAACGTATGATATTTACATATTTAAAAAAAATAAATGCATATTTTAAATAATACCTTAAATGGTTAAAATTTAATACACACAATGCATTATATTTTTTTAAAAAAAATTATACGTTGTAAAACACCTTAAATGGTTAAAATATAACGTATCACATATACATACTTGAAAAAACATTTAAATGCATTTTTAAATAATACCTTAAATGGTTAAAATTTAATACACACGATGCATTACATTTTTTAAAAAAAAAATATACGTTGTAAAACACCTTAAATGGTTAAAATATAACAAATCACGTATACATAATTGAAAAATTAAAATTCATGTCCTTAATTACACCTTAAGTGGTTGAAATTTAACATACACATAGAATTACATTTTTTAAAAAAACAATTTTTTTTAATAACACCTTAAATGGTTAAAATTTAAATATATCATAAATTACATCTTAATTGATTAAAATTCACCACATTTTTTAAATAACACCTTAAATGGTTAAAATTTAAACATATCATGAGTTATATCTTAATTGATTAAAATTCACCACACTTTTTAAATAACACCTTAAAGGGTTAAAATTTAAATACATCTTAATGGATTAAAATTCACCGCATTTTTATGTAACACCTTAAAGGATTAAAATTTAAATACATCATGAATTACATGTTAATTGAGTAAAATTCACAGCATTTGAATAACACCTTAAATGGTTAGAATTTAAACATATCATGAATTACATCTTCAACATATTAAAATTAACATTTTGGATTACACTTTAAATAGTTAAAATTCATCATTTCATCGTACAATGAATAACATCCTTAAAGGATTAAAATTCACATTTTTGAATTACACTTTGACTAGTCAAAATTCATCAATTTTATCATACATTGGGTAATACTCTTAATGTAAAAAAAAAAAAAAAAAAAAGGCCTAAAGTTTAGGTTGTCGCTTGACATGAAATTTTCCTAAAGTTTGAAAGAACAACATTTTTAACATGTCATTAGTTCCAACAAGACCTACGAAAAATAACATGTTTTTGGTAGGTCCAACAAGGCCTAAATAAAAAAGAACAATATTTTTCGACACATCGTTAGGCCCAACGAGGCTTAGAGAAAATAACATTTTTTCACCTGCCGTTAGGCCCGACAAGCCTTAGGTAAAACTTTTTTTCGGTAAGGCCTAACAAGGTCTAAACCAATTATCATTGCCTGTTAGGTCCAACATGGCCTAGGTAAATAATCATTTTTGTTAAGGCCCAATAAAGCCTAATCAAATTGAATAACATGAATAAAGCTAAAATAAAATCAAATTGATAACTTCTAAAGAGTCTTAAAGTATGCAGGATAAGGTTTGGACTCGTGAAAAGAGGGGACGTTTGGAAGATTGTTCTTCACCATCTTCGAAGTTAAGAGGTTGTTGTTCAATGATAGTTCAAGCCCAAGTGACTCCCAATTCGAACAAGAATCACCAGTATCTTTCAAGAGCCTGTCTTTTGCCGTGGGGGAAAGTAGTAATTCTAAATCCAATGAGTTGAAAGAATTGTTGCACACTTTGGTCGTGGGTCAAATACAATTGAGAGAAGACATACAACAAATTTTCCAACATTTTCTATCTAAAGAGCCTCAAGTTATGCCAGGGGGGTCCAACATCAAGAACAAAGTATTGGTTACAACTAGTTCGCCTATGACCGAGTCCGAGAAGTGGCTGCTCTAAAAGGTGGAGTAAATGGAGAAGGTTATCAAAAAGGCCTGTAGATTTGACAAGGTGGTGGATCTACAATCATTGTCTCTTTTCCCCAAGGTTCGACTACCTCCAAAGTTCAAGATGCCATCACTAGACAAGTTTAATGGCATGGGTTGTCCAGTAACCCATTTGAAAGTGTATACAAGGGCCATGCACCCGTTGGGGGCCGATGATGAGATTTTGGCACAACTATTTCAAAACACCCTTATAGGCGTGGCTTTGAAGTGGTTTTTCAATTTGAAAGACTCCCGCACCAACACGTGTGAAGACATTTGCTCGGAATTTTTCAAGCAATATCGATTCAACAATGAAGTGGATGTTACAAGCAGAGATTTTGAGACTACCAAACAAGGTGCCAAGGAGACCTTCTCGTCTTTCATTACGAGATGGAGGGCAAAAGCCGTCCAAATGACCTCTCGGCCTAGTGAAGAGGATCAGTTGCAAATGATAGTTAAGAATTTGTTACCTACCTATAACAAACACTTGTTTGCGCAATACTTTCCAACCTTCAAAGCCCTAGTTGCAGCTGGTACCCAAATTGAGGATGCTTTACAGACGGGTACAAAACAAGATTGAAGTTCAAAGCCTCTCAAATGGCAGCCCATAACACTTGAGCTTCAAGGCCATATAAGCCTAAACAATCACCCATGCCACAAGAGGCCACACAAGCCCAAACAGTCATTTACTCCACCAAAAAGCCACACAACCTTCACCATTCCCTATACTCCACAAAAGGCCCTACAAGCCCAATTTCCCAAGCACTTACCCACATTTGCCAAAGGTCCCACAAGCACGAATTCACCATAACCCATACTCCACAAAAGGTCACACAAAACCCAGACTCCTAAACAGTTAATCATTAAGCCTCAAGATTCGCACTCAAGGCCACACAAGCCAACTATTGTACAAAGATCATACAAGTCTCTAAGTTTCAAGATTCATGTTCAAAACCACATAAGCCAGCCGTTCTACAAAGACCATATAAATCTTCAAGTCTTCAAAATTCAAGCTCAAGGTCACGCAAGCCAATCATTCTACAAAGACCACACAAGTCTTCAAGTCTTCAAAATTCAAACTCAAGGTCATGCAAGCCAACGGTTCTACAAAGATCATACAAGTTTTCATGTCTTCAAAATTCGAGCTCAAGTCCACACAAGCCAACTATTGTACAAAGATCGTACAAGTCTTTAAGTTTCAAGATTCATGTTCAAAGCCACGTAAGCCAACCATTCTATAAAGACCATACAAGTCTTTAAGTGTTAAGATTCAAGCTCAAGGCCGCTCAAGCTGGCCATTCCGCAAAGACCTCACAAGTCTCTTCCTCCGACAAGGTTCACCCATGGGCTTCCGCCTGCATCACATCCCACAAGGACAAACAATATTACTCATGCATGAAAACTTTATCAATCCATCATTTGGTTTTACATTGAATGTTGAATGTTTTGTTTGAATTGCTTTGTCTGTCTTATTGATGTGTAGTGTGAAATTTTGGGATTAAGAAAGACATCTTTTAAGATGACACATTTCTCAAGTTAAGAAAAATCATAAATTGAATCACACCTCAATGGTTAAAATTTCACATTTTTGAATTACACCTCAACAGTTAAAATTCATTTGCTCAAAATTTGATCACAATCATCAAAAGGAATTTCAACAAACAACATTCTTCACAACTCGCACTTCTTCATATCATTTTAAGAAAAAAAAAATTCAAAAATTCTTTTTTGAAAAATACTTTTGATAAGAAAATGAGTTCTTGGGTAACAATGACAAGCCGTGAGGTCACATAACTCGACCAATCAATTTACATTGGTAATGGGATCATTTCATTCAATTCATATAAAAATTGTCGCCAAACACTTGGAACAATAAAAGAATGGATCCTAAAAGGCAATAAAGTAAATTAAGTCATTGAGGAATCTCGAGTCGCTTTTTCCAAAATTCCTTCTTCTACATCCGGTCATGATCTTCACATTCTTGCATATTCATTCAAGAGTGTGTCCTAATAATAGGGCTTACAATAGACCATCCATGCAAAAAAGAAATGAAAGCTCGTTAGGTTGAAAACCTGAAAGGGCGACCTAAGCAAAAATTAGAGCTCCACAAAGAGATAAAAAAAAAAAAAAAAAAATTCAAGAAGGAACTCATCAAAAGAGCTCAAACGCTTCATGACAAAAGCAAGCTCTACCAAGGATAGGAGACCATTTTTCATTGAACCCAAAATCATCCTTGTCAATCCATGACAAATACAATCCATTGCTAGCCAACTTGGGCCTTTTAAAAAAAATAATATATATATATATATATATATATATATAAACCTTTTCTTTCTTGAAACCCAAAAACCAAACCTAGGGTGGGAATTCTAGATGTGCACAAAAAGGAGATTATGGTTTCCATTCACAAGATCAAAATGTCAAAGAAAAAAGAAAAAAAACAAGAGCAAAGATATATTCAACAGAGACGTCTATCTTCAGCAAAAAGAAAAGCAATGGAACACTTGACATAGACGTCAACATACAAAAAAAAAAAAAAAAAAAAAATGAGTCTGACAAAGATGTCATATAGATACAAGAAATGTCAAAAATGTCAACACAAATACAAAGAAGGCGTGATGGATAAAAGAAAGGAGAAGAAATCACAAGGTAAGATCCAATCCTTGGGATGCACACTAGGGGTACAATTAGGGAATTTGAGCCTGTATATCCTTCTTTTTCACAGCCCAAACCCGACCTATATTACAACCGATAAAAAGAGCCCTCCTTGAGGTTTTGATTGCTCAAGACATGAAGTTAAGTAAAAAAAAAAGCTCGATAGGTTGAAAACCCGAAAGGGGGGCCTAGGCAAAAGTTAGAGCGAAAAAAAAAATGATGGATGGTCTAAACACTAATCAAATTTTCCTTGGAAATATGAATTGTCGCAAAAAGTTCAAACCTGAGACACTTTCTCGTTGCGGTCATTCAAGTCTCTCTCCAAGACTTCGACCACACATCTTCAAACTAGGGGCATTCTCCCTAATTTGTCGAATCCTCACTCAATATGATCTACACAAGATCATACATCTCCAAACTAGGGGCATTCTCCCCAGTTTGTCGATTCTCTCTTCAACACGATCTATACACAAGATCACATATCTCCAAATTAGGGGCATTCACCCTCGTTTTTCGATTCTCTCAATATGATCTACACAAGATCATACATCTCCAAACTAAGGGCATTCTCCCCAGTTTGTCGATTCTCTTTTCAACATAATCTATACAAGATCATACATCTCCAAACTAGGGGCATTCTCGCTAGTTTGTCAATTAAACAGTACTTCCTCAACATGACCCACACAATATCACATGTCTTCGAAACTAAGGGCATTTGCCCTCGCTTCTCAATTGTTTAGATTTTCAAGTTAAAGGGCACACCCCTATCATTGCCCCTAACAATATTGATTAGCAAAGTCATCCAAAACCTTTCAAAAGGTCATTGCTCTTTCATAATTCCGCTGATTCAAGAAAACTCTCAATCATTTCATCTCCTTAATTGCCTTCAAAGGATTCCGCCTTACAAGCTTAAAGTGAAAGGTGAAAATGTTTATAAGGGTTTAATGACTTTAATTCCTTTAAAGTGGAAGAGAACGGTTTTGCTTTGCAACCTTTGGTTTGTCAAACACGTTTCCCTAAGAAAACAATGTTTTCTCAAAATTCTCGTCTACACAATGGATTGCATTCATTTAAAAAAAAAAAAAGAGTTTTCAAAATGGTTTAGAAAAATCCATCTTTTCATTCTTGAAAAATCAAGTTACACAACCGAGATCACAAGTCAAGGTATACAACAACAACAAACATTTTCGGGTTGTTTGTGAGAACATAAAATCTTTCCCGACATACTGTTTTTGGGTTGTTGCAAACACTTAAAAACTTTCTCAATTAAGTGTTTCTGAACTTCCACACAAGAGATTCACAACCACATATTTTGAACTTCTAAACAAGAAGTCCACACACATATTTAGAATTTCTAAACAAGAAATTTCTTCCTTTTGAACTACGTTTAGACCTGATCCTCTCAGATAAAGGTACGTAGGCAGTCTTCCATAAGGTTCAATCCCACATCCGCTTACACACATCCCCATCTACACATCTCGTAGCCCAAAGGTTTTTGTTTTAAAGAAATCAAGCCCAAAAATTTCATTTTTCAAAATGGATAAAAAACATGGCCAAGCCCATTACATTTTGGACTTGATTTACAAAAATTTCCAGAACCATGCTTTATTAGATAAAAATTCCTCGCAAAACTCTATACAAGAATTTTCACAACAACAAATCAAATTGGGTTTTTCTGTAACAATGTAAAATTAATCCCCACAATTTACAAATTTTTCTGGGTTGTTTTCCACAACATAAAATGTTTCCCAGTTAAAAATTCTCGGATTTCCACACAAGAAATTCACAACACATTTTCGAAATTTCACACAAGAAATTTCTTTCGTTCAAACTACGTTCGGACCTGTTCCTCTTTGATAGAGGTACGTAGGCAGTCTTCCATAAGGCTTGGTCCCACATCCGCTTACACACATCCCCATCTATACATCACATAGCCCAAATGTTTTTGTTTTATAGATATCAAGCCCAAAATTTTCATTTTTCAAAATGGATCAAAAACATGGTCGAGCCCATCACATTTTGGACCTGATTTACAAAAATTTCCGGAACCATTCTTTTTTAGCTAAAAATTCCTGGCACAATTCTATATAAGAATTTTCACAACAACAAATCAAATTGGGTTTTTCTGTAGCAATGTAAAATTAATCCCACAATTTACAAATTTTTCTGGGTTGTTTTCCGCAACATAAAAATTTTCCCAGTTAAAAACTCTCAAATTTCCACATAAGAAATTCACAACACTTTTCGAAATTTCCCACAAGAAATTTCTTCCTTTTGGAACTACGGCAAACCTGATCTTCCCAAAATGAGGCACGTAGGTAGCCGCATAAAGGCTTAGTTGCAAACAATTCAAAGCAATTCTTTTTACTCACTTATTTTTGGATTGGGTTTACAAACTCGTCCTCTATTAATTCCTTGAAAGAATTTCTTCGGAATCACGCTTTTGCCAATGAGGGGCATTCTGTAGACACCTCATTTTGCCACCTACATTTCAATTATAATGTGCATGGGACTTTACGGACTAAAAATCCAAAAAACGGACCCTGACACGAAAATCTGTGCACATTTAGGGTTTTCGGTCCCAGTTTGTTTTAGGCGTCCGATTGACATGAAAATGCATTTACACGAGTCCTTAGGTCAACGCGATCACAATGACACGACTTGCACTCAATTTGGACTCCGGGCGTTTCGGCACGGAAATCCGTACATTTCTAGGGTTTCGGCCCAATTTTTCTCGGGACATCTGATCAATCCCAAAATAATTTTAAATGATTCCTTAGGTCAGCACGATCAAAATGACGCGTCACACACTCAAATCGGACCACAAACGAGAAAGTTATCGCTAATCGAAGTTTTAACGTTTCGGGTCCGCGTTAGCTTAAATGTGCATGCATACATAGGATTATATCTCACTCATGCATGCCAAAAATGCTTTTTGAAGGGCAGAAAAATCAGTTTTTCTGCCCATGCACGTTCCACAATGTATGGCCAAAAGAGGTAAGTTGAAAAAAAGTTTTTTTAAAAAAAAAAGAATGTTTTAAATAACCCAAAATGGAGTGCCGAACAGCACTCTAATTTTTCAAAACAGTGCCAGCCGGCACTCCAATTTTTAGGCTAGCACTCACTTATTTAATCCAAGTGCCGGCCGACACTAGGATTTTAAAACACAGTGCCGGCTGGCACTGTGTCCCTGGACCCATTTCTGCACTTTTTTTTGTCTTTTTTTCAGCAAAGGGGGACAAGGCATGGCTGGCATGCACGCGAGGCAGCTGGTGGGGGGCAAAAAAGCAGCCCCTTCCACCCCTCTTTGACCCTTTGACACCCCCATTTCTCTATAAATACAACCATGATCTTCATGGCAAAGGGGTTCCAAGATAGAGAGAAATTGGTAGAGAGAAGTAGGAATTTAGTGCAGAAAATTCACTTGAAGCAAAACTCTCCTCTTCAAAGTTCTAAAGCCCTTGAAGGTTGAGAAATCTCACCCTTCATTGTCTTTGGAGTCAAGATTTGGAAAAACTTTTGCACTTAAGCTTTCTTAAACCAAAATTCCTTCCCAAAAGTCTTAAAGCTTTTGAAAGTTGATAAAATCAATTTGGTTTTGTTCACCCTTCATATCTTTACCACTTAGGTTTGGAATTATTTTTCCACCAACCCACATACTCAAACACTTCTTAGGATTACCCATTCAACCCATAAATTGTATACACATCCTTAAAGTCATTGAGTCACAAAGCTCAAAACCACACAAGTTGTGAAGCACACACTTGATTTTAATTTTGTTTTGCATGCGGGTTAGTTCTCTAACCCTTATGCTTTAATTTTTGTGTGCTTACATTATGCTTTAATTTATTGTTCTTACATTATGTTTTAATTTCTTGTGTTTATATTTACAAGTTCATTATGATTATGTGTTTAAGCTTACAACTATAACATAAACATCATATTGCAACCAACGTAATAACAACACGGACGATTAAAATTAATTTGTTTGCACAATATACACATACATGCATTGACATTACAACATGCTTGGCCATTTTTAATATAAGAGGACCGATGTAAATCGGGTAAAATGGGGTGCATAACACCTTTCCATTTTGTAATCAAGCCTCCGAACCAAAACCTCGGTTTGCATACATAGTGCCTTACAACAACATTTGATTTTCTTTTTACATAGATTGTAACTAGGAAATTCATACAATATTATTTTCTTAGATTGTATTCTAGGGGAACTTTATTTGTAACATTTACAAACACCATTTCATTTAGCAATTGTACAAATTCTAAAATGGAATAAAAGGGGATTACATTACTCTTGTCTTTGGAATTTCTTAATTTGTCCTCTAAAATAAATTAAGTGGCGACTCCACAAACAACATGTCACATCAACCTTCAACCTCGAGGGTCGATTAAAACATTAAAGTTTTGATCCCATCATTTGAGACACGCTACCAATTTAATTTCCAAACCGAAACCAAAATCACTTGAACCCAATTTTGGGGTTTTCGCTTCGGATTTGAGAAAAGGGGCGAGGTTCTCACAATAACAAATCATCCATGAATTACCATGCAGTTGTTAGTTTGTGGAAGCAATTTTCTATTTTATTCAAGAATCGTTACACCACATAATCATGGATTATAAAATAATAAGCGTACCTTTTTCAGCAACCCAAGTAAGCCTCTTCTATCAATATGGCTTTTCAGCAACCCAAGTAAGCCTCTTCTAGCAACCCAAATGTGTTGCCTCCCAAGGTATTCACGTCTCTCTCTCTGTTTCTTTTAGAGTTTTTCTAATGGCTGCAAAATTTCATAATAGTTCTGATGGCCAACTACGAACGTGATATTGCTTATTTATATGTCCATAGAAAAACCCTTAGAGAAAGATTATGACGTGGGATCCTTAGGGATCTCTATCTTCAACAGTAGGATAAGTCACTATCTATTTATCTCTTTAAAATGATAAGTCATTATCCTTCTAAAATGATAAGTCATTATCTCTATCTTTTTAAAAAGATAAGTCATTATCTTTCTAAAAGGATAAGTCAATATCTTTTTAAAGTTATGACTTACTTGGAAACTCTTTCAAGATAATTCTTTAATAATTCTTTAATTATCTTAATCATATCAAGATAATATTTTGAACTTCTACAAATTGCAATAATGTCCATCAACACATTGCAATTGACCCCTGAAGATTAGAGAATAACAACTGAAGTCCCTTTACTTACAACTTTATATCTATATGTCCTTCCACCATACTATATTCCACATAAGCCACTAGGACTGGATTAATATCATTGTTATGTCTCTAGCTTATGTAACCCTTTAATTTCTTGAATTCATAATTCCCTTAGACTCCAAAATAATTTTCAAAAACTCTTTATAAATATATATAGATATTATATATATATATATATATATATATGAAAACAATTTGAAAAATGTCACCGGCCGGTTTTGTTTTGAGTCCAATACCATTATGAAAATCAACTGAATATACTATCTTATTTAGAGACTGGTGGATCCATTGTTAAGCATTAACATATTTTACTCATTATATATATAACCCAACATGTCCGTATATAGCCTTTAAATGAGCATCACCGATTGACATTGTCAAAGATATGTGCATAATAAATAAATATATGCAAACCTCTCATGTTTGAGGACAATAGGAAAATTGTAATAGAACAACCTTTTAACCAACAGTGATCAACCCATAAGGTGTTCTTAATCAGATCCAGTTCAGTGTATGTACTTGTTACATTACACCCACTTGTCTGCTTAAAGTCACTACCTCAATGATGGAGTAAATCATCCTATCATATAGAAGCACAACAAGTGTAGGCTTTAGTGTTGATATTCTATTAACATCCACAACCTAGAACAATGTTAAATTTATGAAAAATCATTACTCCTTGCATTTGGTTCCTTAACCATCAACATGATTTTTCTACAAAGATGACATCACATGCCACATTTAAATAATAAATATATCTTTAATAATCATGTATGTGAAAAAACAAATTTATTATAAAATAAAATTCATAGAATTGGTTTTTGAGGGCATATAATTCTAACAGCAGTAACATGCATAAGAAAAATAACAAATTTCATATCAAATAATACAAAACAAATAAAATGAATATTCAAACTTAAATAATTAACAATTAAAAAAAAAAAAAGGAATGTTACCTCAAACAAACTATAGCCTATGGGGTGTTGGTGAGGGATATTAAAGGTGACTTGAGAGATATGTTTGGACTTCAAATTGAAGGATGAGAGTGAGGGAAAGGGGGTGAAATGAAAACTGAAAATGGGAGATGGGGATTAGATTTAGGTTTATATAGGGCTATCTTAACTTCTTAAGTGCCACTTGGGTATTCGGCCCAGTGGTAATCCCCCTTCCCAAAAAGCCCCACTTCTCTATGAGGGTGTGGGTTCAATCCCCGGAGTCTTCAAATATACGTGTGTATGAGTTTAGATTAGAATTTCTATCATATATCAAAAAAAAAAAAAAAACTTCTTAAGTGTTGCAGGTTCATCTGTAACTATGAACCTGCCGCAAAACATATGCCATATCGGCCTTTTAAAATTACACATATATGATTATTTATAATGTTTATTGTCGGTTTTGGTTTTTTGGGTTTAAAAATCTGCCACTCGTGCCGAACTGAGCTGATGATTTTGGGTTCTGTCCAAACCATGGCAACTATTCTAAGAAACTGAGCAGTTCACTGCAGTTCGCACAGAACAGGTGGGGTGGCCATTTTTTTGCACTGCATTATTCACAACCATTGAAATCTAAGACATTGCTAGAAATCAGGCACGCATGATTTGTGCAAGCAATGTGTATTTTACTACTAGCCTATCCAGACCCTTCACCATTCCCATGTTGATAAGACATGATATGGGGATAATGCTTCTGGATAAATCTTTTAATATGAATCCAAAATTTAGACGTGTACCTGCTCATAACAAGCATACATAAGTACATGTAGTGTAGTATTGGTAAGTAGTGCATGTAATATAGTTAAGCAATCAAAATTCAAGAGAGAATATTAGCAATTATTGAGTTTCTTATAATTAGGATAATGATGTGATAGATGAGCATGTATGGACCTTCGTTCCCTTACCTCCTGGTTTCTTCATTAACAAAGATACATATTTTGTTTTCTAGATATTGAGGACCCTCTTTGAGATCATTATATTTGGGGATGGTGGCAACCCAAGTAAAGTACATTTAAAAAAAAAAAACATTTATAAACATAATGACAGTTAAATTAAGTCCCAAAAACAAAAACATTTTTGTGTAGACAGATTCACCTATTGCTATTTAATGTGAACAACAAGGAAGTAAAAATCCTATAATTTTTTTTAATGTTTCAGCTAACATTCAATTCCCAAAACAGAGCAGTCACAAACCCTAATATTCAATTTTGTAATTTCCCTACAAAATTAACACTTCAAAATCAAACAATCCCCAATAAAATCAAGTATCAGAAACTATACGTACCTCTTTCCCATTCAAAACCTGTCTATGTGAGAATATTTAAGGGAGGCTATCACGGGGGTGACTGGTGGTTACGAGGGAGATTGAAATCGGGCAATGTAGTAGAGATAGAGGCACAACTGTGCCGACGTGTGAAGATGGCCTTGCGGAACCGATGAGATGAGAGAGGTGAGGTGAGAGAAAGAATAAGGCAACAAGGGATAGAGAGAGAACAAGAGAGTACTTAAAATGTTAGATATTTGTTATCTAATATAGGTTGTAATATAGTGGATTTTCAAGAATCAGTCGCCTGGATCAGTGTCTAGTCGACTGGACTTGAAGGTCTGGAGAAGTCTAGAGTCTCTACCTAACACAGTCGACTGGATCACCAAACCAGTCGATTGGATGGCTGATCTAGTCGCCTGGATTGGTGGTCCAGTCAACTAGATGTCGTGCCTGGGAGTTTCTGCCTGACTCAGTCGCCTGGACCACTTATTCAGGCGATTGGATCACGGCAGTTAAGTGTTGTAATAGACAGTTATTAGCCGTTATGGTGCCTTTTCATGGTGACTCTTGGCTATTATTCAATTGGAATAAAACAGACTCCTTGTTCAGTTAATATATGCAGAAAAACTTAATTGTTCTAAGAAGTTCTAACGAGTGAAATTGAAGTGCTATCATTTCATTCTTGGCTTTGTTGTATCTTGGAGACTATTTGCTTGAACTCTTAGCAATCTCTGTGAAGAGGGGGCAAATCTAGTCTTAAAGACAGCGATTCATTCATGCCTCAAAGCCTTAATTCTCTTTGCATTCCCCTAAAATTCCTAACAATTTTAAGACTAGATTTCTACAATGAAAGTAGAAAAATGGCAATACAATGATCTACTCATTGAGGCAACACAAGTGTGTTGCGAATTGTGTATTCTGCAACAATCGTTTTCTTTAAGGCTGTGGCAGTGACGCCGTGTAGTGCCTGAATGTGATTTAACATGAAAAGTGATGGCGTTATCATGGTGATATTGTTACTTTTGTACTGTAATGATGCATGGAGAGATTGCATGTCCATAAGAGAAAGGCATGTGTCAAGTCACGTGGGTCAAGGTTGAAGATCTTGGCAGCCATGATGAAATGACATGAAGAAGTTTCTGTGTGGCTACTCTATGGACCTCGTGGATGGTGCCATCGTGTTGTGTGGCAGTGAGCCATTATATTGATGACTGCAATGATTTGAACCAATCCATGCATTAAGGAAAAGATGGTGGTGATACGCATAAAGATGATGCTGTTTTAAAGGTTATGTTTTTGGACTAAATTTGGTTTATTGATTACCTTTTGTTTTTATTGGCTTCACTAATCATTTAAAGACACCATGTGATAAGGTTAATTCAAGCTTGAATGTGTGGAGCCAAAGAACATAAACTGGATATGATTGAGACACAATGTACATCCAGTTGGTAGATCTGAGTAGACCAAGCTGGGACATGTGAAAGTACATCAATGCATTCAAGGTGGATGTATACTAGGATATTCATCCTAGTGAACTGTGAGTTGGTAAATTCAATAGTGCTCTTTATTATGTCACATGATATTGCAATAATACTTGTTGTTAGTATTATTATGTTATCATATATGGTGAGTGATAGTAGTTACATTAATTTGTACATGGTAGAGTATAATGTAATACACTTATGTGCATTAACTCACCATACTCTCACATGATTAAACCCTATGAATTTGATGCCTGAAATGTAATCACAAAAATGCAAGAAAAGATGGAAGGGTTATAAGTGCATGATCTCACTTGATCGCATGTAAAGAGAATTTACATGGAAGTGACTGAATTGAAAATGTGTCTATAAGCGCAAAATTCAGTTTTAATATGCATTATAATAAGCATTGTGGTGGAATTACATTGATTTGATTGCTGCATGGAATGTAGCTAAGTTTTTAAACTTGAATTCACATTTATTGTGAAGATAGGCATCATTGATCATTTTGGAAATGACTTGGAGAGGGATGTGAGGAAAATGGATTAATTTATCATAGGTCAGCCCCTTATACGCCCTAACAAATTGGCTTACCTGAAAGAAAGAATAGAATATTAGTTGACATAGTAAATACCATGATCATAAGTGCAAGGCTACCTTTCATCCTGTGGGGTGAAACTTTGATTACTGCATGTCATGTGCATAATAGGGTTCTATCTAAGAAAATTCAGTTATCTCCATATGAGTTATGGAATGGTAGGAAACCTAATTTGAGTTATCATAAAATGTGGGGGTGTATAGCCTAATTTAGAGTTCCAGATCCTAAAAGAACTAAGTTGGACCTAGAGCTATTAAGAGTGTGTTTGTTGGTTCTAAGGTTTATAGATTGTTGGATTTAAGTTCCAACACTATAGTAGAATCAAGAGATGTGGAATTCATTGAGAACAAGTTTATAAATGATTCTCAAATAGAACCAAAACAAACACAAGAATCTGACTCATTGGTTATTGATTCTCTTAGTGGAAACAAGAGAATAGAACCAAGTTCACCAAGTGAGCAAAGGAGGAGTCAAAGGGTAAGAAAAGAAAAGGATTTTGGTCCTGATTTCATTTCATACCAAGTGAATGTTTACCTTGTAGAAGGAAACAAAGCAAAGGTCCTAAGTAAGCTTCCTTTTGTAGGAAATGTGGAAGAAGATCCAAATACTTATAGTGAAGCTATGACTTCAAGAGATGCAGCTTTTGGAGAGAAGCTGTTAATGATGAAATGGACTCAATATTGTCCAACAATACTTGGGTTCTAATGGATCTTCCTCCGGGTTCTAATACCATTGGTTGTAAATAGGTGTTTAAAGAAAATATAGAACTGATGAATCTAGCAAACCTTCAAAGCAAGGTTAGTGGCTAAAGGTTTTAGGCAAAGGGAGGTACATCAAATGGATGTAAAGACAGCTTTCCGTAAAATGAGAATTTAGACGAGAAGGTCTATATGGATCAACCGAAAAGTTTTGTGCTTCCAGGAAATGAAAGGAAAGTTTGTAAGTTGATTAAGTCATTATATGGCTTAAAACAAGCACCAAAACAATGGCATGAAAAGTTTTGATACTGTTATTCTAGCTAATGGTTTCAAACACGATGGAGTTGACAAGTGTGTTTACTCTAAGTTTACTGTTGAGTATGGAGTCATTGTGTGCTTGTATGTAAATGATATGCTTATCTTTGGAATAAATATGCCAGATGTATGTGAAACCAAGAAGTATTTTGCTTCAATGTTTAAATGAAAGATCTTATTGAAGCAAATACAACTTGATTATTCCAAAGTGTGGGGGTTTTTATATAAGCTATGTAATGTGAAAACCCAAAAGTGTGGGGTATCGAGATCCAAGTGTGTGATGGTTTTTTAAGGAGTTTTTCGAATTCGGAAAAAGACTAAGTTAAGACTCTAAAGATGTGTTTGTGGATTAGGTTGAGAATCTTAAAGTCTTGATGACTTAAGTGTGATATTATATTGGAATCAAGAGATGGATTCCTGAAATATCTAAAACCTAATCAAACACTTATCTTGACTGTAATTCAAGAATTTCTATTTGTGATATTAAGAAAATAGAAATGAGTTCACGAAGTGAACAATGAAAGAGTCAAAATATTAAAAGTGACTTGATCTCAATTTGTATATACCTCTTATATGCTTTCTATAAGTTATGATCTTGAAATGAAATATGATTTCCTAAAATCATAAGAAAGTCTATACTTATTGGAAATGGAAATTAAGGTGAAGTAACATAGTGTGTAGACTATGTAAGTTCTCATTGAGATTGAGATGATGCCTTCATTGTGTATGAAATGAAGCTTCTTGGTTTAATATTTTTCAAAAGTACAAAAAAGCTAACTTACATTTATTCTAATCTAAAAGTTAGTGAAGTTATTGAAAGCATATTTTGAGTGTGCTAGTGCAATTATAGCATGTTGTGTCATGTGTTGTACTATATGTACATAACTTTCACATAGACTTTCAGAGTTTTGTAAATAAACTTATGATCATTAGATAGCATTGCATTATTGGATATCTAAAGAGTAGGATACCAATAGTGATTATTATTGTAAGTGATAAAATCCATGTTAAGTTGGATATTCACTTTTGGTGGAAGAGCCAGTTAATAAGCATGGAAGAAACAAAGTGAGTTTCTTAATCCACCATAAAGATTGTATGGTTGGCAATGGGCAAGAGAAAGTGATAACATGAGATGTTATATAAAAGAGATGTGACCACATCCAATGATAGTTATATCTTGCACTGTAAGAGTGAAGCCACCATATATGAGAAATGAAGTTTAGACATTTGAGTTTAAAACTTGAGTACTGGTGAGCTCATAATTATTGTTTACATAAAATCAAGTGATAACTTGTTAACACCCTTTTACCAAAGGTTTATCTCGAGATTTGATAAGAGTAACTTTCATAGGAATGGGACTAAAACATTTCTTAAAATAATCACCAATAGTGGGAACCTAACCTTGAGTAAATTCATTTGAAAAAGGTTTAAAGGGTAATAACAAGCTGTTGATTCGTGATTAGTAAGAGCACTAAAACTTGTGTCCCATTCAGGATGGAATAGTGCAGTTTGTTACGTTAAGAGGATGAGTTTTTACTCTTAATGAAGTTCAAATCAAATGATGTCTGTGTAACAGGGACATAAAGAAGGAACTTCACCTTTGTAAACATAGGAGTGGTGCCGCTTCTAAACAAGAGTTAAGGTTTTCTCTTGTAAATATTCACTAAACCAGGTAGAGCACAAGGCCATAAAAGTGCTAAACTATAGGAGAACTTCTAATGTTAAAGATCATTACTGTGTGTGTGTTATTTCCGGTTTTAAGGAAAAGAGTTTTGGTTTAAGCGAATAAGCCACTAATAATTCTCTTGAAACTTTGAAGTAATTACACTAGGAGAGGGTTTAAGTTGAAAGACACCTTCTTTGATGCATAAGCTTTATGTGTGCTATAGATTGAACAAGAAATATTACAACCTAGTTGGGGATTGTTAGATATTTGTTATCTAATATAGGTTGCAATATAGTGGATTTTCAAGAATCAGTCGCCTGGATCAGTGTCCAGTCGACTGGACTTGAAGGTTTGGAGAAGTCTAGAGTCTCTGCCTAACACAATCGACTGGACCACCAAACCAGTCGACTGGATGGCTGATCCAATCGCTTGGATTGGTGGTCCAGTCGATTAGATGTCATGCCTGGGAGTTTCTGCCTAACTCAATCGCCTGGACCACTTATTCAGGCAACTGGATCACGACAGTTAAGTACTGTTATAGACAGTTATTGGCTGTTATGGTGCTTTTTCTTGGTGACTCTTGGCTATTATTCAATTGGAATAAAACAGATTTCTTGTTCAGTTAATATATGCAGAAAAATTTAATTGTTCTAAGAAGTTCTAAAGAGTGAAATTGAAGTGCTATCATTTCATTCTTGCCTTTGTTGTATCATAGAGACTATTTGCTTGAACCCTTAGCAATCTCTGTGGAGAGGAGGCAGATCTAGTCTTAGGCTCCGTTTGTTTCGACGTAAAATATTCTCCACCGTAAAATGTTTGTAAATGCAAATGATTTACAGGAAAATATTTGTTTTTCCGATGTTTGTTTGTACTTTAGAAAAATGCTTCCGAAAATATTTTACATTGTATCTTTGGAGCAACGTAAAACAAAATAAAACAAAACCCACACCCAAAATCACCGGAAATGGCAACCATCACTGCCAACCCAACCCGCAACCCACCACAAACTCCACCAGCCACAACAATCCGCCGCCTACAACAACCCACCGCCAATCACAGATCCTCAAGCAAACCCACGAACAACAAACCCACAACAACCCACCGCCGACCACAGATCCTCAAGCCAACCAAACCCACAGTCCTCGTTTTGCTCCGCGAATCCCAAACCCACAGATCCTCGTCTCCACCGCCGCCTCCCTCGGCTGATCCGGTTGAACGAAACACGCAGCGAAGAGATCGCCCGAACCCAGGTCCTCGAGTCGGATCTCGCAGCGGGCCTTGCATGAAACGACTCGGGGGCGACCTGCCCAGATCTTATCGGGGTGGCTGGGATGGCTCGGGGTGGCTGGGCAGAGAGCAGAGAGCAAAGGCAGAGAAAGAGAAAGAGAACATAGCAAAGCCATTTTCCGGTCAAAAGAAAAAAAATTTCGTTGACTTTCCATTTTACCGCGTTCCAAACATCCAGCCTGACTGAAAACGTTTTCCGTAAAACGTTTTCAGTCGATTCAAACGGAGCCTTAAAGACAGCGATTCATTCGTGCCTCAAAGCCTTAATTTTCTTTGCATTTCCCTAAAATTCCTAACATGAAAACTTTGAGCTTTCTGATGAGGTGAGGGTCATTCGCCACTAGAGAGGGGGTGTGATTTGTTGGCATACCAACGTCGTCAGTGGGTGAGAGAGAGAAAGGAGTTTGGGCAGAACTGAGAAAGAGAGTGAGCAATTTGAAATATTGTGTAAATGGGGGAAGGAAAACACGCGAGCTGATGAAAAAGTTTTAAGGATAAAATTGTATTTTTAATTTTTGATGAGCTGTAAAGACTGAAATGAATAGATTATTTGGATGGTTGGGATTTAAGGAATTGCCTGGGAATACGGATCCATCATCTTCGGCAGCATAACATTATGTGAGTCAATTCGCTAGAAAAAAAAAAAAAAAAAAAAACCTCACACATCATGTTAGTTGATCCATCATCACCGTCTACAATTTTGTCACGTTATTTGACCCGACACAGTGCTCAATTATCGGAGCTATTGGATTGCTTTGCTTACGCAGTCTCGATTAGGACACTGAAAAGTGAAAAGGATATTATACTGTTATAGATGCCTTAAACGTCGTTCCACTAAAAGATGAAAAAGGAAATGTAGATATTCTCACATGTCTGGTGTAGGATTGTCAAGACTCGTATGACATGATGACATCACAATTTGGATTACAAACACAAAGATGCGTCACCTTGTGATTGGCATATTGATATGGATTAAATCTGTACATGTCAAGGCTGAAGACACTTGGACTTTTTTTTATTTTTTGTGAGGTTGCAAAGGAAGAATAATGGCAACAATACTTACCCAAGTATGGAATGGATTGAGATTTGAAAGTTATTTTTCCGATTTCTCATCTCGGTTGTCTAAGATTATTATACTAATGTCAATCCATATGTAATTATTGTAACTTTTGAATTTTGACGTAACAAAATACAGTCAAGAGTTTTGTACTCAAAAACATAATGAGTCATTTAAACTCTTTTTTCTCACTTATAAGAAAAAATGGGGATTTTTTTTTTTTATTTAAAAAGAAGAAAAAAAGAAGAAGAAAGAAAGAAAACCTAAGCACCCATGGTGTAGGGTTGAAGCCAATTGATAATTTGATAGTAAATCACAAATATATTTTTTTAGGACAATTTACTACTAGGAATTATAAAACATGCATGGTTGAACCGTGAGTTCATATCCTCCATAATTTTATTAAAAAGAAAAATTACTACAATCCTTCACATTATAATAAAATAAATAAATAAATAATATTATAATAAAATAGAGTTAAAGATAGAAAATCGGTGTGGATATTTTTAAAAAGTGATTATGCAAAATTGAAAAAATAATTCCTAAAACTAAATTTTAATATAATTATAATTATAATTATATTCTTAGAAATTCTATTAGTGTACCTTTGGTGCATGCCAAAGAAGGGGTGATGTTATTTTCACACCAAATGATGATACTTTCGTATCATTTTGTGTAATATTGATTACTATTTTTTATTTTTATACCAAATGATACGAAAATAACAATAAATATGAAAATTGTTGTAAAATGAAAGAGATAGCAAGAGAAAGTAATTATAAAGATGAGAATATATTATGAGAACTCTCTTTGTATCAAGTGGTCATCCACACAAACTAAACTTCTCTGAATACTACTAGATTTCGATCTCTTTACAAAATTGTGTGTCATTCTTCGTTTTTCTAAAGCTATATTTATAGGCAAGATATTCTGATCACGGATGAAATGGTTCATCAATTATTCAATGTCTTACAACTTGACAGCTTCTTTCATAACACTCCCCCTTGGATGACCACTCACAAAGAATATGTCTTGTTAAAACCTTGCCAAGGAAAAATCCAGTGGAATAAAAACTCGTGGCGAAAGAAAAAAAAATACAGTATTTCTTGTGAACCTTTAAGTGCCTTTGGATTGCCTCATTAAAACCTTACAAAGGAAAATCCAGTGGGAAAAAACCTTAGCGAAGGAAAAAGAGTTGCACATGTTATGAATTGATTGCCAGGTTGTTTGCCAAGCTGTAATATGAATTATTTGAGATAAGTGATTGTCAGCCGAGTTCCTACTTTACAAAGCATAAGGCGTTTGTTGCCTTCCTACTTTATAGTGCATTAGCCATTATTGGCTTCATTATTAAGTTTACATGCTCATTCCGGATATGAATTTTTATAAAGAAGAGCATTGAATTGTTCTTAGATTCATTCTGTATCAAATGGAAATGTGTGTAGATAACCACTAATGAAACAAATTCAGATACAGATTTCATTCTCTTATTTCTTGATCTTGTTTCTCTATCTCTATTACGTGTTGTAAAATGAAAGAGATAGTAAGAGAAAGTAATTCTAAATATGAGAATATATTATGAGAACTCTCTTTGTATCAAGTGGTCATCCACACAAACTAAACTTCTCTTAATACAACTAGATTTTGATCTCTCAACAAAATTGTGTGTCATTCTTCATTTTTCTGAAGCCATATTTATAGGCAAGATATTCTGATCATGGATGAAATAGTTCATCAATTATTCAGCGTCTTACAGCCTGGCAATCATTCATATGTTATGAATGATTGTCGGCAGCATCTTCAGGAGCATCGTTCCACGCTACCTCAAGTAGTGAACTCTTCACAAGACATTATTCATTTTGATGGTTCTGATTTCTTAGGATATTAATAAAATTTATTCATACTCAAGGGATAGAAATTTCAAAATGATGTGTGGAGATTTATGTCAAGCAAACGATGCAACATCACACACAATCATTAAAATTAAAAATAAATTGAAGGCTCCGGAAGAGTAAACTTTATGTTACCAAAGGGGATAATAATCCATATTGATAATGCTTTGTAAATCTAGAAGAAATTTACTCAACTTTAAAGATATACGTTATGATAGTTATCATAATTGAAACCAATAATGAAGGTAGTAAAGAATATCTTTATATCACTTCAATAGTTTCGGGTCAAAAGCTCATACAAGAAAAACTGCCTATTTTCTCTTCTGAGTTATATTGTACCACCAAGAGAACAATTGAAACAAATGTGGTAGTGCACTAGAAGTGCTTTGACCCAAAGATTTTCATGCTTTGGCATGATCGTCTTGAACATCTGGGATCTATAATGACGCGTCAAATCATGGAGAACTCTCATGGGCATCCATTAAAGAACCAGAAGATTCTTTTACCAAGTGACTATTCATGTAGTAACTACTCTCAAAGTAAACTAATTACTAGACCATCTTTTTCAAAAATTGTTTTTGAATCTCCATCTTTCTTAAAAAGAATTAAAGGTGATATTTTGAACCTATACACCCATTATGTATACCATTCAGGTATTTTATGGTTTTAATTGATGCATCAACTAGATGGTCACATGCTTGTTTACTTTCTACTAGGAATGTTGCATTTACTAGACTCATTGCTCAAATAATTAGGTTGCATGCACAATTTCCTGATTTTTCAATTAAGAAAATTCGTTTAGATAATGCAGTAGAATATACTTCTCAAGCATTTAATGACTATTGTATGTAAATTGGAATTGATGTAGAATAACTTGTAGCTCATACACATACCCAAAATGGTTTAGTAGAATCATTTATTAAAGGACTTCAAATGATTGCTCGTCCTTTATTTATGAAAACAAAATTACCTGTTTCTGCTTAGGGACATGCTATATTACATGCTGCATCATTAGCCCGCATCAAACCAACCGCTTACCATAAATACTCACCATTGCAACTTGTCCTTGGTTAAACAACTAAATATTTTTCATTTTCGCATTCTTTGTTGTGTTGTATATGTTCCTATTGCACCTTCACAACGCACTAAAATGGGTCCTCAATGTAGACTTGGAATTTATATTGGTTTTGATTCTTCATCCATCATTAGATATCTTGAACCTCTAACTGGTGATGTTTTTAAAACACGTTTTTGAAAATTGTCACTTAAAGGAAATAGTCTTCCCACAATTAGGGGGAGAAAAGTTGATGCCAGAAGCACGACAAGAGATCATATGGAATGATTCGACATTATCTCACTTTGATCCTCATACAAAACAATGTGAACTGTAAGTTCAGAGAATTATTCATTTGCAGGGTATTGTAAACCAATTACCGGATGTATTCACTAATAGTAAGAGATTAGCTGCTAATACTTCATCACAAATTGAAGTCCCTGAAGGAAAATTAATTAATGTAGTAGCAAATGAATCGAAAGCACGCTTGAAGCGTGGAAGACCTGTCGGTGCTAAAGAAAGAAATCCCATGAGGAGAAAAACACAAGAAAAGCAAGTCGCAGCCCATGAAGAGGCTATACCCATGAAACAGGCAATAAGGTAATCATTCTATCCAAAATTGTGCACAATATCTCCTGAATATAAAACTTCAGAAGAGAAAACTCCTGAAGAGTTATTCCCTGAAGTGGAATCTCCTGAAGAGAAATAGGTACCTGAAATTTCGAGATCTTGATATATTATTTAAATAGGAGATATATAGGATAGAAATAAATTTGTTGTCGACAATATATTTGCTCTTAACATTACCCGAAGTAATAATGGTGAATTGGAACCACAAACCGTCGAAAAGTGTTGACGTAGAAATTATTGGCCAATGTGGAATTCAAATAAAGCTAAACTCATGAGTAAAATATGAAATATTTGGACTTGTAGTCCATACACCTAAAGGTGTAATGCCTGTTTAAATACATGTGGGTATTTGTACTATGAAGTACAAAACACAACTTATGGAATGCCTTAAGCATATAATCCCTGAAGGATATAAAATGCCTGAAGCATATAATCTCTGAAGGATATAAAATGCATTAAGAATATAATTTAAAATCCCTGAAGGATATAGAATACGTGAAGCATATAATTTAAAATCCCTGAAGGATGTGGAATGCATGAAGCATATAATTTAAAATCCCTGAAGGATATGGAATGCATGAAGCATATAATTTAAAATCCCTATAGGATATGGAATGCCTGAAGCATATAATCCCTGAAGGATATAATCCCTGAAGGATATGGAATGCCTGAAGCATATAATCCTTGAAGGATATACTATACTAAGTAATAAAAATTCTAATATGGTTTAAAGTAATTTGGGTGCATGTGGTACAATTGTCTTAGTAAATATTTTTAAGAAGGATTTAAGAAAAATCCATATTTGTCCATGTGTTAGAGAATGAGAATCTAGATTTGCTACTATTGCGGTATATGTTGTGGAAACTCCTGAAAAGTTCACAAAACCACTAATCATTTAAAGAATGAGCTTAAGATGGAAAATCTGTGTAAAGCAAAAATTTTATCTTGACTTGCAAGTTGAACACTTTCCAAATCAAATTCTTGTTCACCAGTCAATATACACAGAGGAAGTCCTGAAGCACTCTCATATGAATAAAACTTATCCTTTGAATACTCCAATGGTTAATTGGCCACTTGATGTTAAGAAAGACCATTTTCGCCCTCAATAAGAGGATGAATAAATTCTTGGTCTTGAAGTATCATATATTTAGTGCAATTGTTACTCTGATGTATTTTGCAAATTGCACTTGAACTTATAAATCAAATCCACAGTTAATGAAAAATACAGGCGCATGATATCTTTCTGATCCATACCAATGACGATCAGAAGCAGAATACTATTCACTTGTGACAACACTGCTATTGCATGAAGATTTATCAAGCAAACAAAGATGTAACAATTCATGAAGCAAACACATCTCACCAAAAATTCTTTTATACACATAAGCTTCAGAAGAGCGGTGATATTGATGTCAAACAGATACGATCAAGTGACAACTTAGACAACTCAGACATTCCAGAAGATTGTTCATAATATTGGCATGCGTCGATATTTTCTTTGATAATTGAAGATCTATGTACTCATGAGGGGAAGTAAGTACTCTGAAAGATATGTGCTGATTGTACTCTTTTTCTTTTTTCTTTCATGGAGGCTCGATACATGTCCACCAAATGTTTAGCCGTACGACATGTATATGACCAATGCCCTTTCATACCACATCTATAACACAGTTCTTCATGAGCCTTTGGAGGTTTATTCAGTAAACCATTTCCCTTTTCGCGTTGTTGTGTTTCATTATGATTCCATTTCTGGTGGTAAGATGTGGTATTTCTTCTTAGGGAATTGTAAGTACATCCCACTCTATATTGATTATTTCTACCATGTTTACACCTTTGACCATTATTTCCTCTATTAAAAAAGGTTCTATTCACTTCAGGGAATAGCGCAAAGCCGGTCAGGTGAGACTGGTGGTTTTTTAACAGAAGTTTATTGTTTTCTTCCGCAACCAAAAGACAAGATATTAATTCAGAATGTATTTTGAAGTTGTGTTTTCGATATTGCTGTTGTAGGAGCATATTCGAGGGATGAAACGTAGAGAATGTTCTCTCTAACATGTCTTCATTGATAATATTTTTCCCACATAATTTTAATTTTGAGCTGATTTTAAAAAGTGTATAATTATATTTATTTACACTTTTAAAATCTTGTAGTCTCAAATTAATCCATTCATATCGAGCTTTAGGGAGGATTACAGACTTTTGGTGCTCGTATCTCTCCCTTAGATTATTCCACAGAATTAATGAATCTTTTATTGTAAGGTATTCTGTTTTTAAATCTTTATGGAGATGATGGCGAATGAAAATTATTGCTTTAGCACGATCCTACTGGGATTTGACGTTGCCATCTCTTATAGTTTTTCCAAGGTTTGTTACCTCTAAATGGATCTCAACATCTAGGATCCATGATAAATAATTTTTATCCGAAATATCAAGGGCAACGAATTCAAATTTTGTAAGATTTAATATAATATATAACAAAGATATCAAGATATTAATTCTTTTAAGAAAAACTTATAGTGGATTGAGTACAAAATGAGAACGACTTCTTTCTTAAGATTTAATTAAAACTTTGTATTAATAACATGTTGTAAAATAAAAAAGATAACAAGAGAAAGTAATTCTAAAAATAAGAATATATTATGAAAACTCTACTTGATCATTCACACAAATAAACTTATCTTAATACTACTTAAATTTCCATCTCTCTATAAAATTGTGTCCCTTTTCTTTGTCTGAAGCCATATTTATAACTTATAAGCACGATATTCTAATCAATGATGAAATAGTTCATCAATTATTCAGTGGCTTATAGCCTGACAATGATTGTCGCCAGCATCTTACAGCCTCGCAGCATCTTTCATAACAAAAATATTATTTTCTGAAAGGACACCTTTTTTTTAATTTTTTTAGGGATGGAAGTGGACCATTCATGTCCAATAAAATCCACAAAGATATTTGAAAAACACTAGATCACTTCATGGTCCCATCCCCACACTGCAACTCTTAATTTAACTCATCATCACCGTTGTCAATCACTTCTATCAATCAATAATGGACCCTATCACTTATCCTTTCACATTTAAAGTCATGATAAGCCATAAAATATCTGTTTTCTTGATGGAATACATCCCTGAATAGTCAATATCAATAAATACAGTGTACAGAAAATGTGACAGAAATAACAATCAATCAATCATGCCCTCACTTTGCCTTTTCAACGGCTGTAATTGAGCTTGAATCCCCAGTGATTGAATCATACCTGCGGAACGCGTAAGCAACAAACAAAGCAGCAGTGAGGACCACGTAGTCCTTAGCAGCACATTGTTTATTTGACGCGGTGGGTGACCCGGTCTGTGGTCCATTGGACCAGTACAAATAACTCAGTAACTCGGACCCTTTCTCATTCATGAACCGGTCCGCTTTAAAACTCTCTGGTTCTTCAAAAATCTTTGGGTCCCTCATGACCAGCGTTTGAAACCCACAAAGCAACTCGCCCTTTTTGATGTCAAACACTGAGTCATGTGAACTCAATTGGAAATTCTTCCTGGCTCGGCCGTATTGCAGCGGAACTGGTGGGTTGAGCCGAAGGGTTTCGTACACGACAGACAGAACCAGTGGCATTTCTTTAACTGAGTCGAAACTCAGAGTTGACCCGCCTTTTTCCCTCACTTCCTTTCTTATCTTTTCTTGTAACCCGGTCTTGTCACTCACTAATGCACTCACTAAACTCGGTAGAAAAACTGAGAACCCGCCAAACGCGTTGAAGCCCAAAATGAATAGCAAATTGTGAATGCATTCCTTTTGATTCAGTCCGAACTCGGCCTCACCTCTTCCTATTACTTCCTTACCTATTGAAGACAGAAACAAAACATTTATCTTAATAATTTAAATTTTTGTTGGGTAAATTATCCCTTTTGAGAAATCTGCTTCCTAATTTTGAAAAATAATTAACATTATGCCTTTTTTCCCTCATTTTTTAAAGAATACTCCACATTTAAACTTAAAATAATTTCGACGATTATTTTTCTTTTTAACTAGTTAAGTATTGATTAAAAAAATTAATAATAAAAAAAAAATAGAATGTTAATTATTTTACAAATTTAGAAACAGAGTGTCATTTCTTCGAAATAGGATATAACAAATCTAGATTACTAGGGATTTTACTTAAAAAATCATAATTTCAAGCCAAAAATACTAGTGATCTTTCTATTCTGTCAAAACATTCCTTACAACTAACAATATATATATGTATATATGGATTTTTGATTATGTTTGTATATATAGAATAATATATTTTTTCTATTAAAAAAATAGAATAAAATATTATTTTGTTCTTAAATTTTATATGAAATTTGATTTTTGTCCTTAATTTTTAAAAAGTTTGTTTTTTGTCTCTAGACTTTGAAAATATTTGCTTTTTCATCTTTGAACATAAATTTAGGGGATTGATTTACACTTTAAAGTACTAAAATTCATGCTTGGAGTGCTGATTTTGCATTTTAAAGTGCAGATCAACACTCTAAAGTGCAGAATATGCAGGGACAAAAAAGAACCTTTTTGTTTTGTCTTTTTTATTATCATATTGGATCTATCAAAACTTAGAAATCCAATAAAATAAAAACTTTCACGGACGAATATTTACTCTTCTAATAGATATTGAATGAAATATCTATTTCAATTGTAGGGAAAAGGAATTGGTCTCGGGTTTTCATTTTGCCATCCTACCTAATGAATCATTAGGATTCATTTGCAATAGAATCTTCTGCATTCACACGTTCCGTTGTTCCCATCGCCTTTCGATTAATTGTTAGGCTTGAATTCTACAACGGAGCTCCTAATTGTGGACTTGTGGCTCTTGATTTTGTTGTTCTATGAAAAAATTGCGACACTCTAAAATGTAGATCAGCCCCCTAAATTCACGTACATGGACAAAAAACGAACATTTTCAAAATTCAGGGTGAACTTCAGTACTTTTATCATTGGTATCTATATTTATTTTGTTAAGGTTTGCCATTATATATTTAAAAATGAAATTATAAATATCAATTTTTTTTTGCTCCATATTTTTCTATTTCTATTAAACATCAACATTTTCATATTGTTACTTTAATCTTGATTATTCTTTATCTAATAGAATTTTTCTATCATTTGAATGACTGGATCATATTCTATATACAATTTGCATGTTAGATTTTAAATAAAAATAAATAAATTCATTTTAAAATATAATAATATGAGATAATAAATACTTTTCTGTTTTTTTTTTTCGCTAATAAGTGGATGAAGAAATATTAAAAATATCATTTCATTTAATTATATATATTTTGCTTGAAAACACAAAAATTAAAAAAAAAAAAAAAAACTAAATATTTAATGCTAATTCGTTTTTTTTAACAATTATTAAAATTTTATTAAGATAACATAAGTATGTTACTAATTTGATTGTATTAAAAGAAAAACAGTATTATTGTTTTTCTCAAAAAAAAATTTCAAAAATTGTAATATACCTGTACGCACTATTTGATTTTTTTTTTTTTTTAATCATAAACCAAATAAAACGCGTAAATATTTTGTACCATATATATTCAGTCTCGTATACTATTAACTAGACCTAAATATGTTTAATGAAAAAATAAAAAAAACATGATTTAATGCTATATTTTAGTTTTTATTTTTGCAAAAATACAAAAACTTCTCCCACTCCTAAGGTGAGCTAATGACGGAAACTACCAAGACTATTAAAAATATTCAGTTTTTCCACAAAGTGCAAAAGAATTTGGAGGAAAGTACACAAAAAACTGGATACATTTGAAAAGTTTGGTTGTATTTGAAAAACCTTTTGGTAGTTTTGTCATCAGCTCTAATTTCAGTAGTTTTCTGTATTTTAACCTTTCTTTTTCCTCTGACAAGGAAAGTGGGTAAAAGAAAAGATGATCTCCTAGAGGTTGAAGGACACTTATGTGTCTCCGCTGACAAGGAAAGAAGGGTATGCCCAAGAATGAAGAAAAATCTCGACTAGAGGCTGAAGGACACCAATGTGCACAGTTGGGAGGATCTGGAGGGCGAGCCAACGGTCGAGCATGATGTAACCGGACTCGGAGATCTCCTTTGAGCTCGAGGGGTCCGCCCCAATGAGGCTTTTGACGAGGAACTTAAAGATGAACTGTTGGAGAGGGACTAGGTAGCTGGCGGAGCCGGACTTGGAGATGGTGGACTCGATGGTGTCCCACATGGTGTCTAGATTCGATAACACTTCACTCACCCAGGTTTTTGAGCTTCGTTTCAAGATGTCCATGGCAAAGCTCTTGACCTGCGGAGAAAGTGGTGGTGAAGATCGTTAATTGTGGTGGGTTAAGATTTTGAAATTATGAGTTGGCAAAAGGGTATTGGCCTAATTTTTTATTTTTTCAAATATGAAGATTTAGACTTTCATTGAATGACAATCGACAATTCTATTCATAATATTGTATAAGTCTCATAATTCTTTAAAATAAACCAAAATATTTTTCAATTAAAAAATAAAACTAAATACATAATAATATGAAACATGGTGTCAATTAAACAATCAAAAATAGTTTAGTAATCAATAAAAAATCAACAATAAGTATAATCTTGAGAAATAGTTATAAAATCCACAAATTTACAAATTATAAACAAGTGATTCAATATAAGAAGTGGTTGAAAAAACCAACTTATTGTATATAAGAGTTGTATATTGAACTCCTAAGTCCTAAGCCCAAGCACACTTTTTCATCATAAAAATAAAAAGGTCCTAACACACTTTATGCTACCTACTTGTGATTTTATAATAGTTCAAAGTTCAGAATAACTAAACCCTTCGGAACTTGCTTAAGAAACAAGATCTCCTTATACCTTAATTAATTATTAGATTTCGTTTGTTAATAGCAAGACAGTATCAATCTCGTACCTACTTGTGATTTTATAATAGTTCAAAGTTCAGAATAACTAAACCCCTCGAAATTTGCTTAAGAAACAAGATCTCCTTATACCTTAATTAATTATTAGATTTCGATTGATAACATCGAGGCAGTATCAATCTCAAAATTTGCTAAATTACTGAACAAGACATGAATTGGTCCAATAAACGTTTGAGTTTGAAAGAAGCATTAATTGCTTCCTTAACGGATGCTTTAATCCGTTAACTGAACCCTTAAGGCCACTTAGTTAAGATAAAGTCTTGCGATTATCATGTGATATACTTTATTAGTAGGGTGTTATGTGTCCTCTTAAGATTAGTCGAGTTACACACAAGCTGATTTAGATACCCAAAATTATAAAAAAATATATAATAATAATAAATTAATTATTAGTTAATGAATAATGACTCATCAAAGAGTAGAGTGGCTTTCGTATTTGTCAAATGAGTTTGGATAAATTAAATGACTGACACCTTATTCTTTTGGGGAAAATAGACTCTTTACACCCTATTTGGGGAAATGACACTCCACTCAAATTTGCAAAATAATTAACACTCCCCCTTTTCTTTTTTTTTTTTTTTTTTTTTTTTTTTAATCAATGCCTAACTAACCAAAGTTAAAAAGAAAAATTATATTCCAATTATTTTAAGTTTAAGTAGGGAATATTCCTTTAAAAATGGGGAAAAAAGGGAGCTGAGTGTTAATTATTTTGTAAATTTGGAAGCGGAGTCGTTTCCCCAAAATAGGGTGTAACGAGTCTAATTTCCTCAAAAAAATGGAGTATCAGTGTAATTTACCTAATGAGTTTTTATTAAAGGAATACTGAATACAAATCTTCTATCTCACATTTTGAGTTTTACTTTATACTCACCAATTGTAATACGACACGTGTTTGAATTGTTTCTTTATAAAAAAAAAAAAAAAGAAAAAAAAAAAAAAAAAAAGATATTATAGAGAAAGTATAAAATGAACACAAAATATAAGATAAATGACATTTATTTGTTTCATTAAGAAAAGTCATAAGGACACATGTAAAGAAAGCAATAAATGAATCCAACAACCACTTTTATAAAAAATAGTAAACGTATTAATACAATGTTAAAAATTTATTTTAAGGAGAAACTTTTAAATTATTAATAAAAAACACCTTTCATACATAATATTATTTCCCTCTTTTTTTAGCCTCCTAATAAATATATTTTTTAATATGAAAAAAAAAATGTTGAGGACGTGGTGGTGATACCAATCAATTCCATTTCAATCCCATTCATTTTTCCACTGGAACAGAATATGGGAAATGATCCCTTGCATCCTCTAATTTTTAGTTAGAATTACAACATGTGACATTTATCTGATTTTGTGTGGTTTTTATGAGTGTTTTAAGACTGTTAGATTTTTTTAAGTATCAAATATCATAATTCTAACTAAAAATTAAAAGAATTTGAGATCTAAATGGAAAGTATCCTCTCTCACGACATACCGTTTCGAATTTATGGCTATTTATAATCCAAAAAAATGTTGATGGTGACTGTCTGCATGCAGCACCACATATTTATTATCTAAACCCACTGCCCAACTATTAACCACGTTTCTCGTGGTTTTGCAAACTATAGGACCACGGACCACCTATAATTTCAATGGTTCCAATACCAATAGTAACCTTCCTAGTGTATATAGTGTCCTTAATGACTCAGAATCTTAAAAGCTTTGAGTATACTGGTCATGGAAAGAGGCCAAAGAGAACGTACGAATGGACCATTTTAGTCTTTTCGTAACTTGGTTTTCACATGAACACTTATCTCTACCAAAATATCCAAAAAATGATCATATAATTTTTATTTTTATTTTTTTCAGTTAATCTTAATATGATCTATCTTAGAAATCAAAACACATATGTTCCAAATTTTCAATTGCCAATGCTGGCATCACTAGCAATTGCAAACAATTAACTGAAGTGCCGTAAAAGAAGAAGAAAAAAAGTGAGAGAAAAAGACAAAAAAAGAAGAAGCAATGGCTTCAATGTGATGCATACCTTGGAGTGTTGTGGTTCAGAAGTATCAAGATAAGCACAGACCCTGATATCCCCGGTGAACTTGACACTAGGCATGAAATCTCCAACAAGAATATCCCTTTTCTCCACAATCTCCATGTCAAAGAGGTGTGAAAAAGATTTGGTGTCAAGGACAGTAACAACGTTGGGATTAACGTTGCTGAAGAAAGGGAAAGTGGGAGGGATATTGGTTCGAAAGACTGTGCTCTTGTGCTTCTCAATTCGCTTCCTAAAGAATGATTCAGGGCCTTGGAACCAAAAGTAGTTGAGGCGATCGGAGATGGGTCCTAGTACTGGCAAGCCATAACTGCCGGGGATTGTGCGTAGTGGTAGGGTTGCTGGTGGTGGAGATACCGGTGGTGGTGGTGAGGATAGAGGAGATTTTGAGGGTGATGGCACGCCTGGTGATATGCTCATCCTGATGGACATAGCTCTTCAAGTGTGTTTGTGTTTGTGTTTTCTTATGAATGAAAAGGGCAAGAAGCTGTTATTATATTGAAGCGAGGTGTTAAATGTTAGAAATGTAAATCACCGATTAAAGTAAAAGTGCGAGGTGTTAATCACTAATTACCCTTGTCAAGAATCTTGTTGTCCTTATAACAATTTGCGTCAAGCAAAACAGACAAAAGGGAACCGAAAAAAGCATGGATTACTTTTTAATAATGAGAAATGTGATGTCAATTTGGTGGGTGGGCTCCAGAAAATGAATGGAGTTTTGGTTAGATAAACATTGCACATGTGCTGCCAGTGTCCGGATTTGGATTTTGAGGTAAAACCACAAACATCTTTTCTGTACTGCAGAAGAACAAAAAATATAAAAAATGAAATCCTACTTCTAAATGATATACCGACCCAGATATTTTCACCCAACAACGACGTCTAAATTGACTACACGTGTGTCAAAAATCATATTTTTTGTAAGACAAATCGAAAGACAAAGTCTCATGGGTTTTTTTGAAAAATAATGTATTTTTTAATGTTATTTTACTAAACATAATTCAATGGAAGTTAATTTAAAAAATAGATCTTATTTTCATAAAATAAAACACTTGTTTTTCTTAACATTGTTATCTGCTATTTCTGAATCCTTTGATACCAAACACCAAATGGTGATATAATCCTAGACAGCACAAAAAATATACAAAGGGATACATGTCCACTCAACTACACACATTGATCTAAACACCAAACACACTCAAAAGCAAAAATCATGAACTTCAAGATACAACCACACAAATACATAAAAATGAGAAGAAGAAAAAAATCTGGATTTCGGCATGTGTAAACAGAGAAAGAAGAAGAGGGTTTCAGCCATAGTGAAAAAAAAAAGAAGAAGAAGATGAAAAATGAAAAAGAAAGGAGAAAGATGAGATGGAAGAGACTTAGTGAGATTAGAAATGAGAAAGAGGGCTGGAAGTTTTAGAGGAAAAGATGAAGATAAATAGAGAATAGAAGAATAGTAAAAAAAGAAAGATAAGAAATTAAAGAAGAAGAAGAGAGAAATCTAGTGGTAGATGACTACATCAATATGTCACATCAACACAAATCTTGTATTTTGAAATACGACATTTATGAATCTTATCTTTAGTAAATGCAAGATTCACTTCAATCTTGTATTTTTCAAAAAAATAAAATTTATTTTCAAATTAACTTCTACTGTATTGAGTCATGTTTGACCAAATAAGTTTAAAAAATGCATTATTTTCATAAACTACCATGGAAGTGAGCTTAATGTTAAAACTTACACTAAATTACAATTCATACCCTCAAAGTTTGAGATAATTTTAATTTAATTTTTAAAATTTTAAAATTTTGAACCACATCCTTAGGTACTATTTAAATTTTAGTCATTTCGTCAATAAGTTATAATAAGATAGCTGTTAAATGGCATTTCAACTCAAAACGATATTATTTTAGGTCTTTGAGACGACCCATTATGTACAAGTAAAAAAAAAAATTCTTTTAATTTTCTATTTTAATTTTTGTTATTACCTATTTTCCATTTTTCCCTCTTAACATTTTGTTTTCGCTGACAAAACAAAAAAAGAAAAATCAAAATCAAAAGATGGTCCCTTCCCGTGAACCCAAATCACCCCGGCACCAACACTCAAACCAAGCCACAAATATCAAAATCTAAGCCTACCTTGATCTATCAAAGACCTAGATTTCTTATAGAACAAACAAAAAAAGTTACAAAACCAGAATAAAAAAATAAATAAATAAATAAAAGAATTGAGATAAAGAGCTGAGCAAACAACAGCCAAAAACCCAGAATTTGTGGTGAACATGGAACGCCATATTGCCACTCCACTCACATTCACTGATTCACAACACCAACAACAAGAAACACAAGCAGGAACGAGTTTGAGCTGCGAAGCCATCAAAGTTCAAACACTTCAAACGCGTCGTTCCATTAATATCATCTTTCTTCAGTTTTTACACTTCAAACGCTATAATTGGCCAACTCTAATTATTAGTAAAGTTTGTTTACTTGAAGTTGTTAGATCTTTAGTTTCTGTTTTCTGGTATAAAACCAGTGTTTAGTGTTTCTGGTATAAGTATAATCAATCAATGAGATTTCATTCTCTCAGATTCTCTCTCTATTCATAGAGAGAAAGACGGGAACTGGTGGTTTCGGTGATCATGGAGTCGATGACCATCACCGGCCTCGCAACAGACTGATTTATGCAAACTGTGGTTTGTGTTTGGCAGTGAAGAAAGAGGGAGAGATATGTAAAAATAAAATAATAAAAGAAAACTTTTGGAGGTAAAAAAAATAAAAACGAAACGACGTCATTTGGAGTTTTTAACAGTCAGGTCATTACAGCTGATTGATGGAAATACCAAAATCAAAATGTGCAAATAAAATTTTTTTTTTGAAACTTTAAAGTCGTAAAATCAAAACAATCCAAACTTTGAGGGTATATTTTATAATTTAATCTAAATTTACTAAAGGAGAGAAGGAAAAATTGTTTAATTGTAACAATAAATATTATTGAGTAATGTTACCAGTACGGTGATAGTTTTTTATTAATTATTATTTAAACCCACCATTAGACATCAATTTATTTTCTATGTGAAAATTATTATACCTCAAAATTTGTTATTTAAGAATAATTCTAATTTATTAAAAAAAAAAAGAATAATTCTAATCGAACAACAATTATTATTATATTTTCTGAACTATTTTTTTTTATTTGATATTTTCTTAAATTAGAATTACAATATTTTCTTAACTATTAAGTTGAAATGTTTGGTGTGATATATAATAAAATGAATCAACATTTTCACAAGTTTTGAAAAAGACAAGAAAGAAAAATATTGTAATCCGTGTGGCCCCTCCAATCTGTGTCGTTGCAAGGACGTAAATGTCTCAGCAAAAGGACAAGTGTCACCGTGTATCATGTGCAAGCACAATGAATGATACATCACCAACTATTCACATTTCATAGGTGTGTAACTCGTTTTCACTTTCCCGGAACGTTGTCACTTGTCAAAAGTGATTCAACAAGGGGGTGTGAAAGGGATTGAGCCATAGGATATGATACTTAAAATGAAATGGGCCTCTATATGACACTTTAGTGGTGTGGGGAGTTAGATTTTATTCATTCCCAAAAGCCCAATTCATTACACATTTGGGCTAATCTATGTAAGTTAGGCCCAATCCCATTTGTATCCCCTTCTCTTCCTCTTTCCCATGTGATCTATATAAAAATTTACTTACTGTATTGTAGAGGATGGCCAATAATAGGTGGATGTAAGGAGTGGTGAAGTCAGAAATTTTTTTCAAGGGAGAAGCAACTGAATATTAAAAAAAAACAAAAAAAAAAAAAAAAAAATCCTCTAATTCCTAAGCAAACATCAAATGGATTTACACGTCTTGTTGACTTAACAGTAAAATAACATATTAAACGTTTTAACTTCTAAGCAAGCAATATATATATTTTAGGTTCACATCCTTGAGCTTTTTTAGAGGGTTTAACATTTAAAGTTTCAGCATTTGGGATAGAGGATTGAGCATTAACTTCCCAATCTTGCATATTTTTCTCTTAAAATATGCATAAATTGTGAATTGTTTCCCCATAAAAAACAAATTCCAGAGGAGAAAATAAGCAAAATGTCTTTTAATTTATATATTTTTTAACAAACTAAAAAGAAAATTCAAAATGTTAGGGGGAGGGGAGCCAAGGCTCCCCTGCACACCACCCCCCCGGCATTGCCTTGGATGTAAGCACTATGGCCAAATCACAGTAAACCTAGTCTTATTCTTCTCTCTTCCACCCCATCCATCCTAGAATCCATTTTTGTGATTCCGACCCTATTATAGGAGCTAACCTAAGCCCCTACAAATGGAACTATTATGGCTGCAAATTTGAGGTCTATACTGTCCATATGACACTCTAGGCGTATATTAATTTGTATTCTCTCTATGATCTTAACCAATTTCTAAAGTTGATTTATTTAACGCTTTTAGACCCTGATGATGAGTGTTTGGATGGGTAATACATGAGTGGTTGGGCGGATTATTGGGTTTGGGCAATTTTTGCCACCCCTAATTACACATTAACATTTTATTTCTTAGATCTCGCCGTGTATAAAGTATCAAGTTATTTCAAATTTTAAATGACATTAAATCTGAATTATAAAATAAATCCATTTCAAATGAAAATGGTTTTTTTCCTCGTAAATTCTGATTTTAATGTGCAATAAAATCTTCTGCTTTACACTAGGAAAAGGAGAAAAGAAATAAAAAGCCTCCCATCCCTGCACACCAAACAATGTTTTCCACGATTTTTAGGCAATAATTGTGGAAACATTGTGGCTCAAAAAATCTCTTCAAGTATTTGTGCTGTCCTTAAACTTTGATTGTTCGTATCTGGACTCTGAAAGTGTTCTGTCTACTACTGTTGCATGGGCTTTTGTTATTGACTTATTGTAGTCATTTCATAATTTTAATCAATGATGCAGATTTCAGCAAAGATGCCATGTCTATGAAAAATTTCAACTTGTACATCGGCCAAGTTGGCCAGTATAGCTCTAGAAACAAGGAAGATACGGTCTAAATTTGACTAGAAATTCTGACAGTTAATGTGCATGCGGCAAAAAAAAAACTTGTCAAATCTGCACAATGAAGGAGCAATCGTGTTGGTATAGTATGAGAGAAAGCAGGACAGATCAATGAAATTTAAAATATCCGTGACAATTCAAAAAGATATGTTAAGGACATGGAAAGATTATTAAATGGATCAGTGAGTTACACATTTTTCATGGTAGAGTCCAAGACATTAAGCTATAAACCATCAATGATTTACACATTTTTCATAGTAGAGTCCAAGACATTAAGCTATAAACCATCTCACTTGTGTGTGTATCATACTTAGGCAAAAATGAAAATCATCGAAGTTGGTACACTGCAACCATGAATGCTCAAACCAAGCTGATCAGCTAAATGTAATAGGCGTTATAGGGGCAGTTAGTTAGACTTGCTACACATTTTCCACAGCAGGGTACAATAAACTATGGGCAATATACTGCTCTAGGCTTTCCCACTTGTATTCATATCATTATGAGGAAGGCGTATACTGAGATCGTCCAAATTTGTGTTGCCATGAATGCTCAACCCATGTTCGTTAGCCAAATGTAAGAGGCATATAAAACACAAATGAGGGGAGATCTCATTAACAGTTGCAGCAGCTTTGCAGTCAGTAGGAAAGCTGGCCAAGATTTGACTGAACGATGCCACTTCTTGTTGACCCTTTTCAAATGGAAATATATGAATTAGAATTTACCTTTTCAAAATAACAGATATAAATATTACCTCCTATATGTACACCATGAGAATGCCATTTAGACACTTAAAATGCAGATGCAAAGCAACTTGGAGAAATGTGAAAGAATAGCAGTGTCTTAATATTGTTCAATTGGTGTGCAATATCATAAAATTGATTTGACAGCAAAGAGTACTGATTCAACAATCGATCAAAAGCATGTTGATTGACTTCAGGTTTCTACTTTCTACTTCAGCAAAGAGTAAATTAGTTTCTACCAAGTCAATAGACATTCTATTCCAATAAGGATATATGGTAACTTTGTATATAACTTCTCCTGTCATCTTCATAATAGCTAACAAGCAAATTTAAGGCCTCGCAGAAGTGTTGAAGCCTGAAGGGATGGGGTGAGATTGAGGAAGGTTTTAGATTCATGTCTTTGCCTAAAAGAAGGAAAGTACCAAGAATGCTCGTGGAATATTTGATTACAGGTAACCTGCTTCATTGATTACAATTTAATTAGCAAGTCAGTCCAGAAAGAATATCATTACATCCTCCTTGGACAGCACAAAAGTAAAAAAGCAATTATCTACTCTAACAGGCAATATTTCAAGAAATAAGTGATGTAGGATCTTTAAAATTCAGCACTAAGGGTTCTTGAGGAGATCTTGAAGGTTTCTTGAATAGGGTTTGATGTTTAAGGGTTTATGTAGGGTTAGGTAATAACAAGATTGGATCATAAATGAGTTTGACGGTTGTTTGGTAATAAAACAGTGAATGGAACGAGAAACAAACATTGAAACCATATCATGTGGACTATTTGGAAAGAGAGGAATCGCAGGACTTTTTTGAGAAACTTGTTTGTATACTGTACTACGTTAGGGGGTTTCCTGTTGCTCTATAGTGGTTTTTTTTTTTTTCGGATGTTTGTGTTTGTAATTCTTTTAGGAAGCTCAGCTTTTTGAGCTTTCCTTCTCTTAAATAAAACTTTTACTTAAAAAAACTTTGATAAACTCTAGGCAACCACACCTACTTTTCCTAAGCAAAATCACCCTTAAAGCTTAAAATTCACTACTGCAATTTTATCAAATTCCATCTCTCTATCTCTATCTTTGATTTTTTTTATTTTTGAAAGCATAAGAAACCTTCATTTAGAGAGTTGCACATTGCAAAACATATTGTAGAGAACCTTTTCTAAAGAAGAGCCATTTGGACTCGCCTCTGGGCTAAAACCTACATCAAAACTAGCTCACAATTCTTGAATCTTTTGGTATTCTATCTTGTTTTTCCTTAAACACTTTACTGTGTGCTTCAATGGGCTAATTAAATCTATGGAAGCTAATACAAAGAGGCTTCAAGAGAATACCAAGTGGACTATTATCATATTATTTTCAGAGTGTCTTTCATATTTATCTTTATCTAGTTGGAAGTTCAGGTATAAATTCATATGTGGACACTAAATAAAGATTATTACGATTTTACAATTACAATTTTTTTTTTTTTTTTTTTTTAATAATGAGTTTTGGCCAAGGGGGGAGGGGAGAGAAGATCCAAACTAGTGACCTCCACTTCATGAGACGTGGTCCTCAGCCAATCACGCTACCCCTTGGTGTTACAATTACAAATTGTTAGCTAGTCTAACTTGGAGGTCCATTTTCCTCGAAGTAAACATTATTCTTCTTCTTTTTCAATCAAACTATGAAGAGTTAAGAACGAAATTGCCCAAAAAATTACCCACCACTAACAATCTAATCCATTACTTGATTTGTTACATTAGTATGACATAAGCTTTGTCAGTTTCAACCTCATCCAATGCTTTCTGTATTCACTTTTCTGTTATTTTCTTAATTTTAACACTTAAATTGCTGATAGCACATACATCAAACTGATACGATATTTAGTTGCATGAGTGCCACTTCACTAATGCATCTTGAAAGTGTATTTAATCCATTGATATGGTATCCATCTACTGTGCTGTACAGAATATGTGAGAAAAAGGTTATAGGCCAGTCCAAGAAACACTCATTGTTTCTCTTCAGTGGCATACAAACTGAAGTGTCAACATCATTAAGCATTACTGGTTACTACAATGGTTCTGAAAAGGGAAAAAATTAATTCTCATGTGGACAGAAAACCATATGTGTTCAATTTGTTTGTCAGTTTATAAAAAAACAAATCCAGAATCAAGCTCTATCTGTGCTTTAAAGAATCTGTAAAAGGAGCATTGTATATAACATAAGATAATTGCATATTTGCAACAAGGTAAAACTATTATCATACCTGATGATACATTTTAGGAGATTCTTGTATATGGTCCCAAAGAGTTTCTTTCAGTGCCTGGACGTCAACTTGTTTAGAAGTTTTGTCATACTGGACTTCGACTTTATTTACCTATATTGTTTTAGATAAAGGAAGCAAAGCATAAGCGCCAACCGCAAATATTCTCAGTACATGCTGGATTTAACCTAGCAATTTGAATTAATGTCTGAAACAATGACTCAAAACATACATAAAAAAAATTTTTTTTTTTTTTTTTTTTTTTTGGGAGGACACCATCTGCTGGGGGCTGGCCAAAGGCAAGGGCTTTACTGTAAGTAGCTACTACAAAGCTTTGTCAGGTACATCTTCTGTTTCTTTTCCTTGGAAAATTATATGGAAATCAAGGGCCCCCCCTCGTGTAGCCTTTTTTGTTTGGACGGCTGCTTTGGGTCGGATCATGACTATTGATAATCTTCGGAAGAGACATGTGCTGATCCTGGATTGGTGCTGCATGTGTAAAGAGGCAGGGGAGACAGTTGACCATCTTCTTCTCCACTGCCCATTTGCTTGGGAGTTATGGTCTATGGTTTTTGAGCTATTTGGTGTTCTTTGAGTTATGCCCCGTAGTGTTGTGGAGATGTTGGCCTGTTGGCAAGGAAACTTTGGGAAGCATAGGAACTATTTAATTTGGAGAGTCGTTCCTCATTGTTTGATGTGGACCATATGGAGAGAACGTAACGGGCGCAGTTTTGAGGATGTTGAACGGTCGTATGTTGAGATAAAATTATTTTTCTTACGGTCTCTTCGTGAATGGGTTGATGGGTGGGGTTCGTTTTCTGTTTCCTCTTTGCTCCAGCTGTTAGAGCACTGTTCTTTAAGAGTTATTTAACATGTATTCTGTAGTATACATCCAGTATACTTTTCGTTTTTAATGAAATTCTTATTATTCATAAAAAAAAAACATACATAAAAAAAAAATTAAAAAAAAAAAAAGGGAAAGAAAAAAAGGCATATTCCCATTGTAAAGCTAAAAACAGAATGCATAAACTTATGTTGTAAAACCAATCCAATTCAGAGGAAGTTCTAACTCCAAGGTTCAGATACATGCACAAATGCAAGTGCTAAAAAAAAGTATGTTGGGATAAAAAAAGGTAAGAAACCAACCTGGCGAGGTTGAGAAACAAGTGTGCTGGAGTCCTCTACATCACTATGGACATTTCCATCATCATATTGGCCACCAAACACACTCTCATCATCCCAGGATGGCAGAGGACCATAATCATCACATTGTTGCCTTGATTCATCTGAAGATATAGGAACGCTTAATGAGATTATAACTTTTTCTTTTTATTTTTATAGTGAAACCTCAAATGCATATTATAAAAAAAAAAATTATAAAAAAAAAAAAAAAATCTAAATATCATGTGCACATTTTATCTGATTGAAGAGAGAATATAAGGACCACAAGACAAAATAAACATACAAGAAAATACTTTTATTAATAGTAACAACGAAAATTTTACCTGAGCGCGGTTTTCTTCCCTTCCCCCCAAGACACTGCAGCAAAGTTATGCATTCAACAATGTCAAAATAAAATGAAAACATAACATTTTAATAGCAAATCATATTGTAGTTGTATGATTGGCGACAATTATTACCTTTACATTTGGGAGAAGAAATAACTTGACAAGATCTTCAGGTTGATAATGGCAATCTTCAGGAAGTTTTATATTACAAGGTGCTCTATTTCCAGACAGTAGTAACGACTTGGGGTTTTTGGGAGGAGCAAAGACATCTGGCGTGTCTTCATCCAAGGCTTTTGTGAAATCAATATCAACTTCTGCTTGTTTCCTATTCCTTGGTCGCTTGGTTACTACTGGTGCTGCATTTTTTGCAGCAGGATCATCCTCTAAACCTTCAAAACAGACTCCACAATACAATACCATAAGAAAAGCTACAAAAATGAATAAGCTGATTGATGATATAACCTGCCACTAGTCTCTTAACCCTACCTTTAGCTTTTTGATACTTCCAATGATCAGGACCTGCCCAAGCATTTTGTTTAGTAAATCCAAGACTTAAGAACAGATAACCATCAACTTTTTCAAATCTGTCATCCATATCATGTTCGAAAGAAAATGGTTCATTTTCCTATAAAATTTAACAAGACATCACATCATCAAACAGCACCATCCTTTATTTCCTCAAATAAGAAAGAGAATCAAAGAAAGAGATATATAACAGCCAAAACCAATTCTATGGGTAGACTTTAGCAAAAACCTCTTGATAACTTTGATTAGTTGAATCTGCATAAATGGGACCCTCATCAACCACATTCGCTTCGTCATCATGATCATCATTCCAGGTCCCACAGTTCTCAAATGCATCACCATCAAAATCAACTTCATAAGCTACATCAATGTTTTCTGCTGATTTCTGGCCAGAGGAATAGAAATCAGATGGCCTTCTATTATCTTCATCAAATTGATTGACTATATCTCTCAGAGTTGGCGAAATTTCATCCTTTGTTCGCATGTTCAATACCATCTGTTCTACATATTCTGTAAATGGAACAAGAACAAGATTGTTAATGGAACTGAATTCTTCTATTACAAAGGAAAGACCAGAAATTCCATATATTAAAAAAAGAAACACACCTCTGGCAAAAGATAAATCAATTGTATCTGATTTATCATTCTGATTTTCACATGACATGCACTTCCCTGGTATTTCCAGTGAATCAAAAAGCACCCTACATCCACCATATACTCCAAGATTATTCATTAGAAGACCCTTGGCTCCACCTTCATCGAATTGTGCAGATGTCTGATGATAAAGTGGATCGACTGCAAATGCAACTGAAAACACAATGGCAACTCTATTATAATCCCAACCTTATTTTCTACACTAGTAACAGAGACAGCACAGGATGTGTGATCACCATCAAACTTCTTTAAATTAAGAGCCTCGAAAGATGATTCCAGTGTTGATAAAGGGGACAACTGCATGTGTTAGCTAATGTTAGTATATATTACGCTACATTAATCCACTAAATGGTAAGAGAATATCAACCTTTCTCTCTATCTCTTTTTTGGAATGACCTCCCTCTTGTCCACTGTCAACATTGGCATCCTCCACAGTACCATCTGAAATTACAACACAGAATCAGAAGACTTAACAAAACTTGGTATAAATTCAACATGAAGTAATTATCCTTACAGTCCATAACATACATCTGATAGCAATACACTTTTTTTATCGGTAAGTTACACATGCACTCAATGGGTTTTGAACCCACAGTCTCTCCCTCCATCTCCCTTTTACAAGGGAAGGACGTTCCATTTGAGCTAGAGCTCATTGGCACATCTGATAGCAAGACTTATTTACAGAATATGCATCACTCTGCCATCTAAAGGCCAAGAATATCAATTTCGTTTATTCCTTGTAAAACTTGTAAAAGTGTGAAGGTCACCATACCTCAACTTGAATATCCTTTACATTTCTTGCAACTCTCAAGTGTCAATAGATTAAAATGATCAGAATTACAATCTCCAGTACGTTTAATTTTTAACACCCCCCCACCCCACCCCCTTTGGGGCACACCAAAAAAAAACAAAAAAACAAAATGGCCGATCTATGAGGTTAATTCACATAACCTTGTTCATTTTCTTGACCTGCTCTGTTCATCCCACCAAGGACCTTATATGCCTCTGAATGAACTGAATCCACCCTTACAGAGTAAATCTTAACTCCAGCTTCAAGAGTGCAACTTGCCTGCACAAATGAACAATTAATTCATACTTGCAGCATATAGCATGTGCAAAAGAGCTTCCTTCAAGAAGGTTATATCACAAAATGTAACTCCACTCTTGAACTGTATGCATTATGCATACATGTAAAAAAAAAATGCCAAGAATTGTGGATTAGACACATTCGGTAAAATGAAAAAGGCAGTATTTGTCTACCATTTCAAATCAGAAACATGATAAAGTGATGAAAATTGCACCTCCACCAGGCCAAAAAAATTTTAAATAACACCATCCAGCACATATAATCTCTATGCAAAATCTAACCATCACTTGCAAATCAATTTGGACAAAATCTATTAATATATCATACAACAAATATACAGAATTAAATTACTCTTTAATATAAAGAATGATATTAGTCCTATAATAGTACCTACATCAATTCCTATAAAGCTTAAAACAACCCTATCCCACTGCAAGACATAATTTCTAACCAGATTTAAAGGTGCATCTTGTTGCCCCACCCTCACTCAAATCATCATTTTCCCAATCCAAAAATTTTCATGTAAATTTTGTTCCATATAAAATCCAAGGTCCAATCATTATCCAATAGTATTAGTCTTAACATCCAACTAATATTTCAAGAATTTTTCTGCAGCAATCAGCTAAAAAAGAGACCTGCATTTTCTACCACATTACCCACAAAAAGCACAACAAGTACCTTTTGAAAGTTTGTCTCAGTATCATCTTCTTCGTCAACCTTTATAACCTCTGTTAAATGGTCTATCAAATTCAGCTCCCAAGTGTTCTTCTGATTAATTTTCTGCACACCAAAAATTTAAATAAAATAAAAACCAAGAAATCGATAAAGTTAAAAATAAAGTAGAGAAATTTAAGTACCCAAAAAAAAACCTTCAAAATCTACAATCTACAAAAGCATGACTATATATTTAATTATCTTTTAAGAAGAAAAAACACTAATTTCTCATATTAAAGTTTAACTCTTTTTCTCTCTAAAACTAAACTCATTTATCATATAATCTTCTGATTATACAGGTATATTTTCTGTTTGAGCAATTGCGGAAGGAAAGAAATTAAACAAGTATAAAATTTAGAGAGAGAGAGAGAGAGAATTCTCTTCAAACTTATTCTACGAAACATATTCGATTATTTAATTATTTTTTAAAACTAATTTCTTACATTTGAGTTGATTTTTCTTTTCTCTCAGTGATTATTTATTTCCCACTAAAAATGAAACTCGGAATTCAAAATTAAAGAGAGCAAAATGATAGCGAGAGAGTTATTACAGACATTTTCGCTGGCGAGTTTGATGCAATTGCGGAAGAGATCGAGGATCTGATGCTTGCCGAGGCAGTTATCCGGATCGCTGGCGCCACGTGGAGGCAGAGCGACGATGGATCGTCGGACCTTAGCGGCACGGGCGGCTCGGGCCTGAGCGCGCTCGAGCTTGTCGTCATTGGAGCCGAGGAAGAAGGGGCTGGTCGGCGATTGAATTCGCGTGGCCCCCGGGAGGAGCCTCTGCTTGGGGTTTGGGCTTAGGGCTTCAGTCATTGTACTCTAAATTCAAGGTTTTGGAAGTGCTAAATTTGTAGGGAATTGCTGAATTGCTGATTGCTCAGCAATGTGACTGTGATTCTCTCTCTCTCTCTCTCTCTGTGTTTTGGAATTTTTATATAGTTGTAGGAAAGGAAATGATGTTTCCCTCCAACGTTATGTTTTGAAATTTTGGGGTGGAGGCTCTAAACGACATGACGCTTAGTTTAAATAAAAAAATGGCAGAAATACACTTTTGGTCCCTATATTTAGGGGGTGTTTTCAATTTGGTCCTAGTGTTTTAAAAGCATTCAATTGGGTCCCTGTGTTTTTAAGCCGTTATCAATTTTACCCCTGGAGTCAACTCCGTTAGAAATTGCTTACGTGGCAAACGGAAATTGCTGACTGTGTCATTTAAAAATAATAAAAAAATATTTTAATTCAGCCATGTCATTATTCTTTTTTTTTTTTTTTCCTTTCTCTTTTATTTTTTCTTTTCTCTCTCCTCTGTTCTTATTCCTCCCCAGATTTTTTTCCTTCTTTTTCTTAATCTTCATTCTCTTAATTTCTCTAATACATATTCAACATCACTGAACCCAAATTCCACAATTTTTGGCCAATCAAACAACATCACAACAAAACATTTGGAAAACAAACACTACACAGATATCAAACCAAAAATCTAAACCCTTAATTTTCCCTCATTTAATCCGGAACCAAACAAAAATCAAACCAATTTGCTTGTTGAGAAGAATATGTAATCAAAGATCCAAACTTTAACTTCATTTTCTCGGGAACCAAACAGATCCGCGAGCTCGGGGAAGCTTGAGATGGTGAACCTAACAACCACCGGCAACAATGGGCGATTAACTCCGAGATTGAGAGAGAGAGTTTAGATCCAGAGAGAGAAAGAGTTTAGATCCCCGAACCCAATCAATCCAAACCAACCAAGTCTCCAAACCCAATCCATTCAAACCCTCTAAATTTGACAAACCCAAATAATCCAAACCCAATCAATCCATTCAAACCAAGTCTCCAAACCCAAATAAGAGAACTTTCTGTTGAAGCTTTGACCCGCTTGGATTGGAAACGATAACTTCCCTCGGCCTAGACCCAATAAACCAGCAGCACCCACGAACAAACCTTCGTTATCGTGGCCACAACCGAGGGCGACGCGTGGCACTTTGTTGCGTCGGAAGGTGAGGGTTTCGGTGGAGAAATCTCCCTCTGTTATAGATCCATCTCCATAGGAAACTTGGTAGAGACACGTCTTGCGTTTGTTGCAACCGGGAGAGTCGAGCTTGCTGCACAAGGGTGACCCACATGGGATCTGAGCATAGGATCTGGATTTGGCTGGGTTGAAGACTGGGTCACTCTGGGAGTAGCATTTCTTACACGGTGCGCACTGGATCCAGAGCTACTGAACCCTTTGCCGCTATTCACGGCAGCAAGGGCCTCCGCTCTGAGAGCGTCGCGTTGGAGCCTCAGGTGAAAGAGTTGCTCCGGGGTTTTGTTGAAGGAGAAGGAGAGGGAGTCCACGTGGTGTAATTGGAGGGTGGAAGTGGAATCTAGGTTGGGTTCTGTGGAGTCGAGAGATTCCGATTCAGGCCATGAGAGGGTTTGTGGAGTAGGGAGGGAGTTGAGGCCTAGGGTTTGGGTTTGGTACTGAAGTGAGGCTGAAGAAGAAGAAGAAGAAGTGCAGAGATAGAAGATAAGGGTGGTAAAGAGGAGGGCATTTCTTGGTTTGGGTTCCATGGGACTACGACCATCTAAGCGAAGACCATCCATGAGAGAGAAAAAAAATCTGGGGAAGAATAAGAACAGAGGAGAGAGAAAAGAAAAAATAAAAGAGAAAGGAAAAAAAAAAAAAGAATAATGACATGGCTGAATTAAAATATTTTTTTATTATTTTTAAATGACACAGTCAGCAATTTCCGTTTGCCACGTAAGCAATTTCTAACGGAGTTGACTCCAGGGGTAAAATTGATAACGGCTTAAAAACACAGGGACCCAATTGAATGCTTTTAAAACACTAGGACCAAATTGAAAACACCCCCTAAATATAGGGACCAAAAGTGTATTTCTGCCTAAAAAAATTAAGGACTAGGATGCCATGTCATTTTCTAGGGATAGATGATGAGAGTTTATAAGTTAGGACAGGATTTAGCTACAAACTCACTATGTGACAACTAATAAGATCATCTACATGTATTATTTAAACAAGTCACATGTGACTAAAAGTACACGTGGATGATCTTAATAGTTGCCACATAATGGGTTTGTAGATCTAGGTTACAAACTGGTTTGTAGCTAAATCCTATCTTATAAGTTATAACTAATACTTGCTCGTAGTTCTAATACTGCCATGTGATGAAAATACTGAAATTTCGATCGTGTAATAATATGGTACGATTTAAACTTGAAAATCATAGTCTTGTTATATCATTGTTGAAAATTTGGATCTCCTTTTTAACATTGCAATGTAATTAGCTAGTTTCTTTCTTTGTTTAAATGTAAGATAAAAAGTGGTTTTAGCAAAGGATAGAGTTTGGCTACAAACCGGTTTGTAACCAGCTTGCTACAATCTACTACATGACAACTTATAAGACCATCCACATGTACTTTAGTCACATGACATATTTAATGAGTCATGTGACTTCTTTAAATAATACATGTAGATGGTCTTATAAACTGCCAAGTAATGGGTTGTAACAAACCGGCTACAAACCGGTTTATAACCAAACCTTATTATTTAGCGAATAAACTCTGTTATTTCTTATGGACAGAGTTTAGCTACAAATCAACTATGTGGCAACTCATAAGATCATCTACGTGTACTTTTAGTCATATGACTTATTTAATGAGTCATGTGACGTGTTTAAATAATACACGTGGATAGTCTTTTGAGTTGTCATATAGTTGGTTTAAACTCTGTGCATTTTTTATGGGAATTAGAGATTCTCATTTTTAACGTGATAAGCTTCCATAATACTATTTGTACTCTGTAATATAATATATATATATATATATATATTCAGATTTCCAATTAGTCCGAAGTCAAAAAAGATCAAATAAAAATAAAACCTTTACAACATGAATACCTTTGCCCGTCGACAACGCTTTTCAAAACACTAAAAGTGTTGATACACCAATGAATTTTACAAGTTATTGGCACATAATGATACCCAAGAGACTAAGGAACAACTTGTAGCAAGGTACATTGGTGGATTGAGTTTTCCAATTCGAGATGAAGTATAATGCATCGACTTTGGCGAGTGCATGATGCTTATCAATTAGCCTTGAAGGTTGAGGCTAAACTTGCCCAAAATGGTGAGGAGTTTGTTGATGATGTGAGGATCCTAATCAAGCCTTTTATATTGAATTTTATCATTTGGTTGAGCTTGACTCCCAATTATCAATCTTCTCTTGTTGTGCCTCTAGAATTTTTATTACTTCTCTTCCTCACTATTCCACCCGCATCACCTCTTTTTGAACCTCAAATTTTAATGAAAAAAAAAAAAGAAGAAGAAGGGAGGCTTGTCAAATTTGCTCAAAACATCATCTTCCCTTCTATAGAGCATTTTAAAAATGCCCCTAACAAAAATCTCCATCCTTCTTTTGTCTTTTTATTATAATAGATGGAAATGAAAGTAGAAAAGATTGGAATGCCACAGACTGTTACAGTTATTTGCAAAGATCAGAAGTTCAGAACTAATTTGGAATTATACTGATACTTGATAATGAATTCACCTATCTTACATCCCTTTGATGTACAAAGTCCTCATTCAATCTTCATCTTGTCCTTTTTTCCCTCTTCACTTATCCTTTCTATAACTATAGCCAGTTCCATGAATCTTGATGGTTATGCGGTACAAGAAACTGCCTTTTGTACAACTACATAAAGTCACATTCTGTCAAATTTTCTATGGTCATTCACCTATACTGCAAGAGTTATATATATTGTTTACGTTTTCTTTTCGAGGTTGTTGCCTTCGATAATGCACGAATATCATAGGGACCAACCAATCCCTCAGTCAAAAGGCGGATGGCCGCGTTATGTGTGAACTTTCTTGCAAATAAGAAACATGGAGTAAGTTTAGAATTGATTTGGCACTTTTCAGTCCGGTGTTCAGACTCATAATAGACATGGTCGATATCCTGTGAGAAAATAGTAAAGAAAACTGGTCAAGAACAACCAGAAACAACAGGAGGTCAAAATAAGCAAAGAACCATGACCTGCCAAAGTAAATCTGGTTACATGTGCATTAACAAGGCCATCATAAAGTTGCAAATAAGAAATTGCTTGAGAAACTCTCTCTCACTCTGCATATTTCAAACCCAAAAGATCTTTTATATGCAGATTCACCAAAAAGTACCTAATGCAAGGGTATCTAGTTTATCTAAATACAAATGTATGCCAAAAAGGAGAATCAAACTTTATATACATTATTTTTATCTTGTGATGCATTGTAGCAGGCTAATGCTTAAAGGATCTGGAAACTGGACTGAACATGGCATAACAACTCACCTTTATTTTTTTGATTTCTTGAGGGCTTGCATCCTCATAATGGAACACGATGGGGTGCCAAGATTTTGTTTCTTTTCTCATGGCAGACTGATTCCATAAGGTGTAAGTCAATGCTCTTCGTTCAAGTTCGTCTTCAAGCCCACTCATCTTATATAAAACACAAACAAAAGATTTAAAATGAAGTGCCCATAATGAAAATTTCTATTCTTGATTGTTCCCAGTGAAAGAAGGAAACAAATATAATATGAACTCAAAGCATACCTGAAAATAGCCTTATTATGCCCAATAAGGGACACTAAAGAAAAATGGGGAACACAATCTTTATCTGTGTACTATTCATCCAAAAACCAAGAAAAATGTATCTATGTGCATGGTAAAGACAACTTACACTACAAATTTTTTTATGAAACTGTAAATGTGGGTAAATTTATAAGAAGAAAATGAATTACTTACTGCAAGTAATGTCTGCACATAATGTTCATCTGGGATACAATTGCGGTGATTCTGAATTGTCAGCCATGGAAACATAGATCCTAGACCAAAAGCCTGTTTGGACAAAACAAGTCATTTATATTGTATGCTGTTTTAAGAGGCATGAGGTAGAATCTTCTTGTTTTTCATCTGAAATTTGCAAGATAGTATTCGCTTACAAGAATTTTCCTTCTCTTGGTTACATCATTAGGTGGCCATCGCTGAAAAGTGAGGGAATCAATGAGTATGTTATGACTGTTGTGTCTCAAATTTAGAAATTAGCTAGAAATTGCAAAATCTTAATGATGAAGTAGATACCGAACCACGTTAGAGAAATTCATCGCCAACTTAATTGCTTTGCTCAAGAAGAGAATATCATGCAACTTTATTAGATTGAAATAATATGATATAGGACCAACAAGGTGTCTTCCTGCATACCTTGCAAAATTCACTGAAGACGGGAAAAATACTGTCATCGTCCACAATAAGTTCTGCATGTCTTCTGATCAAAGTGACCCACTGAGATCAACATAAAGAAAATCCCATAGTAGGATGGTTATAACTAGAAAAAGAAGATGATTGTCCAATTGTAACTTAAATACAATTATGATGATATAATGCATGATTGACAAGCTTAACCACTAAAATAAAAGATTTTTAAGGTCTTCCTCTGCTTGTTCTAGAAAACAAGCTTTGTTAGGACTCAGGAAGTAATATTAGGACTCAATTTCCAAAATTACAGTTTTAAGTGTTGATAGTGCTAGATTATATGGAGAAAAAAAAAAAAAAAAAGTGCCTTTGTCTTACATTGGTCAGGTATATTTTTATAGTAGCATACATACAACAGCTAAACTAGTGTACTGAACGAGGTTGGGCCATTCATTTAAATCCTGGATGTCTCCGTTGGAAACACCACGAAATGTCAGTTGAGCTTCAAGGCTCTTCGTACAGCTTTGATAGAAAATGTACAATTTTAACTAACAAATTTGCAACTCGTAATTTATTGGCGATAAAAGAGAATCCATTCTATTCAGTTGCAATTCCTATGTAATTATTGTCACAAGTGGTAAGAACTAAGAATTAAATTGAAAGGGAAGATATAAATAACTAATTAAAGGGGAAGATATAAAACCTGGGATCCTTTCCGCCATTTCTCCTCTGGTATTGTAGGTGACATCTTGGGATCATAGCGATGTTCTTTGACATCAATAAAGCTAACACACAGTCACACAGAGTACATAAAACTCAGCTTTACCCTTTCTTTCATTTTTGCAAGAAACATCAAACTAATTGTTACACAAATATATATATAAGAAATGCAACTATTAATGTATTCATAAAGAATTTCATTCTGGTTTTCATGGACCAAAAATTCCATTCTTAATACCTGTCCACAAAACTTTTTGGAGAAGGCATCACAGCATTGTAGATGTAACTGAAGTCGTACAAAGGTATACAACTGTAAAACAAGAATGTCAATTTTGCATCAACAAATGTAATTAGTCAAGCAGGAAAAGTAATATGCTTGTCAATCATTTCATGAGCAAAAATCAATAAAATTTTGGATTAAAAACTACATTAAGAGCCTAGCACAAATCACAAAACAGAAGCATTAGCAATATAGCATCCAACACACAAATTGGATTCAACCTATCAGAGAGAAGAACAAATCTCTGATTGGCTGGATCATCAAGTGCTTTTTCAAGTAATAATCGCTCAGCCTCTATCATACTCGATTCTCCCCAGACTACCTGCCATATCAATTTAAGTATTCAAATCATTGCATGCAACTTATCTGTTTGGATGTCAAGAAAATGCAGAAAAGCAAAAAAAAATCATTCAACTAAGGCTGATAAAGATAGAATTTTTCAAGTAGTTAGAGTCATAAGATTCAAACCTTGTTTTCTAAAATTTGCCTTCATTTTCGTTAGAGGCATACCTGAATGGTATTGTTTAACTGTCGGCCATAAAAGAATGCTGAACTTGTTGTCGTCTCATCAAACACAAAACCAGGCTCGGAATGAATATAAATCGAGAACTTTGCCGCATCACCATTCTGTAAAACTCATCAAATCCAGATCACAACAAACATATCAAGACCTCTACATATTTCTATTTACATGATAATGATTTTTCTGAAACTCTCAGATATTTCCAAATTGGCTTTACGTGCTTTTGACAGTTGTAATCACAACCCATTACGTAGTTTCTTCTAATTTTTTTTTAAAATTTTATGGATTTCCATATCCAAATTTTCTTTTTTTGTTTTGTTTTTGTTTTTGTTTTTATCGCTTCCCATTTAATCTTAAGGAAATAGGTAGAAACCTTGAAGAAGGCACCCCAGAGAAAATCAAGAGGAAGGTTACGACGAACGAGGAATAGAAAAGCAATCTTTGGAGGGCCTTCAAAGTGATGATGACGACGATAAGTTCGAGACGTAGAGAATAATTGTTGGAGCTTGGGTTGAAAATGCAGTCTGAGAAAAGCAAATAGACAAAGCAGGACAGAGAGGAAGATTATAAGCTTTGAGCAAAACCTCAACAGGTGGCGTATGGGTGATGGTGCTCTCTTCTTTGTCATGACCCAGTCCTGGCCTTCTCATGCAATGTGTATGTGTGTCAGAGAGAGACAGAGACAGAGACAGAGACCGAAACAGAGAATTTTGATCTGATGTGAGGGAGAGAAAGCATTGAATAGGGTGAGTCGTTAACGAGGAGAGCTGTCAACTGTGTTTGGTTTCTTCTGTTTTTAAGGTTGTTACAAACAACCCAATGACAAAGTGACAATGAAAAAACGTTCTCAACGAATTAAAAGGGACTTAAATTGAATGTTACTTGTAAATTTTCATAAATTGTGACATTTATCAATGTTGTTATCCACAAATTTGTAATTAACTTAGGTATTATTATTAATTTAAAAAATAATAATAATTAACAAATAACTTAAAACAAGATGTGGCTGTACCACTTTTATTTATTTGTATTGAGAATGAGGAAAAAATGGCAGTGCATGAACAAACCTTTTGTATTCAGTTTTTGATTGTTCGTCTACCTTCGAAGGTCCTCTCCGAATCTCAGCAATCTCCAAGAAGTTTCTCTCCTTGCAATAATGTAACAGGATTGGGTTTTCCATTTCATAAAAGTGGAGAAAAGAGAGAATAGAGATGTAGATTGTTGTAGTTGGACACCGAAGTAACTACGGCCCTTTGTCAAGCATTTCTGAATTGTTAATGGTTTACTTGATTATAGAATGACTATACACTAATATTTGTGCTTACTTTTCTAATTTTTACTACAACTATGAAAAGGACATTTTCAATTATAAATATTGTCAAAAATAGGCTTCGCAACAAAAATAAACATGATTGTCTAACAAACTCTTTGATTTTGTACATAGAATGGAAGATAGTTGTGAAATTTATTTAGTACAAAATTAATTATAGATGATTTCCGGGATCTAAAAAAGTTTTGATTGATAATTAAGTTGAAATGTTTTAAGAAACAATTACTTTGTGTAATTTTTTTTTAATATTTTGTTAATATTGAATCGTTGCTAATTTGGATTCTTATGATTTGCCATTAGTTCATCCTTTGTTCCCCCCTAAATCCAAGGTCTAGTTCCATCACAAGGTGTCGGCCGCTGATCATCCATGGTGCTTAAGTCGGTGAATACATTTTTGAAAGAAATAGGGAGTTTTTTTTTTTTTTTTTTTTTTTTTGTGATTCGAACATATATGTTCATCGCCCTCAAATAATGTGATTCCCAAACAACTTACTTAACTCAGCAAATGAATCCATTGAGCTAGGCTTCAACTTCTTGAACCATACTTTGGTTGAACCCTTCAATGTAGTTGGGAACACCTTACATGCAATCTCATTTGGAACAGCTTGTAAATGAATCAATGCCTTATAATTCTCCAGATGATGAAGAGGGTCTTTGGTGGCATCCAACGTCTCTAATTGTAGCATTTTGAAATTTGGCGGTAAAGGGTATTCCATCACATGGGGAGTGAAGGATGGGTCTATCCTTTTGACCAAGTAATGTAAAGCAACGAGAGTCTTTCCTTTCATGGTTTCTACCATTCTATCTATTTTAACTTTCATCTCTTTGAATTTTTCATCCCAATATGCAAATGTTTTTTACTTTTCTGCCCAATGGCTCTTGTGCCTAAGGCTCTTATTGATGTGTTCTTCTATTTGACCATTCTTCATTCGACTTTCAACCTCATCATGGACTCATGGTGGCTAGCACTGGTTCATCACACTCTGCGTCAAACCTCTCACTTGCTGCTCTAGTGTAGCTACTTTTCCTGGTGATGATGTTCTTTCGGTCATCCATCAAATGAGATTCAAGAAAATATCCTCCGTAAGGAGACATAACGATTCTTTGTAAGGAGAGAAAAGAATGAAACAAATATTCGAAACACATAAAACTCTCTCTTTAAAAAAAAAGTTACATTTATTGACTTAAGTATTGGAGGAGTAATGTTCGGCATCCCACCAATGTTCATCTAATCACTCTTTTTGCATTTGTCCATTTTCCATGTCAATCATGCAACCAACCGAGTCATCATTATCTCTCCATATTACTGCTAGACAATATTTTCTTTGATCATTAGTTGCATCAAAGTTGAACTTTGCCCATTGATCAAATAGTTTCAACCATCCCTTGAATTGCAACCAAATCTCACTCAAGGACTCTCTGGGTATAAATAGTCTGGGACTTCGAAGGATTTCGAACCTCCACTGCCACTCCTAATCTAACATATTTGCACCATTGAATCACCCCATCCACTGTAAATCGATCTCTAACATTTTCCCAATCTAATTGCCAGTCTTTGCTATGTTGCCTGGCGGACATGCTGTAGAGAAGTCAATTTCTTGCAAGCTTCGGGCTGGTGTCCACTCCTTGAGGATGAGATGTGTCCCCTTAAGATTCCACGGCCTTCTCTCATAAACTATCTTCTTTATCAACTTCATAATGTAAGATGAAGACATACATGTTTTTATCAATTCCCTTTATTTCTAACCTCTTCGCTGGGTTCCAATTTTCAACACTATATCCACCATACTTCTGTTGTTTAAAACTTTTGTACGGATAATTCTGCCCACTAATACTAGCTTCTGTGCATTCTCAACTCTCATTTTGTCCACTTCTGAAGCCAACACTTCCTCCAAACAAAGAATTTCTTATGTCTTGAGCCACCAAATCAGCTATGTCCTCCATGACTCCAAAATTGTTAACAAATCCTCCACCGAGACAGCACACTTCAAAAGGCTGTAGTATGGCAGTGACAGCCCATCTACCATGAAAACAGTACAAACACCAGGTAACAGGAGAAGGGGATACAACGAAAAAAAAACATCGAACAAAGCTTCAAGATGATAATATAAACTTGAATATAAGAGATTTGAGGGAAGGACAAGGCTTCAGTTGAGCTCACAAGGAGAAAGAACGCTACAATGAGCGCAGAAGTTGCACCAGGTATTTAGTGACGAGCTGTCTTGTGATTTGGAAAATACATAAGCAAACTGAGAAAGTCTGCCAAATTATTTCCAGCTATAGTTTTGCAACAACAAAATGTGTGACACAAAGCCTTCCCTCAAAGGCTCATTTTATAGTAAAATACAACTCATAATTTTCTCTATCCGCTTGTTCAGGCCAACATGGATTCATACTACTGCAGCTGTACTTCCTATTGATTATGCTGAATGAAATAAATGATGATTGATGAATAAAAGAGAAACTGGAATGATAAAGCTGAATAGGAGCCCATGAACAAAGTAGTTGCATTATAAGAGTAACCAGATTACAAGTATGCAGTTTAAATGGATCCAAACTAGTGATAAGGAAAATAATTATAGGTCATTTGATATCCTAATTGGAGTTTCTCATCAGATACGCTATTATGCATCCCAACACAGCACCAGCAACAACCTGTAACAGACCAAATATAAATATGATTAGAAAATAAAGATCATTTAATATATGAAAAGAGAATTAAATTTGTGCATGTGAGCAAATATCGTTAAGGTACTCTTGTATGAATTAAATATGACCTATTGGTCTCAGTGCTCTTTGATTGCTCCTCACATCAGGATGCTACCATTGATTCTCTGCTGGTGAGTCAGAGTTCTGGGGGGTTTCGGGAATGAAATGTTACATTTGTACATGATTTTAACGATTGGGAGATTGGTGAGGTAGTGTCTTTCTTTCACCTTCTTCCATTCCCATACTCTGCCTAGGGAAGGACTGGATGGCATGAGATGGAGGCTGGGGTTTTTGATACTCAGTCATTTTATTATGCCCTTGGGGGATTTAATGCGGTGAGATTTTCTTGGAAAGGTATTTGGGGTGTTAAAGCCCCCTGGAGGGTGTCTTTTTTTGTGTGGACTGCGGCTTGGGGTCTCACTTGTGATAATTTGATGCATAGAGGGTACGCTTTGGAAGGCTTGTGTTGTATGTGTCGTTTTAATGGGGGAGACAGTGGACCATCAACTGTTTCATTGCGCTGTGGTGTCAAAGTTGTGGGACTATGTCTTTCACTCTTTTGGGATCCAGTGAGTGATTCTGGGGCGGGTTATGGATCTCTTGTTTGGGTGGAGAAACTGGTTTGATAAACATTCTTCAGATGTGTGGAACTTGGTCCCTCTGTGTTTAATGCGGACAATTTGGCGCGTAATAGACACTTTTGAGGATGTGTAGGGCTCCAAGAGTCAACTCCTTGGTTTCTTTGCTAGCTTGTTGTTCGATTGGTCTCAAGCATGGGGTTTTACTCCCGCTACTTCCTTTGCTGATTTTATAGACTCTTTATGCTATGTTACCTCTCCTTTATCTTTGTAATTATTGACTCCTTTGTGTTCATGTTTTATCCACACATAGATTTTTTTTTTTTTTTTTTTTTTTAAATAATACAACTTTTACTTATAAAAAAATAATAATAATAATAATAATATCTGGTCTCAGGCTAGGTCGGGTTCGGTTAGGTTGAGGATCAACCCACTAACCAACCCAATCACGTTGGGTTTGAAATTTTGCAACATATGTCGACAGAAGAGTATTGTGTTATCAATTAAGCTTCCATTTTGAGTCGGCAATCGGATCGGTCGGTTTTGTCAGTTTAGCTTGTCAAAGATATCGGAGGATGAGATAAAGCAAGCAAGAGGCAACGACCATGTCGACAAGGTGAGAATCTGGTGGAGATCAAGTGAGTGGTGCGACAGAGGAAGAGAGTGGGAGAGTGGTGATGAAGATGCCAGGGGAGGGGATGTGGTGGTCAAACTAGGAGGAAGAAGTAATGGGGGATGTCAACTAGGTAGTGAGAAGGGTGGGGGACAACAAGAGGTGAGGTGGGTGAGGGACAATGGCGGAGGATAGGGCTAAAAGGATAGGATTCAGCCAGGTTGGGTTACTCGGATTCATAGGATAGGACCCAATACCCAACCGAATCATTGGGTGAAACATTTGAAACAGGTCAAGCCAGGAGGGTCGGGTTGCTCGGTTTTGTATAAATCCCTATTTTCATGAGTCATTTTCTGTGTTTTTTCTTCCTTCAAAGTAAAAATACTAGTTCCTTCTTGGGATTGTAAATTTGGTGTCCAAAACCCATCTTGGGATTGAATTATTACTTCTTTTTTTATAACATAGGGAACCTTTCTAAAGAACAGCCTTTGGACTCGCATCTAGGCAGTGACACCTATGGGCAACTGATCCCACTCACCAAAACTAGTTGCCAAGTAATCCAGGAGCATTCACACTATTTGATTGTTGAAGCCTTGAAAATCCTTTTTCCTTTATTATTTCAAGTTTTCAGCCAACATTGCAAATCATTTCTGCAGTGTGTGTATTTCTTTTTGTCCTATCTCTACTTTAAGATGACAAGTCAAAATCCCATTCTAAGTACTGCCAAATTTTAAAAGATGCGTCAGATCACTAACACGCATTTTCCATTTAAAACTATGAAAATAAATCATTAATGACTTAATCAATGACATTACAGGTGAGTTTGAAATATTTCCAGATCCCCTCAAGATATAAAAGCTAAAAAATTAGCTCCCCCAAACTTCTGATTAATATTGAGGTTTCTCTAGAGTATGGTTATTTTCTATTTCTTTTTTAAGAACTAAAGTATGTTTCTCAACTTATGTATCAGAAATTATTATACAAAACATCAGCACAATTTCCATAAGAATGTATCTCATGTAAAAAATCATCTTCTCATTGCAAAAACAGAAATTTTACATATCAACTTCCTCTACAAAGTGGACCATTAGCTTCACATAAACCCAAAAGGATGTTTTAAAAGATAAGTGGCTGCTCTGTCTAACCTTTGATATGTGCTTGTCCACACAGGCTGATATTTAAATCTCTTTAGCAGATACAAGATTCTATCATTGGCACCTTCAATCTCTAACTGAATGGTAAAAACATTTTCTGCTTGCTAACTTCACCCCCACCCCCCACCCCCCTACCATGCTCTGCCTTGTGCTTTCAAGTTAAGTACCACCTATACTATTCTGCCTTGTAATGGCCCCAAAGCGAACAACTTGATTTCCTTCTTCTATCAGCACGACTGGTTTGTAAGCTAGTGTTAAGTTCAGCTAAAGAGATTGAAGGTGAAATGCTATATAATAATTATGAACACCTACTCAACAATGCTATATAATAATTAAGTTCAGCTACATATTCTAGTTTGTCATAGCATCAAAAATCTAGTGTTATAAAATCGAGATTCTCATTATTGATGCAACAAATTTGGCTCTTGAAAACTTTCAAAAAGTCACCCTAGGATGATGCATTGATGCTGGTGAAATGTTTCCACATAAATGCTTCACCCTCTGTGTAATCTTCAAAACCCATTACTATTAAGGAGCTAATTCCCATTCCTAATCAAAGACAACCAACCCAGCAAGGAAAAAACACATAAAAGGGCATTCATGCAATTGGAACCAAACACCACGGGG
>OU015769.1:15109803-15148534 GCA_907173295.1 Fagus sylvatica
AGTCGAGAGATTCCGATTCAGGCCATGAGAGGGTTTGTGGAGTAGGGAGGGAGTTGAGGCCTAGGGTTTGGGTTTGGTACTGAAGTGAGGCTGAAGAAGAAGAAGAAGAAGTGAAGAGATAGAAGAGATAAGGGTGGTAAAGAGGAGGGCATTTCTTGGTTTGGGTTCCATGGGACTACGACCATCTAAGCGAAGACCATCCATGAGAGAGAAAAAAAATCTGGGGAAGAATAAGAACAGAGGAGAGAGAAAAGAAAAAATAAAAGAGAAAGGAAAAAAAAAAAAAGAATAATGACATGGCTGAATTAAAATATTTTTTTATTATTTTTAAATGACACAGTCAGCAATTTCCGTTTGCCACGTAAGCAATTTCTAACGGAGTTGACTCCAGGGGTAAAATTGATAACGGCTTAAAAACACAGGGACCCAATTGAATGCTTTTAAAACACTAGGACCAAATTGAAAACACCCCCTAAATATAGGGACCAAAAGTGTATTTCTGCCTAAAAAAATTAAGGACTAGGATGCCATGTCATTTTCTAGGGATAGATGATGAGAGTTTATAAGTTAGGACAGGATTTAGCTACAAACTCACTATGTGACAACTAATAAGATCATCTACATGTATTATTTAAACAAGTCACATGTGACTAAAAGTACACGTGGATGATCTTAATAGTTGCCACATAATGGGTTTGTAGATCTAGGTTACAAACTGGTTTGTAGCTAAATCCTATCTTATAAGTTATAACTAATACTTGCTCGTAGTTCTAATACTGCCATGTGATGAAAATACTGAAATTTCGATCGTGTAATAATATGGTACGATTTAAACTTGAAAATCATAGTCTTGTTATATCATTGTTGAAAATTTGGATCTCCTTTTTAACATTGCAATGTAATTAGCTAGTTTCTTTCTTTGTTTAAATGTAAGATAAAAAGTGGTTTTAGCAAAGGATAGAGTTTGGCTACAAACCGGTTTGTAACCAGCTTGCTACAATCTACTACATGACAACTTATAAGACCATCCACATGTACTTTAGTCACATGACATATTTAATGAGTCATGTGACTTCTTTAAATAATACATGTAGATGGTCTTATAAACTGCCAAGTAATGGGTTGTAACAAACCGGCTACAAACCGGTTTATAACCAAACCTTATTATTTAGCGAATAAACTCTGTTATTTCTTATGGACAGAGTTTAGCTACAAATCAACTATGTGGCAACTCATAAGATCATCTACGTGTACTTTTAGTCATATGACTTATTTAATGAGTCATGTGACGTGTTTAAATAATACACGTGGATAGTCTTTTGAGTTGTCATATAGTTGGTTTAAACTCTGTGCATTTTTTATGGGAATTAGAGATTCTCATTTTTAACGTGATAAGCTTCCATAATACTATTTGTACTCTGTAATATAATATATATATATATATATATATTCAGATTTCCAATTAGTCCGAAGTCAAAAAAGATCAAATAAAAATAAAACCTTTACAACATGAATACCTTTGCCCGTCGACAACGCTTTTCAAAACACTAAAAGTGTTGATACACCAATGAATTTTACAAGTTATTGGCACATAATGATACCCAAGAGACTAAGGAACAACTTGTAGCAAGGTACATTGGTGGATTGAGTTTTCCAATTCGAGATGAAGTATAATGCATCGACTTTGGCGAGTGCATGATGCTTATCAATTAGCCTTGAAGGTTGAGGCTAAACTTGCCCAAAATGGTGAGGAGTTTGTTGATGATGTGAGGATCCTAATCAAGCCTTTTATATTGAATTTTATCATTTGGTTGAGCTTGACTCCCAATTATCAATCTTCTCTTGTTGTGCCTCTAGAATTTTTATTACTTCTCTTCCTCACTATTCCACCCGCATCACCTCTTTTTGAACCTCAAATTTTAATGAAAAAAAAAAAAGAAGAAGAAGGGAGGCTTGTCAAATTTGCTCAAAACATCATCTTCCCTTCTATAGAGCATTTTAAAAATGCCCCTAACAAAAATCTCCATCCTTCTTTTGTCTTTTTATTATAATAGATGGAAATGAAAGTAGAAAAGATTGGAATGCCACAGACTGTTACAGTTATTTGCAAAGATCAGAAGTTCAGAACTAATTTGGAATTATACTGATACTTGATAATGAATTCACCTATCTTACATCCCTTTGATGTACAAAGTCCTCATTCAATCTTCATCTTGTCCTTTTTTCCCTCTTCACTTATCCTTTCTATAACTATAGCCAGTTCCATGAATCTTGATGGTTATGCGGTACAAGAAACTGCCTTTTGTACAACTACATAAAGTCACATTCTGTCAAATTTTCTATGGTCATTCACCTATACTGCAAGAGTTATATATATTGTTTACGTTTTCTTTTCGAGGTTGTTGCCTTCGATAATGCACGAATATCATAGGGACCAACCAATCCCTCAGTCAAAAGGCGGATGGCCGCGTTATGTGTGAACTTTCTTGCAAATAAGAAACATGGAGTAAGTTTAGAATTGATTTGGCACTTTTCAGTCCGGTGTTCAGACTCATAATAGACATGGTCGATATCCTGTGAGAAAATAGTAAAGAAAACTGGTCAAGAACAACCAGAAACAACAGGAGGTCAAAATAAGCAAAGAACCATGACCTGCCAAAGTAAATCTGGTTACATGTGCATTAACAAGGCCATCATAAAGTTGCAAATAAGAAATTGCTTGAGAAACTCTCTCTCACTCTGCATATTTCAAACCCAAAAGATCTTTTATATGCAGATTCACCAAAAAGTACCTAATGCAAGGGTATCTAGTTTATCTAAATACAAATGTATGCCAAAAAGGAGAATCAAACTTTATATACATTATTTTTATCTTGTGATGCATTGTAGCAGGCTAATGCTTAAAGGATCTGGAAACTGGACTGAACATGGCATAACAACTCACCTTTATTTTTTTGATTTCTTGAGGGCTTGCATCCTCATAATGGAACACGATGGGGTGCCAAGATTTTGTTTCTTTTCTCATGGCAGACTGATTCCATAAGGTGTAAGTCAATGCTCTTCGTTCAAGTTCGTCTTCAAGCCCACTCATCTTATATAAAACACAAACAAAAGATTTAAAATGAAGTGCCCATAATGAAAATTTCTATTCTTGATTGTTCCCAGTGAAAGAAGGAAACAAATATAATATGAACTCAAAGCATACCTGAAAATAGCCTTATTATGCCCAATAAGGGACACTAAAGAAAAATGGGGAACACAATCTTTATCTGTGTACTATTCATCCAAAAACCAAGAAAAATGTATCTATGTGCATGGTAAAGACAACTTACACTACAAATTTTTTTATGAAACTGTAAATGTGGGTAAATTTATAAGAAGAAAATGAATTACTTACTGCAAGTAATGTCTGCACATAATGTTCATCTGGGATACAATTGCGGTGATTCTGAATTGTCAGCCATGGAAACATAGATCCTAGACCAAAAGCCTGTTTGGACAAAACAAGTCATTTATATTGTATGCTGTTTTAAGAGGCATGAGGTAGAATCTTCTTGTTTTTCATCTGAAATTTGCAAGATAGTATTCGCTTACAAGAATTTTCCTTCTCTTGGTTACATCATTAGGTGGCCATCGCTGAAAAGTGAGGGAATCAATGAGTATGTTATGACTGTTGTGTCTCAAATTTAGAAATTAGCTAGAAATTGCAAAATCTTAATGATGAAGTAGATACCGAACCACGTTAGAGAAATTCATCGCCAACTTAATTGCTTTGCTCAAGAAGAGAATATCATGCAACTTTATTAGATTGAAATAATATGATATAGGACCAACAAGGTGTCTTCCTGCATACCTTGCAAAATTCACTGAAGACGGGAAAAATACTGTCATCGTCCACAATAAGTTCTGCATGTCTTCTGATCAAAGTGACCCACTGAGATCAACATAAAGAAAATCCCATAGTAGGATGGTTATAACTAGAAAAAGAAGATGATTGTCCAATTGTAACTTAAATACAATTATGATGATATAATGCATGATTGACAAGCTTAACCACTAAAATAAAAGATTTTTAAGGTCTTCCTCTGCTTGTTCTAGAAAACAAGCTTTGTTAGGACTCAGGAAGTAATATTAGGACTCAATTTCCAAAATTACAGTTTTAAGTGTTGATAGTGCTAGATTATATGGAGAAAAAAAAAAAAAAAAAGTGCCTTTGTCTTACATTGGTCAGGTATATTTTTATAGTAGCATACATACAACAGCTAAACTAGTGTACTGAACGAGGTTGGGCCATTCATTTAAATCCTGGATGTCTCCGTTGGAAACACCACGAAATGTCAGTTGAGCTTCAAGGCTCTTCGTACAGCTTTGATAGAAAATGTACAATTTTAACTAACAAATTTGCAACTCGTAATTTATTGGCGATAAAAGAGAATCCATTCTATTCAGTTGCAATTCCTATGTAATTATTGTCACAAGTGGTAAGAACTAAGAATTAAATTGAAAGGGAAGATATAAATAACTAATTAAAGGGGAAGATATAAAACCTGGGATCCTTTCCGCCATTTCTCCTCTGGTATTGTAGGTGACATCTTGGGATCATAGCGATGTTCTTTGACATCAATAAAGCTAACACACAGTCACACAGAGTACATAAAACTCAGCTTTACCCTTTCTTTCATTTTTGCAAGAAACATCAAACTAATTGTTACACAAATATATATATAAGAAATGCAACTATTAATGTATTCATAAAGAATTTCATTCTGGTTTTCATGGACCAAAAATTCCATTCTTAATACCTGTCCACAAAACTTTTTGGAGAAGGCATCACAGCATTGTAGATGTAACTGAAGTCGTACAAAGGTATACAACTGTAAAACAAGAATGTCAATTTTGCATCAACAAATGTAATTAGTCAAGCAGGAAAAGTAATATGCTTGTCAATCATTTCATGAGCAAAAATCAATAAAATTTTGGATTAAAAACTACATTAAGAGCCTAGCACAAATCACAAAACAGAAGCATTAGCAATATAGCATCCAACACACAAATTGGATTCAACCTATCAGAGAGAAGAACAAATCTCTGATTGGCTGGATCATCAAGTGCTTTTTCAAGTAATAATCGCTCAGCCTCTATCATACTCGATTCTCCCCAGACTACCTGCCATATCAATTTAAGTATTCAAATCATTGCATGCAACTTATCTGTTTGGATGTCAAGAAAATGCAGAAAAGCAAAAAAAAATCATTCAACTAAGGCTGATAAAGATAGAATTTTTCAAGTAGTTAGAGTCATAAGATTCAAACCTTGTTTTCTAAAATTTGCCTTCATTTTCGTTAGAGGCATACCTGAATGGTATTGTTTAACTGTCGGCCATAAAAGAATGCTGAACTTGTTGTCGTCTCATCAAACACAAAACCAGGCTCGGAATGAATATAAATCGAGAACTTTGCCGCATCACCATTCTGTAAAACTCATCAAATCCAGATCACAACAAACATATCAAGACCTCTACATATTTCTATTTACATGATAATGATTTTTCTGAAACTCTCAGATATTTCCAAATTGGCTTTACGTGCTTTTGACAGTTGTAATCACAACCCATTACGTAGTTTCTTCTAATTTTTTTTTAAAATTTTATGGATTTCCATATCCAAATTTTCTTTTTTTGTTTTGTTTTTGTTTTTGTTTTTATCGCTTCCCATTTAATCTTAAGGAAATAGGTAGAAACCTTGAAGAAGGCACCCCAGAGAAAATCAAGAGGAAGGTTACGACGAACGAGGAATAGAAAAGCAATCTTTGGAGGGCCTTCAAAGTGATGATGACGACGATAAGTTCGAGACGTAGAGAATAATTGTTGGAGCTTGGGTTGAAAATGCAGTCTGAGAAAAGCAAATAGACAAAGCAGGACAGAGAGGAAGATTATAAGCTTTGAGCAAAACCTCAACAGGTGGCGTATGGGTGATGGTGCTCTCTTCTTTGTCATGACCCAGTCCTGGCCTTCTCATGCAATGTGTATGTGTGTCAGAGAGAGACAGAGACAGAGACAGAGACCGAAACAGAGAATTTTGATCTGATGTGAGGGAGAGAAAGCATTGAATAGGGTGAGTCGTTAACGAGGAGAGCTGTCAACTGTGTTTGGTTTCTTCTGTTTTTAAGGTTGTTACAAACAACCCAATGACAAAGTGACAATGAAAAAACGTTCTCAACGAATTAAAAGGGACTTAAATTGAATGTTACTTGTAAATTTTCATAAATTGTGACATTTATCAATGTTGTTATCCACAAATTTGTAATTAACTTAGGTATTATTATTAATTTAAAAAATAATAATAATTAACAAATAACTTAAAACAAGATGTGGCTGTACCACTTTTATTTATTTGTATTGAGAATGAGGAAAAAATGGCAGTGCATGAACAAACCTTTTGTATTCAGTTTTTGATTGTTCGTCTACCTTCGAAGGTCCTCTCCGAATCTCAGCAATCTCCAAGAAGTTTCTCTCCTTGCAATAATGTAACAGGATTGGGTTTTCCATTTCATAAAAGTGGAGAAAAGAGAGAATAGAGATGTAGATTGTTGTAGTTGGACACCGAAGTAACTACGGCCCTTTGTCAAGCATTTCTGAATTGTTAATGGTTTACTTGATTATAGAATGACTATACACTAATATTTGTGCTTACTTTTCTAATTTTTACTACAACTATGAAAAGGACATTTTCAATTATAAATATTGTCAAAAATAGGCTTCGCAACAAAAATAAACATGATTGTCTAACAAACTCTTTGATTTTGTACATAGAATGGAAGATAGTTGTGAAATTTATTTAGTACAAAATTAATTATAGATGATTTCCGGGATCTAAAAAAGTTTTGATTGATAATTAAGTTGAAATGTTTTAAGAAACAATTACTTTGTGTAATTTTTTTTTAATATTTTGTTAATATTGAATCGTTGCTAATTTGGATTCTTATGATTTGCCATTAGTTCATCCTTTGTTCCCCCCTAAATCCAAGGTCTAGTTCCATCACAAGGTGTCGGCCGCTGATCATCCATGGTGCTTAAGTCGGTGAATACATTTTTGAAAGAAATAGGGAGTTTTTTTTTTTTTTTTTTTTTTTTTGTGATTCGAACATATATGTTCATCGCCCTCAAATAATGTGATTCCCAAACAACTTACTTAACTCAGCAAATGAATCCATTGAGCTAGGCTTCAACTTCTTGAACCATACTTTGGTTGAACCCTTCAATGTAGTTGGGAACACCTTACATGCAATCTCATTTGGAACAGCTTGTAAATGAATCAATGCCTTATAATTCTCCAGATGATGAAGAGGGTCTTTGGTGGCATCCAACGTCTCTAATTGTAGCATTTTGAAATTTGGCGGTAAAGGGTATTCCATCACATGGGGAGTGAAGGATGGGTCTATCCTTTTGACCAAGTAATGTAAAGCAACGAGAGTCTTTCCTTTCATGGTTTCTACCATTCTATCTATTTTAACTTTCATCTCTTTGAATTTTTCATCCCAATATGCAAATGTTTTTTACTTTTCTGCCCAATGGCTCTTGTGCCTAAGGCTCTTATTGATGTGTTCTTCTATTTGACCATTCTTCATTCGACTTTCAACCTCATCATGGACTCATGGTGGCTAGCACTGGTTCATCACACTCTGCGTCAAACCTCTCACTTGCTGCTCTAGTGTAGCTACTTTTCCTGGTGATGATGTTCTTTCGGTCATCCATCAAATGAGATTCAAGAAAATATCCTCCGTAAGGAGACATAACGATTCTTTGTAAGGAGAGAAAAGAATGAAACAAATATTCGAAACACATAAAACTCTCTCTTTAAAAAAAAAGTTACATTTATTGACTTAAGTATTGGAGGAGTAATGTTCGGCATCCCACCAATGTTCATCTAATCACTCTTTTTGCATTTGTCCATTTTCCATGTCAATCATGCAACCAACCGAGTCATCATTATCTCTCCATATTACTGCTAGACAATATTTTCTTTGATCATTAGTTGCATCAAAGTTGAACTTTGCCCATTGATCAAATAGTTTCAACCATCCCTTGAATTGCAACCAAATCTCACTCAAGGACTCTCTGGGTATAAATAGTCTGGGACTTCGAAGGATTTCGAACCTCCACTGCCACTCCTAATCTAACATATTTGCACCATTGAATCACCCCATCCACTGTAAATCGATCTCTAACATTTTCCCAATCTAATTGCCAGTCTTTGCTATGTTGCCTGGCGGACATGCTGTAGAGAAGTCAATTTCTTGCAAGCTTCGGGCTGGTGTCCACTCCTTGAGGATGAGATGTGTCCCCTTAAGATTCCACGGCCTTCTCTCATAAACTATCTTCTTTATCAACTTCATAATGTAAGATGAAGACATACATGTTTTTATCAATTCCCTTTATTTCTAACCTCTTCGCTGGGTTCCAATTTTCAACACTATATCCACCATACTTCTGTTGTTTAAAACTTTTGTACGGATAATTCTGCCCACTAATACTAGCTTCTGTGCATTCTCAACTCTCATTTTGTCCACTTCTGAAGCCAACACTTCCTCCAAACAAAGAATTTCTTATGTCTTGAGCCACCAAATCAGCTATGTCCTCCATGACTCCAAAATTGTTAACAAATCCTCCACCGAGACAGCACACTTCAAAAGGCTGTAGTATGGCAGTGACAGCCCATCTACCATGAAAACAGTACAAACACCAGGTAACAGGAGAAGGGGATACAACGAAAAAAAAACATCGAACAAAGCTTCAAGATGATAATATAAACTTGAATATAAGAGATTTGAGGGAAGGACAAGGCTTCAGTTGAGCTCACAAGGAGAAAGAACGCTACAATGAGCGCAGAAGTTGCACCAGGTATTTAGTGACGAGCTGTCTTGTGATTTGGAAAATACATAAGCAAACTGAGAAAGTCTGCCAAATTATTTCCAGCTATAGTTTTGCAACAACAAAATGTGTGACACAAAGCCTTCCCTCAAAGGCTCATTTTATAGTAAAATACAACTCATAATTTTCTCTATCCGCTTGTTCAGGCCAACATGGATTCATACTACTGCAGCTGTACTTCCTATTGATTATGCTGAATGAAATAAATGATGATTGATGAATAAAAGAGAAACTGGAATGATAAAGCTGAATAGGAGCCCATGAACAAAGTAGTTGCATTATAAGAGTAACCAGATTACAAGTATGCAGTTTAAATGGATCCAAACTAGTGATAAGGAAAATAATTATAGGTCATTTGATATCCTAATTGGAGTTTCTCATCAGATACGCTATTATGCATCCCAACACAGCACCAGCAACAACCTGTAACAGACCAAATATAAATATGATTAGAAAATAAAGATCATTTAATATATGAAAAGAGAATTAAATTTGTGCATGTGAGCAAATATCGTTAAGGTACTCTTGTATGAATTAAATATGACCTATTGGTCTCAGTGCTCTTTGATTGCTCCTCACATCAGGATGCTACCATTGATTCTCTGCTGGTGAGTCAGAGTTCTGGGGGGTTTCGGGAATGAAATGTTACATTTGTACATGATTTTAACGATTGGGAGATTGGTGAGGTAGTGTCTTTCTTTCACCTTCTTCCATTCCCATACTCTGCCTAGGGAAGGACTGGATGGCATGAGATGGAGGCTGGGGTTTTTGATACTCAGTCATTTTATTATGCCCTTGGGGGATTTAATGCGGTGAGATTTTCTTGGAAAGGTATTTGGGGTGTTAAAGCCCCCTGGAGGGTGTCTTTTTTTGTGTGGACTGCGGCTTGGGGTCTCACTTGTGATAATTTGATGCATAGAGGGTACGCTTTGGAAGGCTTGTGTTGTATGTGTCGTTTTAATGGGGGAGACAGTGGACCATCAACTGTTTCATTGCGCTGTGGTGTCAAAGTTGTGGGACTATGTCTTTCACTCTTTTGGGATCCAGTGAGTGATTCTGGGGCGGGTTATGGATCTCTTGTTTGGGTGGAGAAACTGGTTTGATAAACATTCTTCAGATGTGTGGAACTTGGTCCCTCTGTGTTTAATGCGGACAATTTGGCGCGTAATAGACACTTTTGAGGATGTGTAGGGCTCCAAGAGTCAACTCCTTGGTTTCTTTGCTAGCTTGTTGTTCGATTGGTCTCAAGCATGGGGTTTTACTCCCGCTACTTCCTTTGCTGATTTTATAGACTCTTTATGCTATGTTACCTCTCCTTTATCTTTGTAATTATTGACTCCTTTGTGTTCATGTTTTATCCACACATAGATTTTTTTTTTTTTTTTTTTTTTAAATAATACAACTTTTACTTATAAAAAAATAATAATAATAATAATAATATCTGGTCTCAGGCTAGGTCGGGTTCGGTTAGGTTGAGGATCAACCCACTAACCAACCCAATCACGTTGGGTTTGAAATTTTGCAACATATGTCGACAGAAGAGTATTGTGTTATCAATTAAGCTTCCATTTTGAGTCGGCAATCGGATCGGTCGGTTTTGTCAGTTTAGCTTGTCAAAGATATCGGAGGATGAGATAAAGCAAGCAAGAGGCAACGACCATGTCGACAAGGTGAGAATCTGGTGGAGATCAAGTGAGTGGTGCGACAGAGGAAGAGAGTGGGAGAGTGGTGATGAAGATGCCAGGGGAGGGGATGTGGTGGTCAAACTAGGAGGAAGAAGTAATGGGGGATGTCAACTAGGTAGTGAGAAGGGTGGGGGACAACAAGAGGTGAGGTGGGTGAGGGACAATGGCGGAGGATAGGGCTAAAAGGATAGGATTCAGCCAGGTTGGGTTACTCGGATTCATAGGATAGGACCCAATACCCAACCGAATCATTGGGTGAAACATTTGAAACAGGTCAAGCCAGGAGGGTCGGGTTGCTCGGTTTTGTATAAATCCCTATTTTCATGAGTCATTTTCTGTGTTTTTTCTTCCTTCAAAGTAAAAATACTAGTTCCTTCTTGGGATTGTAAATTTGGTGTCCAAAACCCATCTTGGGATTGAATTATTACTTCTTTTTTTATAACATAGGGAACCTTTCTAAAGAACAGCCTTTGGACTCGCATCTAGGCAGTGACACCTATGGGCAACTGATCCCACTCACCAAAACTAGTTGCCAAGTAATCCAGGAGCATTCACACTATTTGATTGTTGAAGCCTTGAAAATCCTTTTTCCTTTATTATTTCAAGTTTTCAGCCAACATTGCAAATCATTTCTGCAGTGTGTGTATTTCTTTTTGTCCTATCTCTACTTTAAGATGACAAGTCAAAATCCCATTCTAAGTACTGCCAAATTTTAAAAGATGCGTCAGATCACTAACACGCATTTTCCATTTAAAACTATGAAAATAAATCATTAATGACTTAATCAATGACATTACAGGTGAGTTTGAAATATTTCCAGATCCCCTCAAGATATAAAAGCTAAAAAATTAGCTCCCCCAAACTTCTGATTAATATTGAGGTTTCTCTAGAGTATGGTTATTTTCTATTTCTTTTTTAAGAACTAAAGTATGTTTCTCAACTTATGTATCAGAAATTATTATACAAAACATCAGCACAATTTCCATAAGAATGTATCTCATGTAAAAAATCATCTTCTCATTGCAAAAACAGAAATTTTACATATCAACTTCCTCTACAAAGTGGACCATTAGCTTCACATAAACCCAAAAGGATGTTTTAAAAGATAAGTGGCTGCTCTGTCTAACCTTTGATATGTGCTTGTCCACACAGGCTGATATTTAAATCTCTTTAGCAGATACAAGATTCTATCATTGGCACCTTCAATCTCTAACTGAATGGTAAAAACCATTTTCTGCTTGCTAACTTCACCCCCACCCCCCACCCCCCTACCATGCTCTGCCTTGTGCTTTCAAGTTAAGTACCACCTATACTATTCTGCCTTGTAATGGCCCCAAAGTGAACAACTTGATTTCCTTCTTCTATCAGCACGACTGGTTTGTAAGCTAGTGTTAAGTTCAGCTAAAGAGATTGAAGGTGAAATGCTATATAATAATTATGAACACCTACTCAACAATGCTATATAATAATTAAGTTCAGCTACATATTCTAGTTTGTCATAGCATCAAAAATCTAGTGTTATAAAATCGAGATTCTCATTATTGATGCAACAAATTTGGCTCTTGAAAACTTTCAAAAAGTCACCCTAGGATGATGCATTGATGCTGGTGAAATGTTTCCACATAAATGCTTCACCCTCTGTGTAATCTTCAAAACCCATTACTATTAAGGAGCTAATTCCCATTCCTAATCAAAGACAACCAACCCAGCAAGGAAAAAACACATAAAAGGGCATTCATGCAATTGGAACCAAACACCACGGGGAGATTTCAGATGGGTTTCAAGCAAACAAACCGTATTATAGGCGGTGGAGATGGAGGAATCAGTCCAGATCTGGAGGCCAAAGGTGGTCGGAGGCGGTAGTGGGAGACTTCACAAGGGTTTGAACCAAACAAACCCTAGAACAGGCGGTGGAGATGGAGGAATCAGTCCAGATCTGGAGGCCGACGATGGTCGGAGGCGGTGGTGGAGCTGTTCGTGGAGCTGATGGCTTCAGCTGGTGACCGGCGTACACAGGCTCGCGCGAGGGAGGCCACACGGTGGCGCTGGTTGACTGGTCTCGTGCCGCTGGCTGGGAGCAGTTCACGGCTGCCTTCGGTGGCTCTCAATGGAGGCTCTTGGTGGCTCTCACGGGGTGGCTCTCACGGGTTGAGACTCCCTCGGTGCTGTGGTTGTCATGGCTCTCACGGTGGTGTGAATGATAGGGAGGGAATGAAATAAATTTGGAGGGAAGAAATAACAGACGGTTTATAAATGAAAACTCTATGGTGAAAACAATCACCAAACAAAAAAACATGGATTGAATTCGGGTGAAAACAATATTTGAATCCAAAATTTGAAAACAGTCTAAATATCACTTTTTGAGAACAGAAAACAGAAAACTAGACCAAACATACCCTTGACTTCCAACAGATACAGTAACATAAAATCATGGTCACGTTGAATACTGTAGAACCAGTTACTTTAAATTAACTCATCAACACCCCAAGACAAAATATGTTACCCCAGAGAAACACCAACAAATGAAATGAAGTGCAGCAAGATTGTAATAGACCTGAAGTGGAGTATGCCCTAGTGAATCACGTAGAGGTCTTATGTTGGATAAAGGATGTTCTGAAGGAAACTCACACACGATTTGATTCAGCAACTGCAATAGAACCATATAAAAATCACATAAAAGAATATAACAAAGGAAATTTTAATCATGCAAGAAGTGTTCCTGGCTAACTAAAACCAGGCAACAAAGTAGAAGCAATGAAGGCCCATATGAAGAAGAATTTACTCCAGCTTGACGACCAGCATGAAGTCTGACCCCTGAGGCATCATACATCACCTGCAAATATGTTAAAAAAAGAAAAAAACAATCATGTCCATCTTGAACAAATAATATATAGTAACTATGAGAGTTAACCAATCCCCAAAATGATGAAATATAATAGAAAGACGAGAACATTCATGACTTCAGGAACCAACGAATTGCCAATAACTTCTAGGTAAAATGGTATTTCCTGGTTCGAATTCTCCTCCCTCACTTAAAATGTATCAAAAAAATAAATCATGAACCAACGAATTAAAAAACAAGGTGTTTTGAAATTCCACAGAAGCTTGACATTTATACTGCTTGTAAGCAACCTCAAAGCATTACTTAATCACAGATTTAATGCTCCTCAAGAAATTGTTAAAAATAACACTCTTGGCATCCTTTCACAGGAATTTAACAATTGGTCAAACCCAGATCCCCTATACCCTCCATTATTGAGTCAATAGGAGCCGTCCAAGTCAAGCTCATACCAAGAAAAGCAAACTTGCTAATCGGTTTACAATCAGTAACAGTTGCAAATAATCAAACAATCATGACAAGATCATAAGAAGAATAAAAAATGGTTAGCGAGTACATACAACACAAGCCAAGACCACTGCAATGGCAAAAGCTGGTCCTCCTGTTCCTTCATGGAGACCAATAGCCATTGCTAGAGCTGTGACGGTTGCGGAATGCGATGAAGGCATTCCACCAGAATCAAGCATCCTTTTAGCATCCCATCTCTTTTCTTTATACCTGAATATCTAGGAAAGCCATACTGAAATTAATATTGTGCGTGATATTATGCAATCAAAGAGGAATTCACAAAATTTCTATCTATATAATCTGATATCTAAATCCACCAACTAACGTAGGAGTTTGTTTATACATGAGATGAGAGAGAATATACGGACCAGGTGGTGAAGAGCTTGAAGAACTGGGCGAGAGCGCCGGCGAGGATGGCCGAGAAGAGAGGGAGGTTCCAAGGGAGCAAGAAGGTCGGTGTTGTTGATAAAGACGACGTCGTTCTGCTCACTGAGGTCAAATCCGCTACAGTGATCACCTCCATTTGTCAATACCTCTCTGAAATGCGAAGGTGAGCCCAGGAATTGACTAATGAGATGAGCTTTTGACTTGCAAAACACAGAGAAATGAAAGAGGACAAATCTGTATGTTGTTGTTGGTTAATTATAGGTGGATTTGCTGTGAAGAAACAAATAAAAGAATGTTGTACACGCCGTTTTCTACTCTACTTTTCTTCCTCTTTTTTTGCGGTCTCAAAAGTGAAAAACCCAATTCTACACAAAACACGTGCATGAAGGGAATGTTTCTCCTCCAAGAAATAACAAAATGCCTGTGGGGAGGGAATCTTTCCAGTTTTGAGAATTCTTCTATTATCATTTGCCAATACTTTTTTTGATAAGTAAAAAGAATTTTATTAAGAAATCAGGTAAGAAGAACTATACACCCGGAATATACAAGACGTACAATCCGACATTACACCTGAAAAGAACAAAGATCTAGAAAATCTAAGAAAGTAGAGCAAGAAAGACATCCCGAGGCCAACACCCATTCAAATAAAGTGTTTAGAACAATATTCTTCAGATCTGTTGGGCTTCATTCACACCCCTCAAACTGTCTGGAATTGCATTCTCGCCAAAGACACCACAACAAACAATGTGGGATACAATTCCAAATCACATTGCCAATACTTAAATGAAGGAACAGATCGAATCACTTGGAATTCACAATTTAAAATTTAAAATATACTTTTCTTTTATCAATTGGTACTTAGTAGTTACACAACACCAAATGAGTCTTGAATAGAAAACTTTACTTTCCACCTTACTCTTACAAGGGGAAGGTGGTGCTAAGCAAAATGTAGTCACCATAAAAGAGCTTCTTTACAGAAATCTTTTTGATTATCTAATGTCATGCAACACTAACCATTTCTGTCGTTTCAACCAAAAATATAGTAAACCAAAGCTACCAATAGACTCACTGAAAACTAAGCTACATATACCCATTTATTCCTTTCTTTTCTTTCTTTTGTTTTGCTAGAGACTTTTTGCCTACTGTCATGTACAATGTCACTTAACCTCCTTAGCTAAACATATATGGTGATTAGTGAAGGAAGAGTACAAGTCACACTATAAATTAAGGCAGTTAATGCTCTTGAATAGCTTCAGGCAGCAAGGATGATAATGAACCACTATGTTTGCTGGCCAAGGGTGTATTCCTTCGAGATTGGCGCCTTGTTTGGATGAGCTTAGGTTCCTGATCCGAGTCTTCTGGGGCTGCATCACTGTCACTATCATCTTCTCCCTTGAAAACTGGGTGAATGTAGGCACTTTGAAGAAAGCCTTTCAGGTTCAGGTTTGGCTCTTTTGCACGTTCCAAGGTGTCTTTCATCATTGCTTCCTGAAAATTACACCAAAAGAAAACCGGACTACAGGTATAACACCAAAAAATAAATGTTGACATTATTTTTACTTCTATCTTTCAAAAGTGCACATTAATCTGTGTAACAAACGAAATGTTAGAGCACCAGTATAAATGAAAAAAGAAAACATCCACAAACCTGTAATGGATATTTAACAAAAGCAGGTTCATAACGGCCTTTGCAGAAGATATGAAACCATATGGTCAATACTGGGAGTGCAATGAAAAATGGAGTTGACTGCGCTGCTTGTTTTGTACTTAATAATCCCATTAGTAGCAACTGTGAGACAATTAGGGCAACAATGATGCGCCCATGGACATCAGGCCAAAATGCGGCAGCACTCTCGTACTCCTGATTGTAGACATTTATAATCTGCAGATTCATACGACACAAGAGTTTTGTCAATTACTCCATCAGCATTAAAAATAAATAAAAAAATAAAATGGAAGTAAAAACAGCTCAAAGAAGGTTCATTAGCTATACAACTATCTTGATTAGGATTATTAAAGCAATCCACAACAACAGTCTTCCTAATGAAGATTATCAGTCTCCCCTTACGTTGGTGAGATTCATTTTTTTTATTTCCCCTTTAAAAACTATCTGAAGCTCCTCTTACTTGAGCTTATCTTTGTATGCAGTTTGAGGTTCCCAAACTGTCACAAAGTACAGGAAAAAAAAAAAAAAAAAAGTAGCCTCAAATTGTATCTTCTGCAAAAGGGGTAAACAAGTACATCACATGAAAATTGAGACATATGCTAAAGCAACATCTCCTCGCTCATCAGATCAGAAAAAATATTATCACTACCCTTACATTACAAATAAATGAGAATACTTCATATTAACCTGGAAAATAAAGAAGACCTACTCTTGGATAAAGGTATACTTTTACCTGATGACGGTATACAACATATGCCAAGCCAAAGAATACTATGATGAAAGGAAGCAAAATGGGAGTCACCACGGCGTAAACAAGGCCAAGTAAGAAATAAAGTTGTATTTGAGGTTCGCCTGTGTTAAAACCAAGGCTTCCAGGATCCATTGCCTCTTGCCTATCCTTTTCAGTCTTCACCAACAAAAAATTCTTTAAGTGATACATTATCAACGGCTTCAACCTTAGAATTTCTCCAGCAATTCCAGCCCACCCATCAACCATTATATAAGTTATGAAGAAAGTTGCTTTCATTGGAATGGACACACCGATTGTCTTTGGGATACTGCACAATTAGACAACTACTGTTATGTAAAAAAAATTCTCAAATCAAAACAGCAATCAACATCAGATAGAGAGCATCTAAGGCATATATATGACACACATCTAATATGCTAGATCAGCCTATGGCAGTCACTCAAAGAGGTGAAGAATTGTATCGTATGTTGTAAGATAAGCCAAAAATTTAACAAATTGGAAACAAAGGAAATGCTTGCTGAAGAAAGCTGGTGGAGAAGTGGTTTTATTGCAGTATATGATGGTCATATCGGCCACTATCTATGCATGGGTTAAGTCATGTTAAACCTGATATGTATGGAACTAATGATACTTATCAAAATATCTACTAAAAGTAATGATTCAGAAAGCTTTCTTTAAATGGTAAAAACACAGAAGCCAAACTAAATTGAGCTTGATAATTTTTATTTTATTTTTAAAAAGACACATACAGAAGTAATGATTCAGAAAGCTTTCTTTAAATGGTAAAAACACAGAAACCAAACTAAATTGAGCTTGATAATTTTTTTTTTTAGAAAAAAGATACACATACAGATTTCGTGTTAATTTGTTTTCTATCATATGTTTAAATTATAATAAGATAATATCCGAAAGGAAAATTCTCCTAAAAAAGTCCAAAAAATTTAATTAGGGCAAACCAAGTCTTGTTTTGGGACACATATTTCCTTGGACCTTTCAATGAAACTAAGAAACAACAATACATACAAGGCCACTCAATCACTGGCAAATCTAGAATTTAGCATACAATGCACACAACAGACTCTAGATGATCTACAATGAACAAAATGTGTTATGCTCTGAGCATTTTAATTGCAACCGTATTACGACAACATCCAGCTGGAAGGATCAAACTCAAAAGCCATTAATTCAGATTATTGCAATTAGGAGCAACAGTTGGAAAGTGCATTCAATTGGTATATCCACAGCTTTAAAAAGCTGGTAATGCTAATCAGACCAAAACAAATACTGGCTCTACTTGAATACATAAAAAGTATATATGAAAATAATTTGACCCTTGCAACAATTATGTGGTGGTCATATTTTACACAACTATAAAAGTTTAACAAGAAAAAGAATTCATAATAAATAAATGAGAAGGACATACTCATTTGCTGATTGGTGAATGAAATTATTTAGCTGTTGAAATGCAGTTCCCGTAATTATGCTCCCAAGAAAGACATTAACAAATTGGAAAATATAATATCTACTTGCAGATCTCCTTTCAAGAGAAGATATGCTAATAAACCCTTCAAATTTTGACATTAGCATCAATATTGAGGGTAGGAAAATGAGAAAAATCTTCAAAGCAATCCCTGGAAGGAATCCTTGGATAAATGACTTTATTCCTTTCCTGCAAGAAACAATAGGAGCTGTTAGTATATGTCGGTAGATAATGACATATAGAACAACTGCACAATGTATTGGGCAGAACAATCTTGAACAAACATCATTCATGTTTTCATAACTACAACTAAAGTGAGGGATCTTCAAGGAATATGATATATGAATTTCAAATCAAAGTATAGGTGGTAACTTGAATTTGCATAGAATATTGTTAAATTATTTTATACACATAGGGCTTTTCATGAGCAAGGGTAACAACTTTTGAGCTAGCCAAAACTTGATATATGGAAATATTGTAGCTTTCTAAATGCTGTCTTCACTCTCAAACTACCACAGACAAACAACTAAAAGTTACCAAGCATGACGAAAATCCTACAGACTACATTTACCTGCAAACAATAAGCTAAATCAAAACCACAAATGAAGTACTGCATCTACAAGTAATGGTACAGAATGGCTTCTCACAAATAAGCCAAACTGAGCTTCTGAGTCACAGCTAATCTCACCTTTGAAACTCTTTCTATTTCTCCTGATTTTTCTTCTCTTATTTTCTTTCATGATATGCCAAATGTCAAAAAGATGATGACAATTAGATAGGTGAAGATAGATTAGGTACCACTCCTAATCTTACCTTCAATACTCTAACCCCCACCCCCCCTCCTTTTAAACCAATATAGCAATGCAAAGAAAAAGAAGTTGAAGACACTCACAATTCAATTAGTGGCTTTAGGAAAGGCAGTGCTTTCTCAATACCCTCAATGTTTGCAAGCGACTGTACAAATGCAATGGGGATCATGAAAAAGAAGGTAAGGAAGAAAAAAGCAACAGCGACAATAAGCCTCCTAATTGTGAGTGAAACATATGGAATCGCCAAGTTATCCCAATATATATCACGCGGCTCCGGTGCCCACTCAGTTAACCATATAGTTGGATTCCTGGACTGTTGAGTTTGTGCACAAACAGCTGCACCCCATCGGGTTTTGAAGGAAACAAATGCTGCTGGCATGATATGTTTAGGATTATTCATTATCTTCTCTCTCTCTGAGGCTATCTGAAAGTTATTCATTAAAAATACAGTATTAAACATGTGCTTTTGCACAACTCAATTGCAATCATGCCAGTAAAATTGTGAAAGGAACACTAAGATCACATTAGAAAATCAAAACTAATCATTGGAAATATATGAAAGTATAAGGCAGTTTGAAACCCTGCATAGAATTAGGTGACTAACACCAGCTTTCCTTATAAATGGGTGATGCATCAAGAATATGGACTGGGACACTACAAAACCTATTTGACTTATGGATTCATTGCTTCAACACAAAATGAAAATCTTTTGCAGAGACAAAATTAAGTAGACTAATTAATATGAAGAAAATAAAGAATAGAAAGTGAATTTCAAGAAACCAATTTAAGAGACTGGAAAAAAACTGACACTACCCTCTTTAACTTGAAGTGATGATAAATGCTTGTGTGGTAGTGGTAGTACAAGGTCAAGATTGAAGACAAAATATACTTTCTACCATTTGTCTCAAAAACTTAAACTGATAGGAAAGGTATAATTTAATCAAGTAACCATTATTCTAACACCCTCCCTTAATACGTAGGGCCCAACATGTGGAAGAGTGAGAAGCCAGGGTTTTAACTTAGGACTACCTATTTAGATACCATGATAAACTACCATTTCTCCCAAAACCTTAAGCTGATAGGGAAGAGTGAATTTAATCACTTGACCATTAACACTTTCTAGGAAGTCAAAATAAGCAAACTCAAGATGCTCAAGAAGTGCGGCTTACCTCTTCTGAAAGTCCTTCAATCTTAGATGTATAAAAATCAATGGAATCCACACTATCTCCACATAGACCTAGAAAACCAGTCTGCGCATATGACATTAGTTACAAAAAAGTGAGAAATAATATAATTGTAATTTTTTTTTTTTTTTTTTTTCATTTAGTATGAAAAAACGACAGTCTGAAAGGTATCAGAATTAGAGAGAGCAAAACAAATCTGGAAAGAATCACAAGCAGCACCAAACCTTAGCAGTGCAATACCTTTGAAGAGGGCCTCCTAGATTGATTTCTGGAATATTTAAGTTGATAGTAGTCAAGCCAGTTCTGCATTTTCTTCTTCTCTTTGACTAAATCAGAAAGTTTGTTTGCATTGTAAACTACCTGCATGTATAAATCTAGGTAAGAAACTAAAGAAATATAATTCTTCACATAGTAACTGGTTTGTAAACTAGTGCATTTCGAGGTTTAATAGCATATGTAATTTATCTACCCTCTCAACGTTGTCCCCCCCCCCAACCCCACAAAAAAAAAAAAAAGGGATACGATTAATGGAGGTGAGACAAGGCAGAAAATGCAGCCTATACCATCTATATCCTCAAAGCTAATACTAATCCCTTGAAATATTTTGCAAAAGAAATTTGGAAACTTCCAATACTTCCAACCCAATATTTCCAAGAACAGAACTCGGAACTCGGTGAGATTAGAAGCACAATGGTTTAAAGGGACTATAAATATATATATATTTTTTTGATAAGAAAGGGACTATAAATATATATGATCTCATTACCATTCATCATTATCAGTCTGTCAAACGAAATTTCCTTGGTCGGAGTATAGTTGTCCAAGATGATACAATGCCCATCAAACCATAGAAATAAGAATATAATAACTCCACTTCACATTAATTACAACCCGTAATTCTTTAACTGGAGATGCACACCAAGTTGGTAGAAAAGGAAATCATGAACATGTGCAGCAACAAAATATACATCCGTACATATTATGTACATTGACCCCACCACCACTTCAAAGTATGATCATATCTTCATTGTGATACTCAAGATTCATGCATGGATCATGGATGTACATATCTATGTATGTGTCTCCATGTGGGGTATATGGATTTACATACGTATGCATGTATGATGTACGCATATGGTGTGAGTATATATCTATATATGTATTTATGTTTGTGCAGGTACTTGTATGCTATATGCATGGAGAACTACAGAATCAAACCTGATGGGTGAGATAGTGTTCAGGATGGTTGACCAGAAAAAAGTGTTCCACAAGCTCATTAACTGACTCATCAGGATCTGGTGGCACATTTCTTACAAGTACCTACACCAAAAAAAAGAAGAAGAAAGAAAACATAATTTCAATATTTAAGTAACATGAAGCAAACTAGTTGCTAGTTTGTCCAAATAACATAAACATGGGGGCATTTCAACCAGGTAGTATCAATGCTTATAACTTACAGACATACCATCCACATGTTCTGCCTCATTACGATTAACCCAATTCAATGGATGCATGGACACACAATTTTTCATATCTCAGAACTAAAATAAGTTGCAACTGGACCTTAATATGCACCAGGAAAAAAGTACAAAAATAACAAACCTGCCTAGGCATTAAAGGAAAAATTAGATGTCAGATATTCAATCCTCATTCAAATGCTCTGAAAAGGTACCACTCTCCTAAATTAGAGGTAGTATGAGGTTTACCTCTCCTAGATGTTACAAAACATTTTCTCTCCCTGAACAACATTTAAAACAAGCAAGAGAAGAATGGATCTCATAGAGCCACGGAGATTCCAATCTAATCAAACTCCATGGGGTCAAACTAGAAGAACAGACTTCAAAACCCTCGGTTTCTGGAGCTAAAGACAAAAGAGGAAAAAAAGATATGCAAGTCTGCAGTGGATGACTTTAAGACAAGCCGCAGCCTCTGTCATGCATCTTGCATACCAAGCCACCAGAAAAGGCTACTAAAACAAAACATCTCACTAGAAGAACCAAACTTAAAAACGTTCAGTTATCTGGAATGAAACTAAAGCTGAAAATTGAACCCAAGCCTGCAATTTAGGACTTTCCAACAGGTGGCATGTTTTCTGCATTGTGGGTGCAAACCACAGGAGAAAGCTTCTAAAAGAAATAACTAAACCCATGCTACCACCCAACAGAACGACTAAATCTAAGATCAACATGCGCCAAACAGTCTAGATTTAAACAAAATGTTCATCAATAACTCACTACAACCCTGAGAAAGAATGTAATCTCAAAATACAAGGGTTGGCATAACTATTTAACTTAAGCAAAAATATTAAAATATAAATATCCAACATCTGACTGCTCCTGATTGCCCCTACTTATCATTTATGTTCCTTAAGACAGCTCAAAGAAATTAACTTCTAGTATATAAGAGCTAAATTTGCGCATGGAAAGGGCTATAATTATCCAATTATCCACACTTCATATATAATTACAAGTAATGGAAACTTACAAAAATGCAAAGGAATCACACCTAAAAATAATCAAATTTTTCTAGGCTGGTTGAACCACTGATGGCCTGACCCCACCCCATCCATTCAGATGTCATACCTGAACTATCATGCTACAAGGACTTGGCCTTTGGCCCATATTCCATCAGTTTGACAATACAAAAAGTTTGAACTTACTGTAAACTGATCTGGACGCCGTTGTTCTGATGCAAGAAAATGCAACCTCATTGATGCAACTATCTCATACTCTTTTTTTAAAACATAGCATGTCCAGAAGGTAAAAACATAAGCCATTACCAAATGGGTCCAAAATCTGCAACAAAAATTAAATACAATTAATTGAAAATTTCTCATGGGAATGTTATAGCAGACTAGGTCAAATCTATGAACAAATTTACATATGCAGTATATATTATTGTCCACTCCATAGCCCAGCACACTAGTTGCCCAGTAATATACTTGTTGAAAGTGGTAACCAAGAAAACAAAGAGTTGCAGACATTCATTAAAATCTTTACAGTTTTGTTGGACAAAAGAGAGAGTCATCAGAATGAGAAAAGGTAACTGAGGGCCAAACTAAAGGTCAGAAAGACAGTGATTTTATATATCAAACTCACCAAGCCACAAAACAATTTAGTCCAGCCACATCATTCCAACTTTCACATGGACTTGCATAAAAATGTAATATGATAGAAAAACATTTTCAGTTGAAAAAATAAACTTACAGTATATGATTCTAATGTAAGAAGCAAGTGGGGAAATTCATAAATAACATTTGACCAGGATAGTATAAGAAAAAGTATATAAAGAACAAATAAGATACAACAGATAGCAAAAGAAAGTTCTGCATACCTATCAGATCCAATTGGAATATTTGAAATAGATAGCTTATCAATGTCACTATAAGTTAATAAATGTGAGTGCTCCAACGTGTCATTGGTCCAATTGACAGGTACCATAATTGCAAAAGCCAGGAATGCAATAGGAACAAAAAATTTTAGCCTGCACTTTAATAGCAGAAATGGTAGAATCAGCGGAAGATGACAGTAACAACTCGAAGCCATTAGTAAGAGAAACAGACAGTTGATACATTATATCCTCCCAATGCAAAACAGTATTCCATACAGGAAAAATAATAATTTGACAGAATATATATTAGTCACACATGGATAATGTAGAATCAACTGAAAAAGGACAGTTAATATCACATAGCCAGGCATGCAAGCTACAGAGAAATGATCTTTTGGAGCATACCCTACTAAGTAGATCCTCAAGTAAACAGCAGAATCCAACCCTGCATGCTCAATTAGCTCAGGTTCTGGCATTTGCAATGCAGCAGGCATCCAATTCAAAAACCTGAGATATGCCCTGAAGTCCAAATTGACAAACTTCCCTACAAATGCACCGGTGCTCAACGGACTGTTCCTTAAACCCTTCAGATACCATTTTGGAAAGTAGACCCTATCGTTGATAGGTTGAAGTCGAAGTATGGCAAACGCCACAAAAAAAGCAAATGCGCTGAGGATGTTGATAGCTGCTGCAACTTCTATATCCTTAAGGGTAGCCATATACCCTCTTCAAAGAAAAAGCAAATTGATAATTTCCTGAAAAACCAAAAACAAAAGGAATAAAAGTAAGCTTTAACGTAGATAACTAGGTAATATACAACCGAAGAACATTCACAGGGCACCATCTTCATTAAAAAAAAAAAAAAGTCTTTAAATATGGTTTAAAGTAAAGCTATCTTTGACTTACGGTGCTTTATCAAAAGGGAGATATGCCCTTTATAAAACATATATACAGGGCATTCAAATTTCAGATGAACCTATAGAAACTTTTAGAAAAAAAATGCAGTGTTCCATAAAATCCCAAAATATTACTGTAGGGTCAAATAAAATTTTTGAGAAATTTTTTTTCCTTTGAGTTGTGACTTCCTGGTGACAAAATCAACAGGAGAAAATCAAGTGGGAGAAAAAATAATACGAAAAACTAAACATTCAATTTTCAGATAGCCATATTCGATACTTCAAAAGAAAATTTTCTTAAAATATAGAATTCCGCAAATTAAAAAGATGCTTGATAAATCAGCCAAAAGTGCCACTAAATAAAATAGTTTTGTTCAATAATCCGTTAAATGCTTGGCCTGAAAACAAGTTCAAATCAACTTTTTTTTCAAAATGCGTAGAAACTAAACACAAAATCTGGAATCCATAAATCGTCTGTTTGGTTGCCAAGAAAAAAAAAAAATAGAATCATATAAATAAATTACTTGAATAACCAGAACAAATCTAAACAGTCAAATTTTGACCCATCTTTTAGCAACCAAATTGAGTGCGGATAAATTTCAATTTCTTGAGATTTCATTCATTAATATATATATGAACACAACGCTATTTGATTTTTCCGAGTTTTGCCAAGAAAAAAAAAATAATAAAAAACTAAAAGAATCTTATGTTTTATTGTCTTTTAGTTCCACTCGTTTTCTCAGTAGCCAAACAGCAGTGAAATTCTAAGAAAAATACTCAGAACCAAACAGACATTGAGTTCAGTTCATCTTTTGATCAATCCTTGAAAGTTTAAGAATTATTAAAATATATATATATAAACAAACAAAAATTCATGCATATATCATATATGTATAATATAAACAAAACTAAAAAAAAAAAAACATTTTCTTAGCACAAACAGACTGTAAAATCCAAAAAAAAAATCACACTGTTACCAAAAAGACATTAGAGCTTGAAATTCGGCATTTGGAAAAACCTACTAAACAATGAAAAAAAAAAATTATCATCTTCCTCTTTCCGTCAAATTTCTGAAGAAACAAACACGCATTGGATCCAATGTTCTCGTTTTGCTTCAATTTCTGAGCAACCAAACAAGCACAAAGCGTAAAGTTTTTCAGACTCTCGTACCTCTCTATCTCTACGAACTCCGCCTCCGAAAAACGTAGCGTTTTGGAGATCAATGACAAGTACAAGTTACGAGTGAAGAAAAACAAGAATCAGAAAGCGGAGTGAACTCAAAAAGCTCAGAGACCTCAGCAGACGGAGCCAAAAAAACGCAGCGTTTTTGAGTTCAATAAGAACGTCTGCTTTTATTGTGTTAAGAAGACTTAAAGAGTCAGAAGCGGAATGGACTCAAAAGCTCAGAGAGTAGAGCCAAAACGCACCGTTTTTATTGTGTCCAAGAAGAGTGAGGGATCAGAAACGGAAAGCTACATAAATGTGAGATTTCTTTCAGAATAGGTACTGTGAGTACCGTAGGGAAAACTTCTCTGCGGTCACCGTAGCCGGCGAGGTAAGGTTGGGTGCCAACTGATGATAGTAAATCGGAGATGAGGTGGCACCGGTTATGTGTAAAGTGTGACCAACAGTCGCTTAACCTTTCGGCTTCTGTTTTATTTTTTTTATTTATTTTTTTTCAATTCAATGAATGACTTTATGTTTTTGACGTTTTGGATTGAGAGCCATGCAATATTTTTTTTTTTTGGAGATTGTGATCCTATGCATTTGATATTGCATGCAATACCTGTTGAACAGAAAAACTACAATCTCAACCATTTAATAAAAAATTATTAAAATAAAAATTTGTTAAAAAATTCAAAAAACAAAAAATAAAAAATTTAAAAAAAAAGAATTCATAATATTTTTTGGTATTAGGAATTTTCTTTTTGTTTTTTTTTTTTTATTTTTTTTATTTTTTATTTTTTTTCTTTATTTTTTTTTTTTTTTTTTTTTTTAATTCTGATTTAACTTCTAATCTTAATCTTAGTCTTTTAAACAGAATGATAGGATATTGCATACGATCTCCATCATTTTGAATACTTAATACGTGGTCCCTTTCAATCTAAGAAGTAAGAAGAAAAAAAAAGAAAACAGTGGGACCAGTTGGATTTGTCGGCGAAATTGGGTAAGTGTGAATGTGAAGGGCGTGATGTTTCTAACGGCTACGTTTTTCTTATATGTGAAAATGTTACTGATGCTTTGACTTACAATTGAGGGGTCCATTTGTCAACAAAAGGTTGATTTGTGTTCAAAATTTTCCTACCCACAAAGAAAACGGTGCCGTATGCAATTGCCATTTCTTTTTTTGTTTTTTTTGGATAATGAGGGAAACCGACCGGTAATGGTGGGTCAAGGACTCAGGTAAACCTAGGATGCTCCAAAGTCAAAAGCCTATCCTGGTCCGGATACCCAGGTAAGTCTCAGAATGTTTACGTTATAAATTTGTTTTAAGTCAGTTTATTGAAGTTTTTAAATCCTTATTTTTTAAGGGTATCAAGACAAAATTGGTTGGGATGGGTCCAGTGCAAAGGAGCATTGGATCCATTGAGATGCTACCACGTATTTAAAAAGGGTAAAAAATTGAACACGTGACAGCATTTCAACGGATCCAATACTCTTATACACTGAATCCAAGCCAGTCCCAAATTGGTCAATTATTTGTTGCGAAAGAACTAATGACAAATAATAATAAGATTTGCATTTCAATCCTTTAGTCAATTTAGGATTGAATAAAAACTTATTTTTTTCTTCCTATAGGGTGGATATTATTATGAATTTATTTAGTAAAATTATTATTCATATGAAAAGAAAGAATATATATTTATTTATATTCCGAAACTACTGAATAATCACTCTCATTTAAGACATGTAAAAATATTTGAGCCAATTAATCCTAAATCCTCTCAAAGTTGCAAATCTTATAAACAACTAAACAAGTCCTATTTCCAGCAGAGTTCTATTGGAGGAAAGATAACCGAGTTTCACTCTTTTGGGCTGGACTAAAATAAACTATGACGTTTTTTATTTTTTTGTTTTTTGTGCTGAATAAACTTTGATGTAGCTATGCTTCTTTTCAAGTAGCCATGTGCGAACTGATGTTAATTCTATTCCATCTATCATGATCTTGTCAAGGATGTCCCAGCTGAAAGCCAAGGCAGTATTCGTGGCTGTTGAAAATGGCTATCAATATATTTTTCTACATCTTAATCTAATTTTTCATGTGCTCCAGTAATTTTTAAGGGACACTTAATTAGAATTAAGACATTATTAATTTAATACAAATAAGCATTAAAATTGTTTGACTGTCTTTAATTTTTTATTTTTTTGGTTGCTCTTTCCCAGCTTATGGTGCATCCAAAACTTCACTTAACAACAAGATTCTTTTTTCTTTTTTCTTTTTTTTTTTTCTTATTCTTTTTTATAGAACAGTTGACAAGAGTAGACTCATGTAAAAAAAATGATAAATTCACATTATTCTTATACCATTTTTTCTTTCCTTTCAAAACTTGTTGAAATTAATATTTACAATTTATGTACATGTTCACAATTTGTAGCTAGATATTAATGTCCACAATTGCGAACATTTTATTTTAGGGAAACACGTAACACTCTACTAGCACGTGTATCATGATAGAAGAAATTATTCAGTCCATCAGGTGAACTCGTCATCTATCCACCATTCCAATAATTCAACGCCACGTATGTTAATTTAATGACTCATCAATATTCACACAACCAACAAATAAGGAAAAAGACTAGAATACCCTCTCTTTCTCTCTCCATCATGGTTGTGTGAATATTGATGAGTCATTAAATTAACATACGTGGCGTTTAATTATTGGAATAGTGGATAGATGATGGGTTCACTTGGTGGATTAAATAATTTCTCATCATGATAGGTACAAGGTTTTGCATTAGGTAGGTGGGTCTAAGAGGACTCGAATTAGTAATCATTAATTAGGGAACACACTTAAGGCTGGACCAGTTGAGCTACCTATCAAGATTCACAATTATGAAAAATAAATGAGAGATTGAGAGATTCGTAGAGAAAATTAAATAATCTCAATAATTGGGAAAACAAAAAGGCTAAAGGGAGAAGAAAAATAAATGAGAGATTGAGAGATTCATAGAGAAAATTAAATAATCTCAATAATTGGGAAAACAAAAAGGCTAAAGGGAGAAGAAAAATAAATGAGAGATTGAGAGATTCGTAGAGAAAAATAGAAAATAATAAAAATAATTATAACGAAAGAGCATTAATAAGGAAAAAAAAAAAAAAGGTAAGTAATGTGAATAATTAAGGATAAGGAGAAAATATATAAGGAAACAAATCTATGCAGATAACAATACTACAAATCTGAGGTGACAACATATGAGAAAATGTATATCCAAGGCCTCAGTATTATATATAAAATAAGATAAAACTAATCCCTTTATTAATAGATATTCTATTATGACTATGATTGTGTGTGTATATCTATTCTATTGTTTAAGTAAAATATTCTATATTTCCATCAAAAAAAAAAAAGAGTAAAATATTCTATATGATAAGATTCTAATAAAGGGCTTAAATATTCTATTGTTTCTATAAAAAAAAATAACTAAATAAAGGGTTTAAATATCGAACAAAATTTAATATCAATTAAAAATATACATATTAGAATAAAGACATATAGAATTGTGAGGCCTTCAAAACTTAGGTGACAAAATTTTATGAAGTTAACCCAAAATAAAAAAAATTAAAGTTGTTAAGTTTTATTTATTTATTATGAACTTTCGTTTTTATATAGATAGTATGGGTAGTATAGATTAGAATTAAGACATTACTATTAATTTAATACAAAGTAAGCATTAAAGTTACTGACTAGCTTTTTTCCCTTTTCCTGCTAATGGTCCTCCCAAAACTATTTTTCATCCGACAACAAAAAGGAACCAAATCTTTTGCAATGTATTCTTACTATTACATTAAAATTTAAAAGGAAGGTAAATAACTTTCATATACTCTAGGATGAGCTATAATAGGTATTTCAAGAAGTATAAATTGCAAGTTCAATAATTTAAAATTTAAATTATTGTTTTCATCCCTAAACTCTGCATGAAATTCATTTTTCGTCCTTAAATTTTGAAAAAAGTTAGTTTGTACACATGAATTTCATCATTTTAAAAACAAGTTAAGGGACGAAATTCATGTATATAAACGAACTTTTTCAAAGTTTAGAGACAAAAAACGAACTCCATGAAAAGTTTAGGGACAAAAAAATTACTTTTGCCAAAAATAATAACTTCCATATATAATATAAGTCCGCATGTAGAATACACTGTTATAAAGAATGAGACATAATGCATATGATATACATAATATTTGTTTCTCTATTCAAACAAATTTTGCCGCATGTAAATATAAATGTAATGTGGATTAAAAAGATCGTTTGTTCCACTAAGAGTTATACTCCAGCATCTACAATATATTATGAATTATATGTGTGTTTTCCTTTCAATGTTGGTAAGTTACGACTATGGCGCATAGAGTGGAGCACTTAAGAGAGAATTTTTATTCGCAATGTGTGTAACCGTGTATTTTACTCATTAATCAACGTTTATAAACGTAAACAATAGTTAAGTCAACATTGTGGTACTTAATAATCATGGAACGTTACATGTGCACTTGTAAAAACTATGATTAATATCTCTGTCCTAATAAGTAATAACCCGAAGGATCCGAAATCAAGATTCTCTCCATTTATTATAGTGAAGTGCTTTTAACGATGTATATAGCTAAGTCCCATTCCGTCAAATAAAAGTTTATATTAGTTTTAAAACATTATATTACAATTTATTAACTCTTATCTATAAAATGAACCTCTTGCTTTAAAACAAATATAGATAGAGTATCTTTTTGGTGTTGTTGTTGGAAGCAAGAGCTTTTTTCATTTTATTTTTCTTTTCATTTTTTGTTAATTATGGAAGTAAGAGCTTTAACCTAAAGTTTTTACAATAAAGTGCATTAACTGAAAACAGCTTAGTGCCCATTTGGCATTGTTATAAGAAGTAAAGCTTAATTGTAAAGGTTTTGTGATATAGAGCTTTAATTGAAAAGATTTTTTATTTTTTATTTTTTAGTATTTTAAGTGCTTGAAAAATTATAATGAATACTACCTTAAAATTGGATCTATAAAGTATGAATAGTGAATTGTAGAGTTTTTTTTCTTCAAAAACTTCAAATTTCAGCTTTAAAGACCCCATTGAAACTCTTTAACGAAAATTGCCAAATATTTGGCGTTTCAACTAAAAGAGTTTTAACCCCCTCAAAGCACTTTTTGATCCCTCCAAAAAAAAAAAAAAACAACAAGACAGGCCCTTAGAGAGCGTTTGGTAAACTATAGTGCTAAAGTGTTTTAAAGTTGTTAAAATGGTTTGGTAATTAATTTTTAAAGAGTTTAATATGTGAGAAATGACAAAATAGAGAGGAAAAAGAGGGTGTTCTATATTTTAGAACTGTTATCTAAAATATCCTCAAAATACAATGTTACCCACCCATTTTATTGCAATTATTATTATTATTATGTTATGTGGGAAAGGGAAAATGTTGTAACTAAAGCTATCAGGTGTCTTTTTCAAAAAAAAGGTAAGGTAATTTTGTAATTCCAAATAAAGAGTTTTTATTCTAAAAGTTTTTATTTCTAGCTTTTGCAAAAAGCGCTTTGGAGGGCCTTAGAGTGCCTTTCATTTCATTAAAAGACAAGGTTCATTTTTCCTTAAAAGAGTTTTGAGGCATTGCTTAAAGTAGAGCCAGACAGATCTGGAGCAGATCTTTTATGTCGTTGTTTTCAAACGTGTTTTTCAAAAATCAATTAGTGGATGTGGCAGATCTACAGCCAAAATATTTTTTACAAAACTTTTTATAACTATTGATGTGACATACTATGAATGATAAACAATAAAATAATTCGATAATTGATTCATGTGAAAATCAACATGTGAAAATCAACAATAACTTACCACCTCTGTTGCTTGTGAAAAAAATTGTAAAAAACAGTTGTGCTCACACATTGAAAATTATTTTCCTCCTTTTTGCTTTTTGTACCGTTTGTTTTCTTACGGGCTTCAACTATTTCAAGAAACTTCTTCCCAGTTAGGTTGTTTGTCAAATATATGCCATCTCCTTTTGGTCCTGAAATTATTACTACTGTACCAGCCTCACCACATGAGAGTAGGGATGGCAATTTTGAACCGATCCGCTCCGACCCGCCCTGACCCGCGCGGGTATTCCCCGCCCCGTAGAGGTGACGGGGCGGTTACGGGTTGCATTAATTGCCCCAATACCCGGGGCGGGGCGGTCAAGGATTTTGTCTAACCCGCCCCGACCCGCTCTGAAGATATTACAAAATTGCCATTAGGGTTTCATATATAATCCTATTTTTCTAACCCTTCTTCTCACTCTTCACTTCTTTTTTTTGTCTGCCCACTGCCTAGCCTCTCTCACTGTCACACAAACTACCGCCGCCGCCCACCAACCTCCCTCACACAAGCTGCCGCACCCACTCCACAACCGCACCCTCACTCCACAGCCATGGTGTGGTTGGAACCCAACGAGGCCGAGAAGCATCCAAAACCACAACAGCAGCCCATGAATTCGTAAAAGAAATCGGCTAAGAGTAGGTCCGTTTGGTTGATCTTGGTATACAAAATGTTCATAGCATTAACATTTTTTCCTTTGCATAAGTGCGTTGGTATGTGTTTGCAATTGATTGGTACAGATATAACTTATGAGATTCAATATTACAAATGAAAAAAAGAAGAAGAAGAAGAAGAAATCGGCTAAGAAGTGGGTCATATATAGACCTGGCAAACGGGTCGGGTCAACCGGGTTTGGGTTCGACCCATCTGGGTTCGGGTCAGACGGGTTCGGGTCAAAAAACGGGTCGTCCTAAATGGGTATCAAAACCTATGACCCGTATCCTATCTTTTAAGGGTCGGGTCAAAACCGGGTTGACCCGTATTTTTACACATGAACAAAAATATATATGTAAATGAAAAGAAACTTGATCTTATCGTCCTAAATTTATCATTGAGTGAGTTTTTATCAAAAAATAAAATTTATCATTGAGTTATCTTTGTCTTCCTTAGTTCCTTTCAATACTCACATCACATGAGAAATTGAGAACAAATAAACAAAAACAATACAAAAATATTAAATAATACCACCTAACTGTCTAATTTAAATAAAATTATAAAACATAAAATTTTAAGTTTATACAATCCAAAATTTACTAATCTTATCACCACAAAAGAACAGGAAAAAAATAAAAAAATAAAAATAAAGTCTTGAACCATATGAAGTATCAATCTCCTTAGGTGCCACAAAAGAACAGGAAAAAAAAAAACCAAAAGTCTTCAACCATATGATTATATGAAGTATCAATCTCCTCAGGTCCACCTGTTGCCTATAAAATATAAATAAATTTAAATTACCTACCAAGATAATTAAATAAATAAAGCTACAAGAATAGAACATAACATGAGGTAAAGAAAAATAAGTAAATAATTAAATTGAATTATACCTCAATCTAATCAACATTAGTAGCAGATTCGACAGTGGAAATGTTCATACTTGATAATTTCACCTCAAGTTGGCAAGTAATATCATTAGCATTTTCAGTAGACATGGCAAAATTGGACCCGGACCCATTAACCCGCCCAAACCCGGGGGTAAAATATGGGTATGGGTAAGGGATTTTCGAACCCGTCAAAAAACGGGTCAACCCGAACCCGACCCATTTAAAAATGGTCTGGGTCGGGTTGACCCGCGAGTCATGTGGGTTGACCCGTTTTGTAGGTTTTTTTTCTTTCTGTTTTTTCTTTTACTTTTCAGCGCCTCCACCACTCCAGCAAGGCAGCAACTCTGCAACTGCACTCTGCCTCCACCAGCAACTCTGCAACTGCACTCTGCCTCCACCACTCCAGCAACGTCGTTTTGTAAGGTTTTGTTTTTACTTTTTTTTTTTTTTTTCAAAGGAGCACTGGAGCAACCATATATATATATCAATATATCAATATCACCTATTCATATAACTTAAGAGATCACATTGACGTTGATCATGAACTCTGCCTCCACCACTCCTATGGTCGCTGAAAACGTGTTGAGTTTTTATATCAATATCACATATTCAACACAAGATGACACATTTTCATATCAATATTCATATAACTTAAGAGATCACATATTCATATTCACTGCAATATTGACGTCTTTTTGTAAGGTTTTGTTTTTACTTTTTTTTCTTTACAACACAATCTTTTTTATAGAATATTATTCAGTTATTCACGTCTTTAGTTCTGACTGAGTATTGACGTCTTTAGTTCTGAGTATATAAATTTTTTTTTCTTGCTTATTTAATGTTTGCGACGTCTTTTTTTTTTTTTTTTGATGAGTAATGTTTGCGACGTCTTGATTGCTTTTCTTAATTCCTTTCAATCATGTATTCAGACAGTATTCTGTTTCTGTATAGTATGTTTACACTTTACAATGTTTGTGAAATCAACTAATCTGCCGCAGATGATTATGTATCCAAGGATTGTTATTTATCCTTTGCTAACATAGTCACATGTGATTGCCTTGATGTTTCAGATAAAACTTTATAATAGCATGGTGGAAAAAGAGGGTACTGTGTGTCTGTGTTTTCTTTTATTTTTCAACGCTTCCAATTGCACTGTTGGTCTGTTGCAGTCACAAATCTGAAATGTGAAACCTACAATATTCCATATTATTATAATATTATATTATCTACAGTATTCTTTGCCAATATCATATTCTCATATTTACTAAAATGTTATTTGAATGTGATGTGACTGATGTCTCTATTATTTAGATGCTCTGTTATTGTGTATGTTATTCAGACGTTTTGAATGTGTTGATCTGTTAGTAATTTTGTTTGTATTTTCTTAAGTAGAGTATTATGGCAGAGTCTCCGCCTATAGATTTGGAAATTTTGGATAGTGATGATGAAGATGCTGTAATTATGAAGAGTCCTCCTCCTAATCCTGCTGCACCATCTCCAGCTCCTTTGAAGAAAATGAAAAAAACCACTTCTGTTGTATGGGATGATTTTAAAAAATTGCCTATTGGTCTTGATGGGAGATCTAGAGCAAAGTGTAAATGGTGTGGGAAAACGTATGGGTCAGAAAGTAGTAATGGGACAAAAAACATGCTTCGCCATATTCCTAAATGCCCCAGACGTAATCATAAGGATATAGAAAAGATGCATGAAAGACAAGAACAAAAAATGTTTACAAGAAAAATAAAGCAAGAAGAGTATCGTGAGAAGGTAGCTAAGGCTATTATCAAGCATAATTATTCATTTATCTCTGTGGAGCATGAAGGCAATAGAGATGTTCATAGCTACCTAAATCCAGATGTTAAACATATTTCTAGGAATACTGCAAAAGCTGATGTTCTAAAAGTTCACAGGAAAGAGAAAGACAACATTAGAAATATGTTAAAGTCAATTCCTTGGTAGAATATGTTTGACTTCGGATTTATGGACTTCTATTACAACAGAGGGTTATATTTGTCTCACGGCACATTATGTGGATGAGAATTGGAAATTGAAAAGCATCATCTTGAATTTCTGTCATATGCCACCTCCACACACGGGAATAGCTTTGTCAGAGAAAATTTTCAAGTTTTTGAAAGATTGGGGTATTGAGGAGAAAGTCTTTTCCATCACCTTAGATAATGCATATAATAATGATAATATGCAGGATTTGTTGAAGGCAAAACTTAACTTGCGGAATTTATTGTTATGTGGTGGTGCTTTTTTTCATGTGCGTTGTGGTGCTCATGTATTGAATCTTATTGTTCAAGAAGGATTGAAAGTAATAGATAAATCAGTGTCTAAGATCCGAGAAACTGTGAAATATATTAAAGGATCAGAGATAAGAATTTGCAAGTTCGAGGAATGTGCCCAACAACTTGGTATAAGGACGGCAAAGGGCTTACGTCTAGATGTGACTACTAGATGGAATGCGACATATGATATGTTTGAATCTGCTATGAAATATCGTCGTGTGTTTGCCCATTTGGAAATAGAAGATGCTAATTACAAGCATTGCCCATCAAATGATGAGTGGAATAGAGTTGAGAGGATAGCTCGATTCTTGAAACCTTTTTATGACATTACAACTCTATTTTCTGGAACCGATTACCCCACTGCAAATTTATATTTCCATGGAGTATCTCAGATTGAATTGCTCTTACTTGAGGAAATAGAGAGTCCAGATATATTTATCAATGACATGGCACAACGGATGAAAGAAAAATTTGATAAATATTGGGATTCTTATAGTGTGGTGCTAGCTTGTGCTGTTGTTCTTGATCCAAGGTATAAGTTAGATTTTGTGGACTATATTTTCAAGAAGATAGAGTCAAATGACTTAACTGCCAAGACGAAGTTGCAGCACGTTCGTACACAATTGTATCAACTTTTTTCAGAATATGAACACCAGAAGCCTATGGTCGCTGAAAATGTGTCATCTTGTGTTGGGAGTTCTAGCCATTCTTCTGCACCTAGTGGCGTTGATCATGAGGAAGATATGGAAGTTGATGTAAGTAATTCATTTTTAATGATAAAAGTTGGAATGTTGTGTTATATTTTACTAATTCTAATTTGTTTTGAATGATTAGGAATTTGACTATTATGAAAGTTCAGTTTCTGGCAACACAAAAAAATCTCAATTGGACTTATATTTGGAAGAACCAAGACTTAACCGTAAGCAATATGCAAAATTGGATGTTCTCTCTTGGTGGAAACAGAATGACAATCGGTTTTCTGAGCTCTCCTTAATGGCACGCGATCTCTTAAGCATTCCTATAACTACAGTCGCTTCTGAATCAACTTTTAGCATTGGAAGCAAAATTCTTAATCAGTATCGATCATGTCTTCTACCAGAGAATGTGGAAGCTTTGATTTGCACCCGAACTTGGTTATGTGGATTTGAAGGTAATATTTTAATCCATTTATAGAATAGTCATAGTTATAAAATTTTAATTCGTTATTAACCCGTTTCCATTTTATACTAAAGTTATACTAAAATTTTGTATTGTAGCTGAAAATGCTAATGATATTACTCACCAACTTGAGGTGAAATTATCAAGTATGAACATTTCCACTGTCGGATCTGCTACTAATGTTGATTAGATTGAGGTATAATTCAATTTAATTATTTACTTATTTTTCTTTACCTCATGTTATGTTCTATTCTTGTAGCTTTATTTATTTAATTATCTTGGTAGGTAATTTAAATTTATTTATATTTTATAGGCAACAGGTGGACCTGAGGAGATTGATACTTCATATAATCATATGGTTGAAGACTTTTGGTTTTTTTTTTTTCCTGTTCTTTTGTGGCACCTAAGGAGATTGATACTTCATATGGTTCAAGACTTTATTTTTATTTTTTTATTTTTTTCCTGTTCTTTTGTGGTGATAAGATTAGTAAATTTTGGATTGTATAAACTTAAAATTTTATGTTTTATAATTTTATTTAAATTAGACAGTTAGGTGGTATTATTTAATATTTTTGTATTGTTTTTGTTTATTTGTTCTCAATTTCTCATGTGATGTGAGTATTGAAAGGAACTAAGGAAGACAAAGATAACTCAATGATAAATTTTATTTTTTGATAAAAACTCACTCAATGATAAATTTAGGACAATAAGATCAAGTTTCTTTTCATTTACATATATATTTTTGTTCATGTGTAAAAATACGGGTCAACCCGGTTTTGACCCGACCCTTAAAAGATAGGATACGGGTCATAGGTTTTGATACCCATTTAGGATGACCCGTTTTTTGACCCGAACCTGTCTGACCCGAACCCAGATGGGTCGAACCCGAACCCGGTTGACCCGACCCGTTTGCCAGGTCTAATTTTCAGCTACAATACAAAATTTTAGTATAACTTTAATATAAAATGGAAAAGGGTTAATAACGAATTAAAATTTTATAACTATGACTATTCTATAAATGGATTAAAATATTACCTTCAAATCCACATAACCAAGTTCGGGTGCAAATCAAAGCTTCCACATTCTCTGGTAGAAGACATGATCGATACTGATTAAGAATTTTGCTTCCAATGCTAAAAGTTGATTCAGAAGCGACTGTAGTTATAGGAATGCTTAAGAGATCGCGTGCCATTAAGGAGAGCTCAGAAAACCGATTGTTATTCTGTTTCCACCAAGAGAGAACATCCAATTTTGCATATTGCTTACGGTTAAGTCTTGGTTCTTCCAAATATAAGTCCAATTGAGATTTTTTTGTGTTGCCAGAAACTGAACTTTCATAATAGTCAAATTCCTAATCATTCAAAACAAATTAAAATTAGTAAAATAAAACACAACATTCCAACTTTTATCATTAAAAATGAATTACTTACATCAACTTCCATATCTTCCTCATGATCAATGCCACTAGGTGTAGAAGAATGGCTAGAACTCCCAACACAAGATGACACATTTTCAGCGACCATAGGCTTCTGGTGTTCATATTCTGAAAAAAGTTGATACAATTGTGTACGAACGTGCTGCAACTTCGTCTTGGTAGTTAACTCATTTGACTCTATCTTCTTGAAAATATAGTCCACAAAATCTAACTTATACCTTGGATCAAGAACAACAGCACAAGCTAGCACCACACTATAAGAATCCCAATATTTATCAAATTTTTCTTTCATCCGTTGTGCCATGTCATTGATAAATATATCTGGACTCTCTATTTCCTCAAGTAAGAGCAATTCAATCTGAGATACTCCATGGAAATATAAATTTGCAGTGGGGTAATCGGTTCCAGAAAATAGAGTTGTAATGTCATAAAAAGGTTTCAAGAATCGAGCTATCCTTTCAACTCTATTCCACTCATCATTTGATGGGCAATGCTTGTAATTAGCATCTTCTATTTCCAAATGGGCAAACACACGACGATATTTCATAGCAGATTCAAACATATCATATGTCGCATTCCATCTAGTAGTCACATCTAGACGTAAGCCCTTTGCCGTCCTTATACCAAGTTGTTGGGCACATTCCTCGAACTTGCAAATTCTTATCTCTGATCCTTTAATATATTTCACAGTTTCTCGAATCTTAGACACTGATTTATCTATTACTTTCAATCCTTCTTGAACAATAAGATTCAATACATGAGCACCACAACGCACATGAAAAAA